>OX421980.1:64611975-65136975 GCA_949128135.1 Parasteatoda lunata | reverse complement strand
AAAGATAAGTAATTTTTACCGTTTTGGGAATAATTTTGGTGAAATTAACAATTAAAAATATGCTTTTATAATATGTATTAAAATTTAGTAAATGTTAAAAAATTTGGTAATTTTACTGTGATAAATTAGAGCATGGTATAAAAACCATTTATTCGGTTAAATTTATTTTACTAAATGTTATTTGTATTCTTACTAAATGTGTGGTAATAATTTTAAAAACTAGAATTTCCGGTAATCTTGAATGTATTATAAACGGAAAAATTACCAAATAACAGAAAAAGTTTGTTTTTATTAACCAAAATAAGTTTCTTTTGAAATTTATTTTTTAAATTACCAAAACCGTCATTATCACACAAAACAGTAATTTTATCAGAATTTCTTTTCCTCCGTGGACTTAAATTGGGGATTTTTATTTTTTAAGTTAAATGAAATTATCGAATAAAACCAAAACTTAGTAAAAAAACAAAAGCAGATGGTATAATAGGCGATAAATTATAGGTTAGGCGCAATTAAAATTCCAAGAATGTTACGTATAGTGCCTCAATTATGAAGGATGAGCAGAGGAAGCCTGTAGCAATGCACAGAAGCATTATAAAAGTTTTATTTGTGTAGTTCTGTTCTTAATTCAGATCAACTAATTAAATTTACTAAATTTTGCAAATTAAATTATTTCGAAATTAAACTCGAAATTTATTAATTCTTTGATTAAAAATTCCCTGTATGTTTCATGGTGCAGGAAAATCATTCGATTAATTTAATGATATGAACAAATATTTCTGAAGAAAAAGTCTTTTTTTAAATTCTTTAAATATCTCCCTGTCTATCCGATGAGGTGGTAGTATACTTTCAAAATATAATTAATTTGCCCTCATAAAATTAGAGTTTTGATTTTTGGCCCTAAACATCAAATTCATCATTCAAATAAAGCTGTAAAGCAATTTTATTCACGCAGTTGCATATAGAAAGAAAAAAAAAAAAGAAAACTTAGACCTTATTTTGACTAATTATCCCCTGCGTTCAAATGGAAGTTCTACTATAGCTTTACAACATGTTATAATAAGGAAATTTGAAAAAGCTTTATAGTATTAATTATAATAGTTTTCAGAAAGATAAAAATCTTAACATTTAGAAAAGTTATAAAGCGATAACAGATAATAATGAAAATTTATAAAAAAAAGAGAAGTATTGGCAGAAACATAATAAATTTTAAAAATATAAATTTATTATTAAAATATTAAAATTATTACAGAGAATTTTTTTTCTTCAAACTATTATGTAATATAACTATTATAATGCTATACTATTGTCCACTTGCACAACGGCTTTCACAAGTTGCTACCATACAGTATTAATAAACAAACAAAATTAATTTTAGTTATTAAATCAACTTACATTTGTTTCTTATAATCTGATTTTTCCCTTTTACAACATTATTTCTTTAGAAATTTCGAAAATCTTCCTAAAATTAGCATGCAGAAGAATGTAAAGTATGAGAATTTTCTTAACCAGCAATGATAAAGAATAGCCTTTTTCATCGTAAGTGCACTATTTTTCTTCATACTCTTTCGTCGCTGTTTAATTGCTTTCACTTTAAAATATCCAGCATAAGCTCATAAGCATAAGTCTGAAAGGTTGCCACTATGCAAAATACTATCCTATAACATTTTTCTTTAAAACTAAAATACCTATTCTTATAGAGAGAAAATGTTTAATGAAAATCCTTTCAGTTTAGTTCATAGTTTGAGAAAGATTAAAATAGAGAAGAGTCGTTGTTACGAAAGGCTGTAAAAGGATTAATTTGTGGACAAGGTAGATTGATGTATTGATTTTGAATGCGGCATATATATTTAATGTCTTTAGTTAAACATTAAGCTAAACGAAATAAAAAAACTAGAGAACTCTCTTTATTGCTAGACAGTAATTATATCGTAAGATCTAAATGAGTAATTTATCTCCGACTCTTTGTGAGAAGAATGTTCTAAATCAAACTTTTCAACTGCTTATTTATTATGAATTAACAAACTTTATTTGAAGAAAAATGTTCCACTAAAGTGATGATTTTTTTGAAGAGTAGAAAATTGTAATTTGAAAGAGGAAAAAAAAGCATTTATGTAAGTGAGTTGTTGTTTTAGAATGAAATTTTTATTTAGTAAAGAATTCTATTATATAGTTCATATCTTTCTAAGGGATATTTTTAATTTTTATATTAAAATTTTATTGCATTTTTCAAGTTCGATGTACAGTTTTAGCGCTGGTTTTAATAACATTTGTATACTTATAAAGTAGACTATACAGAAAAGTCAGGCTTTTTTAAGAAACGCATATGACATTTTAGGAAAAAAACCTTTTTTAGACATTTAGCAAAGAAAATTACTACGTAATAACGTTTTATAAAACAACCTATGATATAATATAAGCTTTGAAATTTTAATTTGAAAAACTGCAAAATATATAGGTACATAATATGTTCGAAAGTTTGCAACTATATAAAAGACTACCGAATTATATTTTTCTTAAAAATTAAAATACTTATTGAGAAAACGTTTAATAAAAATCTTTTTCGCTTATTATAGTTGGAGAAAAATTAAAACTTAAAAAGACTGTTATAGCAAAAGTTTGTACGATGATTAGTTTGTGGATAAGTTTGATTGATATGCTGATTTGAATATCTTATAAATATTTAATGTCTTTAAATAAACATTAAGTCAAACGAAATAAAAAATAATAATTTGTACTTTGTTTATTGCTAGAGGATTATTATATCATCTGGTTCACATGAGTAATTTATTTCAAATATTAATTAATGTCCATCTATGATTAATTAATAACCACAGATAAGTATAAATAAAGGTTCACCTAAGCCAGACAGTTTAGGTGGATATCAATGAAAAGCTTACTAACTTAGTTTGAGAAGATAATTTCGAAAAATGTTTGACTAGAGTAAAGTTATGATTTTTTTTGAAAAGTTCTTAGTTTTCTTTTCTTAAAAATTAAACAGACAATAAGTAACGTTTCATGCAAATAAATTATATAATATTTTTAGCTACTTAATAATTTTTTAACCTTACGAAAAGGAATTTTCATTTTATCAAAATTATAAATAAACCATTCATAAATTACTGAAATTATCAATAATTTACAGAAATTTTAACTGTGTTGAGAAATATTTATTTAGAATAAGGAAGTTATAGTAAAATGTCCCAATAAATGTATTTGTTGGCAATCTTGATTAACATATCGATTTAAATGCGGCATAAATATTTGTCTTTAATAAACATTAGGACAAATAATAGAAGAGGGAGATAAAAAGTGCGAACTAATTTATTATTAGAGGGTAATTACATTGACATATCTATAAGAATAATTTATTTCAGGTGGCGTGTTTATTTTGAAAAAAAATTATTATAAATTGCGTGCTTAAGTTTTTATTAATTAGGAGTTTTAACAAACTTTATTTGAAGATAAATGCAAAAAATATTCTACTATATTTTATTTCTAAATACTTTAAGTTTTCTTTATCTAAACCGAAGGAAGATAATAACAAACTTTGTATTATTGTTTTATATAAAACTTTGCTTTTTTTATCATTAATTTCATGAAGTTAGATCAATAATATACGTAAAATCCTTACTGAAAAAATTATATAAGCAAAGTGTTATTTTTTTCCTTACGTCATTATTTTTCTTACACCAGTGCGAGTAATAAAATAAGGAATTTATGTTATTTATCGGTTACTTATTAAATTTTTTGTACCGTATGTTTTGTACGGTAAATTGTACCGTATGTTATATTTAATGAACACTCACTTACAGAAAGTATAATAAAGAAACATATTTATTTTAAAAGTTATATATAAAAAGTTATATATAAAAAGTCTACTTAGATTTAAATAATAAGTTTAATAAAATTTTAAATTCTTCACACAGACTTAAAATCAAATGATAAAATTTTCAGTTTATGGTTCAAATATAAAATTCAGAAATATCTAAAATCTCTTGCCGATTATTCACTAAAAGTATCACTGATTGATTTTTGTTATTCTGTCTGTCGGATATTTTCGAGCAATTTTAGCTATAATATTGTGCGCAACCATATTGCATACATCATACTGTGAATACATATTACCATATCATATCATACTGCGAGTATATACCAACAGTAATAACAAATGACTCTTTAATGGATAGGATATTTTTGAATGATCCTGAAATGTAAGAAACATCTTAAAATGTAATAAACAGTGTCACAAAGAGTAGGTGAATTTAATATTTTTATGCCTATTCTATAGGCTATTCTCCCTACAATATTATGGAGCACCAAGGAAAAAGCTTCTGAAGGTTAGGATACAGAATTCAAATGATAAGAAATCAAATATACGTTATTAATAAATATATGTTATTAATAAATATACGTTTTCGCTCTTACTATTATTAGCTTTTAAAATTGGTAACGATAAGAATGTGAAAAGGAGAATACAATTAAAGTAGAATGTTAATTTCAGGAGAATCGTTCCAGTCAGGAGAACGTTATTTACACGTATTTAAATTTTACCATGCTAGATAGCAAGTAACCTTACTGCAAGCCTATTAGCGGTTTCATTTGTTTGACTCTATCAAGTTGACTGGTTAATCATTATACCTACAAAGTAGAAATGTTAGAATACCAATATTATTTTTTAAAGATGGAATGAAGGCACACATAAACATTATAAAAAAATCTAATTACTTAGCTTTTATTGCAAAACTTTTTTTTAACTTTTTCCCTTTGTATGTTAAGGTTCTCAAACGCAACATGATGTAATTTTTTTAGATTCGATTTCTATATAAAAGGGCTCTTTATGCAAACTTAATGAGAACCTAAACGCGCGTAAACTAGCATAGTTAAATTACGTTGTTTTAAGTTTACATGGTGTATTTACTAACCATTTATAAACATTGTTTGGGTTTTGTGATAAAAGTTGTTGCTACATTAAAGTCAATCTTAAAATGATATCTGGGTATATATATGAATTTATTTCAATCTTTTCAATCAATTAAAAAAACAAATTACAAAGTCAAGCAGTTCTTGAGCGATCTTAATATTAATTCGCTCAAGAACTGCTTCAAATTTAATTTTCTAAAAAAATTGTTTATAGTGAATAATATATTATAGATTATCTATACAGGTCCTTCTTCCTTTATCATTGAAATAAATTATAAAAAAAATGATTTGTCATCGTTAAAAATATATTTTGTATAAAATTATCTTTGAATAAAAAAGTGATACATAAAAAGAAAATGTAATTGCGAGCATATTATTATTTTTTATTAGCTTAATAGTTGCAAAGCTATGAGGATTTACGCAAAAAGTCAAATTAAAATTAACGGGTTTTTTGACCGCTTTCCTGATTAAGTTATTGGGGGCATATTTTCCCTGCTGCGGATTTTTAAGGCACAAAACTCTGAAACAGTGGTGAAGAAGCAATGTTTTTTTCAGAAAAAAAAGGCATTTTTGAGGGTGATTTCATAATTATAAATTTTATGAGCACTAAAAATCAGTTAGCATATTTAAGATTATTCATTTGAAGCATACAGATTAGTACCTGATAATCGAACAATTCAATAAAAAGTTATTTAAGTAATCTGTATTTTGACTGTGAATTAATTAAAAATTTTTTCAATAAAAACACACAAATGTGTAACAATCTAAAGCATTATTTGTTGCTTATGAATAAAATTTGTAAACATTTTCTTAAAACAACGCAATTCATCCGTATTTTTTTTTTTAAAAAACTGTGCAATTTGTATAAGATCCCACTAAATAGATTTACCTCCAGTAGCGCCATAAATAAAAGCTTTATCTCATTAATCAGAGCCTCTTCACTTTTAACAGAAATCTCGAACCTCCAATGAATAAATAAGGTATAATATGATGCACCGCCTAATGACACAAAAATCACTACCTTAAATTGAACAAAATCTTGATCATGTTAATGATCGACTCTGAATTTGCTGACAACATCAATTTATTACTGTCTATAAAGTGCTGAAAGCAATCAAAATTGGCAGACCGGTAAATATTTGATATCACTTCACAGGTAGGTATCAGATTTATTTAATGAATATAATAAGATTGTGTACCTCAAAATAAGATTTATTTTATTGTTTGTTGGAAAATAAACTTACCAAAGCTTCTTACACGATAAAGTAACAATTAATTTGATTTGAATGATTTTAAAATACAGTTATATTGAATTTTAAAATAAAATTTAGATATAATTGTGTTCTGAAATGCTGATTTTGTGAAAAATCATAATTAAATTTACATTACTTTTATTATTTTGCAATAGAATAAACAAGGGCCAGGGTAACGGTGTTTATTTAGAAATTTACAGTAAGAAACTATATTAATTTTAATAACATATTTTCTTGAATAAAACAAACAGTGTTGTTTGTTAAAATTGTAAAGTGGAACATTTTCAGAAGGTTTTCAAAGATTATGAATTTTCTAAAATAGGTTGTTCAAAAGTGTTCAGAATCCATTAATAATTTTTGATCTAGTGGCCAAATTTTAATATAAGGTGCAATATTAATAGTTTAGAGGTAGAGGCAAAACCTTAAATGTAGAAGTATTAATTAAATTGTATTAGGTTTAAATTATTAAATAAAGCATAAAAATGCAATTTTTCTAAATATTCCTCATTTTTGTTATTTGAAAGATTTCACAATATGCGAGATAGTGTAGCCGCAATTACGAACCAATAATCATAAAGGTGTTTAAAAATCATAAAAGTTTTTAAAGAAAGTGATAAAAGTTTGGAGATCTTAATGTTAATTAATTCGTTTTTTGTGTATTTTACTATGATTTTGAAAGCACTAAAGCTAAAAAATTTTTTTCCATACATTAATAATTTCGTTTTTCCGAAGGTAGTTTCATGTAAAAAATTTCTTTATAATAAGAAATAATGTTTTAAGTTTTATAACGGAAGAAAAATGTTGAATTGTAAAGTATGCAAATTTTTATAATACTTTATACTAATTGATTCTATATTAAAAATTATTCAAAAGTTGAACTGAATCGGTTGAAAAGTTCTTGGGAAATGAAAGTTCAAAAATATGATTATTTAAAAAAATTATTATGGAAAGTTTATTCATTCCATTTGTTTAAAATTTGAAAATTATCTTTTAAAATTACATAATTTAAAATAATATTTGGCATACCCTAAATCTCAATGTTTTTAACATTATGAAATTGTATAATAGCAGCTTGTATTAATCAACAAGTATGTTTAAGAAATGTTTATTTCCTTCTATCAGTCTCACAGAGAAAGTGATATAAATGAAAAATTTGATTAATATTATGACTACCAATTTTTCAACTGCTACCCAGAATAAAATATTAGGACTTCTGGAATGTGGTTATATTAGAATATCTAGATTGTGATTAGTTTCAAATTTTGACAGTTAAAAATTTAAATCTAATGAATACAAAGGCATGTTTATTCAGAGAAAGTACGCTTTTCTTATCTGATTTTGTATCATGAAAAACTGATTGCACAAGTTAATTTGAATATCTAAAGTTTGATTTTCGTTTCACACATTTACTTGATGTGTTAATTGAGTTGTGTTCATGAGTGGTTTAATTTTCAGCTATTATTAAAATCAGCCTTAATTTTAGTTTTCAACCTTTTGAATGCATTAAAAATGGTTTAGTTTGTATTAATTTTACACATCATGTTAGCTGATAATTACATTTAATCTTTTATTTTCTCTGTGAAAGGATTTTTTAAATATTTACTTAATTCTTTTTCATAACAGTGAAAAAACAAAGTCAAACAGTATTATTAGAGCTGAAATAAATCTTTCAGTAATTTCTGTAAAATGTAGACAGAAGTTAAAGCAGTTACTTTTGATTTCCGTATTGTTTTCAACTTTATCCCTAGATATCTAATAATTTCACACAATTTAAAAGTTGCTGCCATTTCATATTCAAAAGTCTTTTGTAATATTTTGTTTGAAAAAGAAAAGAGAATACTAGTTTAGGTTAGGTTTAATAACTTTACATATTTCTTAGAATATGTCATCCAGAAAATACTGACATTAATAGGTTAAAAAATGATTTTAATCATGAAACTTTCACCATATTTATCAACGCATTTTTTAATAAGTATAAGCAATTCACTTATGCTTTATTTCGTTAGAACGATTCAATTGTATTATGTTTTTAATGCCGTGAGACACGAAACATTTTTTTGTATTTTTTCTTTAGGAAATATCTTCAAGAATTGATTATTTAACCAGACTTAAACAGTTTTGAAATTATTGTTATTTGCTTTGTAATTAATAGTAAACTTTAATAAAAGCATAGATTAATTTTTTAAAATTAAATAACTAAATAAAATTCGTAATTTATATGCGTATAAATTATGATTATAAGAAAATATTTCTTGTTCTTAAATAAATTGGTTTTTTTAACACATATCTTAAATAACAATTTAAAAAAAAACTATATTATGTTTTTTTAATTAGTATATTTATTCTTAAATCAAGAGAAAAGAAAATATGTACATATGATCATCAAACTTAAATGTAAAATATAGTTTGAGCTAGTTAAAAAGGCGATTCTTTCTTTAAATTCTTCTAAAGAAAAGCGTAGTGGGGAGTAATTCAAACGAGTTTACAAAGGAAATTCTTCTGGTAATTATGATTAGAATTCTGCAATTTGTATTTATAAACTTAATTAAGACATAGATTTATTTTTGTATAAATAAATAGCTAAATATAACTGATAGAAGTAATTCAAACGGGTAAACCAGGGAAGTTCTTCTGGTAATTATTACTAGAATTCAGCAATTTACTTTTATAAGCTTACTAAAAATCTATATGTATATTTTTTTAAATTAAATAAATAGACAAAAATCGTAACTGCTAAGGCTTTATATTATTATTACAAAAAGATTTTGTTTTTTATCCTTCAATAAAAGGATTTATTTTCAAAAAGTATCTTAAATAGCTATTTAAAAAATAGCCAAAACGTTTTTTTAAATAATATTTACTTTTATTTAGAAAAAAGAATTTTTGTTAAAAAAAAGTAAAGAAAATATTTGATCTTGAAGAAAAGAAATAAAAGCAATTACTATACTATCTTATTTCCTAAATCACGGTACAAGAAAATTGATACATAGGTTTTTAATCTTTGCGTATTGTAAAATATTGTTTGAGCTAATTAAAATGTAATTCCTTTTTTAAATTATTCCAAAGAAATGCGTAGTGAGGAGTAATTCAAAAGAGTGTACAAGCGAAATTCTCGTGGTAATTTACATTCTGCAATTTACATTCATTAACTTTAATAAAAGCATAGATCTTTTTTGAAAATTAAATAATTAAATAAAAATTCTAATTGTTAAGCATATATATAAATAATTATTTTAAGAAAATTTTATTTTTTATCCAAGAATAAAATGATTAATTTAAAAAAAATATTTTAAATAACTATTTTAAAAACAGCTAAAATGTACTTTTTAATAATATATTTTCTCCAATTTAGAAATAAAGTGTGAATAAGATGCTTTTAAATTGAAGAAAATATTGATAGAAAAGAAATCAAATCAATTATTATACCATCGTATTTCCTAAATCAAGGCAAAAGAAAATCTGTACTCAGAAACGTCAATCTGTGCGTAATGTAGTTTGAGCTAGCTCAAAAAGTGCAATTCTTTCTTAAAATTCTTCTAAGGAAAAGCGAATGGATGAGCAATTCAAACGAGTTTTCGTGGTAATTATGATAAGAATTCTGCGAGAGGCGGCCGTTGAAACGATTTTGATAATTTAACACTAACGTTGTACATTTTATTTAAAAAAGAAAACTAGTTCAGATTATAGATTTGAGAACTTAATATATTTGTGGGAAAATGTATCAATGAAACACTGGCATTGTATAATTGCTTTGTAAGTCATTATAAACTTTAATAAACACATAGATTTATTCTTTTTAAAATTTAAATAACTAAATAAAAATCATTTTTGATACGCCTATAAAGTAATATTATAAGGAAACTTAATTTTTTTCCCTCAGATAAATTATTTATTTTAAAAATATAACAAACATATGTTTTTAAAATAACATATTTACACCGAATTAAAAAAAAAAATTAAAATCAAAGGAAATGTTTGATATTGAAAAAAAAAGAAGAAATAAAAGCAATTATTATACTATTTTATTTCCTAAATCAAGGCAAAAGAAAATCAGTACACAGGATCGTCAATCTTTGCGTAATGTAAAATATAGTATGAGCTCATTAAAATGCAATTCTTTCTTAAAATTCTTCGAAAGAAAAGCGTAGTAGGGAGTAATTCAAACGAGTTCACTAGGGAAATTCTCGCGGTAATTATGATTAGAATTCCGCAAGAGGCGGCCGTTTAATCGATTTTGATAGTTTAATCTCACGTGGCGGTAGGGAAAAAAACACAAGACGGGGAATCAGAGGGAAAATCCCTCAACAGTCAATTTCTAACTTTAAGAAATCTTTAGATCAAGCCTGCACTACCAATTAGAATGTGGTTTGAAAAAAAAATGTTAAAAAGACAAGCATTATTTTTACTTTAGTCGTTCTTTCTTGTCATTATATGAAAGCAGGTGGATTTACTAACGAAACGCCTCGTTTCAAGCATTTTCTTAATTGAAATTTTAAAATTTACATACTTGCGTTAACGTAAGCTGTCGCACGGAAATAATTACTCGTATGTTTACTGTCTTGTAAAATGTTCCTAAAGGATGATGTAAGTGCGGCGCTAACCGGATGGCTGCTCTGTATTGTATATTTTATTTGATGTTTAAGTGAGCTGGTATTAAAAAATTGCGTCTTACCCATGCGGAAATGAAGTTAAAAAATATAGCAATAGAAACGATGGAGATAAAAGAAAAGAAAATGTTAACGCTTCGCTGTAAGGCGGCATTGTTGCTTTCAATTAATTGGTTTTATGAAAAATCACCTTTGTGAGAAGAATAGAATGTTTTGAACTCGAAAGAAAAGTAATGTTATCGGTATTAAATTTTTCCTTGGGAAAGGAAAATCAAATATGAAAGCAATGTTCTTGTCTGTTAAATGATCCACAATTTATTGACTGATAAAATTGAGGCCTAAAAGAAATCAAATAACGGGTATTTTTACGCTCCATGAGGTCCAAATAAATTCATACACAGTATTTTGTTTTAAATATATAGAAAAAAAAACAAGTTTGATTTATCGTCTTATAGTGCTTGAAAACGCATGAAATAAAATAGAAATACATATATGAAAGAAAAATTGTTATAGATGCTCTCAAATAACCAGTCTTGTTTTTTTAGAATCTGTTACAAATTAAAACATTTATTTAAGACCGTAAAAATTGTTAACTTTTGAAACTTAAAATAAATTTAAAATAAATTTTTAATTTAAAGGGATTAAAATAGTAAAATTATCATTTTTTGAATGAAATTGAAATTTAGTTATATTTTTTTGGATTATACAAAATAATTGGAATATGTATTGTTCAGATGAATTAAAAATATGTAATACTTATTTATTATTAAGATTGAAAAAATTTCAAAGAGAAATTTTGTTTTTCAGGCTTACATAATTTTTTTTAATTTCTTAGAATAATTTGGAAAAATTCGACAGAAATTTTTACTGAAGCATTTAAATTGGAAGGCTGATTATTGGTTAAGTACTAAATAATTTAGAGTTTAAAATGGAAAATATTTAATGTTTGAAATGAAAAATAAATTAAAAGAAGATGGATTTTCTTACTGTTTAAAAGGAAAAATATACATTTTTATCTAACGAAGAACGGAAATGTTTCAAGTCGTGTTTTTTAATTCTATATTTGCAAGAATGAATGATCAGTTTTTCAGAAACGTAATATAGTCAAAATTTAGCCGAGAAAATATTCAAACATTTAAAACAATATTAGTTAAATTGAACCTTAAATTATTTTTTAAAAAAGTTAGTACGAGTACTGTCGTCGTGATAAAATTTAACCAACTTGCAGTGGCGTTAAAGTCTTGGGCCAATGTATTGCTATTTTGTTATTTTAAAATAAAATGAAAATTATTTGTCTCTCGATAGATAACAGCTTTTTATGTGCCTTTTTGAAATGATTTATAAACATTTTTAAAGTAATATATATAAACAGTGAAAATGTGAAAAAAATTATAAAAATATTGGTTGGTTGGATAGTTTATCACCAAAGTATGTTATTTTACATTCGTTTAATTGATGTCACATTAAAACAATTTTTTTTGTAAATTTCGTTTATAACTATGTTATGTGCATGGCATACAAATTAAGGTATAATTAATATTTGTCTGTGTTAGGTTGCATAATTACAATTCTTCTAAAAATAATTATTTTTAGAAGTATATCAATTAAATTATGTTTATGGAAAAAGTTACTGCTCTAATTATTTATCTTTTTATGGATAATAAAACATATTTTAAGCAATTGAATGTTTAGATAATTGACAGTGTTTAATTAATGTTATAAATAATACAAATCCCTTTAATTAACGATAAAAGTATTACTTATAATAGCTAAAAATTACTAATAAAGTGTCTCTAAGCATTAAAATTAAATTAAAAACTAGGTGTATTTTAAGTTTTATTTGAAATTCTACCTTCAAAATGAGAAGAAATTTTAGGGGAACAAGTAACACAAGTTTATTTAAATTATTTTATATTTACTACAACAAACATCAAACAATGGGAGGCATATTTTCTTATCCAAGTAAATAAAAGATTAAACTGTTTTTCTTTGTTGCCTTACTTTCAAAAAATCTACTTTTGAAAAAGAATCCATATAAAACGGGAAATAAAATAGAAATAAATTTTTACATCCAAAAGAAAAGAGTTCATTTCATATTTTCTCGCAAAAGTAACGACTTTTTTGAAAATGTTTTAAGTCTGGTTAAATAATCAATTCTTAAAGATATTTCCTGCAGGAAAAATACAAAATATGTTTCGAGGCTCAAGGCGTTGAAAATATAATACAATCTAATCCCTCTAACAAAGTAAAGCAGAAATGATTTGCTTATACTTATTAACTTTAAAAAAATGCATTGGTAAATATGGTGTAAATTACATGCTTTTCAGCTAAAAACATTGATTATTTAATACATGAAATTACATAGGTAAGTAAATAATTAGGATTTTTCACCATAAAATTCTCTTTAAATTTTAGAGGTTATCTTTCTCAATTGTGATACATATACTTACTTAGATGATTATTTTATAACTTTAGGGGTGTTCGGAGGTTTAGAAGTGATTCAGTAGAATATTAGTTTAGATATTAGAAGTGTTTAAAGATTCTGCGATTTTTCCCACTTATCGCTAAAGTTTACAGTCTTCAGAGGGTTTTTTTTAAATACTCAATCTTGAACAATTTTTTAACTAATTGTTTTCAGGTTTTTTTTAAAAAAAAATTATTTCATAATTAAAATGCTTCAAAAGTTTTGCTTAATTTTATTTAATAATTTTAAAGTTACAGCAAAAATATTAAAAAAAAAAAAATGTTTTTTTACAAAAAATTCGCATTTCCATAAATATATACGACATTTTATGCATTTATTGCAAATAAAAACCAAAGTAATCAATACAAAGTAATCAAATAATCAATAACCAAAGTTACAAACTTATTTTCGAACTTTCTGGTATAGGGTGTTGTTTCTTTTTATTATTTGTTGTCGGTCCCTAAAACCTCTGAAATATTTAAGCCTTATTGTTAAGTATGAAAAATCGCATGTACTAAGCACCTTTTGAGTAACAAAATGAAAATGTGTCTTCCAGTATTGTAGGGTAGTGTATATCATCTACTTGTTCTGTAGCTTAAGTTTTTAATTTTATTTTTGCTGCTGAACAACAAAAATAAACAATGAAACAATGAAAAGGAGCAATGATGTTGAAACAACATAATAAACCCAAGTAATTAAATCTGAAAATTTAACAGCCTTTTCGGAACTATTAGTAAATAAAATCCTTCAGTTTCATGGTAGAAAATTAATCGAAAATACATATTCTATCCTGTTAATAAAATTATATCCTATTAATTACAATTATTAATTTTTTTTACTATGATACACACCTCTACAGGGAGAGACTCATTCAGTTTTTGACATTTTCTTAAATTTCTCTAGATGCACTTTTAAGGATTATTTTGTATTTTTACAGGTGTTTAGTTCATACTTAGCAATAAAGTTTAAAGGTTTCAGAGGTTTGAGGGACAGACAATAAGTTACAAAATGAAGCAAGTATTTTTGAACATTCTATGCCAGAAAAATCAAGCAATAAGCTTGTAACTTGTATCAATTTTGAAATAGCTGCAAATCTAATTTAAATATTTATTAAGATAAAATTTTTTTTTCATAAATATCTAATTTTTTTGTCTTACGTTTTTTTTTACTCTAACTTTAAAAATATTCAATGAAATTTAAAAATATTTTTGGAGCAATTTAAAATTATTGACAAAACTATTTTTTTTAAAATGTAAAAAAAAAAAATATATATTTTAAAACTGCGCTAGATATTAGTATTTAAATTAGTTCTTTTATTCAGTGCATGCATGGGAAAATTTAAAGAAATATTCATAATTTTGAAGTGAATCGTATTTGCCAACTAATAAAGTGGTCTGATTTAAATATCTTAAAAATTTAAAAAAGTTTAAAGCAATTTCCTAAGTAGTTTTTGTACTTTTTAAAAGAAAACTCGAATTGATAAGGGATTTGCAAAAAATTTTATTTTGTATGATATGACAAAATTTAATTACAAATAATAATACCTTACAATTATCGTCCGTACGTGTGAATGTGTGGTTTAAGAAAAGAAAGCATGTGAAACAAAACACACTTTTATGATGAATGATCCCCCTGCACTGCCAGTTTTAGTTTTAATTAATCTCGATTAATAGTACAAAATATAATTTTTGTGAAAAACTCCTTATCATTTTAAGCTTTCTTTTAAAAAGTACAAAAACTATGAGAAAATTACTTGAAACTTTTGACTTTTTTCATTAGTTGCCAAATTCGTTTTAGTACAAAATTATGAAAAAAGAATTTTTTTTGGCACTTGTACAGTATAAGAGAGATACATATATACACATATTCTGAGTAGTTTCTAATGAACTGCTTTCAAATTTCAATACAGTAATTTGGTAAATAATTTTAAAATGCTCCCGAAATATTTTTAAACTTTATTGAATATTTTTAATGTTATAACAAAAGATATAAGACAAACGAACGAAATTACGAAATTTTATGCAGTTATTGCAAATATTAACCGAATTAGTCGATACACGTTACAAGTTTATTGCTTGATTTCCTACCATAAGGTGTTGTTCAAAAATACCCGGTTTCTTTCGTAATTTATTGTCAGTCTTTCAAACCTCCGAAAGATCTAAATCTGATTGCTAGGTTTGAAAAATCGCATGAACTAAACACACCATAAGTCATAAAAAAGCCCTCTAAGTATTGCTATAAATAGTAAATTTTAAAAATTTTAATTATGAGTAGTAAATGCTAATTGTTAACGTTAATAGAAAGATATATCCTCTGCATGACATGTACTGAGTATTTCAAAATATTTAGAAATTCTTTGCAGAAGCATTTAAAAAATGATTATATTATAAAAGATACAAATTCAAGAACAAATTATATTTTTTTTGTATTTGCTGTCGTATTTTGCCGTAGTATTATTATATTTATTGCAAAAAGAAGTGCACATCTTAAGTTTTTAAAGGTTATAGCTACCTTTCGGGACATTCTTAATATTTAGTTTTTCAGTTGATAAGTCATATGAAAAATTCTCCCTAAATAGCCACGCTTATTATGCGTTTCCAGTATCCAATATTGAATAAGAGTACTGATGAAAATTAGAAAATAGATGGAAAAAAAAACTACTAAAATAAAATTCTTGCTGACGCGGGGGTCAGAGCCTAATACCTCTTGAATTCAAGATGCACGCGCTTTTATTTTGCACCACTGGGACATTACGGTTGGTGCAATCTTCTTTTTCAATGCAACTAGAAACGCTTTTAGGGTATGACTCTGGAACCACTAAAGTAGTCAAAAAATTGTTCGAAATTGTTTTTGATCGATATTAGCATTTCATTCTTAACTTGATACGCCATTTTCTTGTAAGTTATAGTTTTAAAAACACACAGATTTCTGTTCTTAAAACATGTTATTGTCAAATGTAAGTAAAAAGCAACTTTTTTCTATCAAGTGGGTGATTATTATGTTTCGAAAATATAGTGATATATAATTTCTATATTTATTAAATAGTTTCGTGATTACGGTATATATTCTAAAAATGTTTTATTTTCGCAATCACTTATAGAAGGTGTTAAAAATATTAAGAAAATGACATCATAAAATGTAATTAATTTTAGTTTTGCAAAAATTTAATAAATTGATTTTAATCTCAAAAATACTTTTAGTTGTTTTATTTTGTTTCATATGAATGTTAGTTGACCCCAATTTCCATTTGAAAAAAAGTAAATAAAGCCGCAAGAAGTATGTAAAAGCCTTATTTGGATTTTATCAAAGTACGTATGTCACATGTCAATAATTGCTGAAAAATATGGGAAAAGTTCTTGAATTTTACAAAACCTTTGTAAAAGATCTGTCATAATCAATTCTATTATATTCATCAATGAACTTGCATCTGTAAGGGTCTGACCAGCTTGATATTGTCGGTCTTCAAAGTTGTTAGAAGATGAACCGAAGATGGTTCTCCCACAGTTTCCTTTGATTTTCCTCATTTATCGAATTTGTAACAAAATTCAACCTTATCTTTTACTTTAAGATGATCTTTCAATTTAAGATGACCTGCCGTAGCAGATTAATCTAAAAGAATTTGATGCGAATTTTAATACGCGTTTACCCTATGCAAGTGCATATATGCATTTTTACCTCAAGTTTCCTTTTCGGTTAAAAAATGCAGTCGTATTTAACTAAAATACTGAAGAAAGATCGATTTATACATTGGATTTTATAGACGTGCCATGTTTATCTTAAGACGCTCTTACTTATCCTAGCTTAAAACTTTCCTCCAATAAGGTCTTCATACGCTCTACAAATAAAATAAAATTAACATAAAGAACTATCATATCTGAATTCAATAATTACAAAAAACTGACAGCTAAATTTAATCTTTGAAACAAGTGATATCTGAGTTTAATTCTTAAGCAACTGGCAACTGAATTTGATAGTTAAAACATCTGACTACTTTTTTTCGTCAATACTGATGGTTTTTAAAAGCTTCCTTTTAAACTAACAGAACATAACCAAACAAAGAGTTTTGTTTATGTGACAATCAAAAATCAACATTTTTCAGAAATTCATTACTCAAAGATTGCTTGAATTAAAGACTAACTAGGGAATTACATTTATGTTTTTCTTCCTACTTCAGTTTAAAAATAAAATGTATTTCCTCTAGTAAACACGGCTTGATAAGTAATACTTCATTCCAAAAAAGAAATCCTTTTAAAAATCTTTACCTGCTTCCATTTCATTGTTTTTTATATAAAAATAAAAAACGTGGAATTGTTTTTCTAAAGCTTTTACCGCATTTCTTAATTACGAAATTTCTCTTTAAACCATTTATTTTCTTTGACAGCAAAATCCTCTTTATCTGATTTTAAGAAGCATGATACACCATTGCAGGGAAGTTTTCTCTTTCTTCCATGTTCTCAGAAAACACGCAAATTGAGGAAACCATTCATCAAATTAGCCACAGGGATTTGTTAGTATCGCATCTTAACTTTAGTTTTCACAATTTATAGCTTCTTTTCTCCGCAACAATAATTACTTAGTCTGCAATTTTTCTTTCATGACTAAGTGATTAAATCGCTTCTCAGATCGAATACTGAATAATTCCCATTTACGCTTATTAGCTACAAAATAGTTTTTAATTTTATTTTATCTTTTTGTTAATCCTTTAACGGCATTTATTAACTGAGTAACGATAACTCAGAATTTAGAATGATAAAATGTTATAATACTGATTTAATATTTGAAGAAACATATACGGTGTATAAGGGACTGATCAACCGAAAGTTTTTTTTTTTTCTTTCTTGCATATCTCATATTAAAACGTTATAAAAATATTGCAATTAATAATCGAACACGATTATTTTAATAAGAGTAAACTTGGCTGTATTTTTATTTCATACAAAATTGACTTGATCTTTAGGCTAATATTATTAGATACTTAATACGGGTCACAGAGAAAATTAATTCTGGAAAAATTACCATACTATATATAGAAAATAAACATAATTCGGGGCAAACATAATTTTCAATTAAATCAATTTATTAGGGAATTTTTTTGGCCTTATGGTAATGGTTTGCCTGAATTTCTTATTTTCAAAATTATAGCTCTTGGATGAAAGGTTTTTATTCCATGATTTAAGGTATTATTAAAATTATCTAATTTTGCCAAATTATATCATATATTATGAAACTATATTTTATTAATTTTACAAAGCGCAGAGGTAAAAATTACTGAGTTCTTTGGTGCTCTCATAGAGTAAAAAGCAAGCTAAATTTTAGAATCAGTTTTGATTGAACATTTTTTTTGTCTTAGTGTACATAATTTTTAATTTTTCAGCAAATTTTTATCTCATTGAAAGATTTTCATATTTTTATAAAAAGTAAAGCAATTTCGATACATCCCGTTTTAAGCTAAGGGGTATGAAGTTTTAGGCTCAACAACTTAACATTGCTCACATAGTTAACATTGCTCACCTACCATCTTTATATTTTAGAAAAGTAGAGTTGTTCTATTGTCCAATTTGAAGACAGTTTTATTGCACAATTTGATGCAGTTTCTTTAGCAAAGTGACAAAACTGCTCATAAAAATAGAAAAAAATATTTTCTTTTGTTTAAACGCCTCTTTAAATTTTAATTCAATCGTTTATACAGTTATTCAACATACGGAAAAACTCGAAGTGAAACTTGATATGAGTGTGGCCTTTTAGGATTTTTTTTTCTCTTGGTTCTGTTAAAACAGATAAAGTTTTGTTGATGTTAAATGAGAGAGAATCTAATGTAAATACATTAATAATTCAATTAACAATTAATATGGTTTATGAATTTACTTTTATTAATAAATCTAAACCATTACAATGTTAATTTTTGCGTTTTAAATATATATCAAAAATGTGAATTGAAAATAAACAAATAATATAAAAAAATAATAAATACAATACTAAAATTAGTGTTAAATAATTTCGAAGCTAAGCTACAGTTTTTGCATAAAAAACTTCATTACTTTCATGCAAAACTTTTTGCATGAAAGTATATTTCATTTATAAATGTATATGATGCACATACCATTCCTTTAGTTTCAATTCTAGCAGCTAATGAAATATAATTGTTATGTAATTAAAAAGGAAAAGATTCATATGTGTGATTAAAATTAAACTGCGCCGGAAATCACTATTTAAATTTAAAAAAAGCGATTCTAAAAAAAAGGATATTTATTTTTGAAAAATTTTATCTACTTATTATTAAAAACTCTAGAAAAAAAAATTGATGCATTTATGCAACTACATAATATTGCTTAATCCGGGTATGAGGAATTTAAATCTGATATTACTTTTGCTCATAGAGGTTTTTTTTTTTTTTTTTTTTTTTTGAAATGGCATTTTTGGTCTATTTTTTGTCGAAATGTACAAGTTAAAAAGCGTTTTGTATAGCACGGGGTCACGTAAATGTTGTGACGAAATTCTTGGCGTGTCAGGGTAAAGGATTAAAAGTTCATAGGAACTCATTGACCATGGCTTTCTCATCAGATCGTGTTTTATTTCCGCATATTTCATTATTAATTATAATAAGAAATACACATTTTGTAAGTGGAATTGTGTGATGTAAAATGAAACATGTTTTCTAAGTTAGGGAACAATTTTTGTTCTGATTAATGAGATTTCTTAACAGATTTTAAATATTTTTGTATCATTAATCGTTTCGTATCGTTCAAATATGAAATCAGTTTCACTCTCAAAACTACATTTTTCAAATGACATTTTAAGTCTTCTTTTTATTGAAATGCACAAATTTTAAAACGTTGTATACAACAGGAGATCGCATAAGAGTTGAAACTGTAGAAATGTCTGGAGACTGAGTGTGCTTCTCTATTATGATGAAGAAACAGTTCATGATGGGGAAGAGGCCCTGGCGGCGTATGACAACATTTCCAGACATAGGTTCTTATATAATTTTAACTTCCCTTTCTTACACAGTTTTAATTTTTTAAGCTCTAATTTTCTTACAATTTCACAACAATATTTTGATTCGTTCTATATATAACGTTTCTAAACATGTATTTTGACAATAAAGTAGACTAAAAATATAATTAAAAATACTGGAGATTGGAGAAATGAACAGATTGCATATTTGATATCAACAATAGGAAAATATGGAAGATCTGTTAAAAAAATATCATGCAGTAGAAAAAAAATTGTTTCCTAGCGTAGTATTTGAAAAACATGTTTCATTTTACATCACAAACGCCGTGAATTTACATAACATTTCTTTACTAAATTAATAATGAAAAATGGGGAAATCATTTTCAATACAAACTACACATCGAAACTTAAAAAAACCTTAAAGAACATGATTCAATAGAAAAGCCAAGATCATTGAATAATACATATTCAATTGCATTAAAGTTGAATCAGATATAAAATGAAACTTTAAAATTGTGTAGTTAGGAAGAAAATTTAATGTCAGTCTCTCGATTGATATGATCGATGCATTTCACAATAGTAGCTTTCATTAAAATAGAAATTCCCGGAACAATATTGACTTGCTCTGTATTAAGTATCTCATTAAATATATGACAACTCTATTTGCCTAAATGGTATCAATTTACGTTTACAGAAGGAAGGAAGCATATGCATATATATATATATATATATGTATATATATGTATATATATATATATATATATATATATATATATATATATATATATATATATATATATATATATATATATATATATATATATTATATATATATATATATATAATTCTCAAAATGTCGGTCAGCAGCCACGATTGCACGTCGTGATTGGAAAGCATCATTTAAAGTAGCGGTTCTCAAATGGTGTTCCGCGGAACCCTAGGGTTCCGTGCATTTCTAGAGTTAGGATTTTTTTAACGTTTTCTTCTAGAATCTTTGTAATTAGACCTGCTCTTATGTCTGTATTTTTAGAAATAAATGGGTCCCGTTCTTGGTTGATACTTGCCAATTTTTATACTATTAAATGTTCTGCTTGCATAATAGCTTAGGTTTACATTAATATTATATTACAATGAATTAATACATGGAGTAGTTTCCGTTAAAGAAGCAAGAGTTTCTAGATTTCATACAGTTCTAGAATTTTTTAAATACCTCAATAACGTTAAAAATTGTTGCAAAACTTGGATAAATAAAGTTTAATTCATATGAAATAAAAATGTTGTGTATGAAAAATTGCTATTTCCCACATGGTGTGTAATTAAAATAATTTTAATTAACTTAATTATAACGATTACTAATATTAAATTTATTTTGTAATGTACTGTAATAAATCAGTTAGAACTAATATTTGTTATAATAATAAATACCATAAAAATAATTTTTAATAATAATAAATACAATAAAATATTAATTTCTAATAATAATAAAAATATAGGTTATAAATAACTAAATTTAAGTTTAAACTGAGTTTAACAATTTTTAAATTAAAGTTTAAATTAAGTTTTATTTATTTGAGCGAAACATGCAAACTCGAAATATTATTTTATTCTGGCTGTTAATGATTAGTTAAAAAATCATCCTAACCATAATCTTATCAATTTTTATAAAAAAAAATCTTTTATTTTTTTGATTTTTAAAATAAATTGAAAGCATAATTTTTTATATATTTCTTTTATTATATTACTAAAACTTTGTTTTTAAATAATTGTTCTTTAAATATTATATGCTGATTTATATAAAAAGAAACATTAAAACTTTCATGCTCTTTTTATTTCGTTTGTTTTATACCTTTTTTGTTTCATTTCCAACTATGTATTTTTAAAATACAAGAAAAAAAACATGGAAAACATTAAGAAGTACAAAAATATTCCTTTGTTTAAAAACCACAAGCTATAAAAATACGTTTTGCTAAACGTACTCGGCAGAAATCAGAATTCCTATAAACGTCCAACAACGGAATGTAACTCTTTCGTAACGACCAAAGACGCTGAAATTCAGAAATCAAATTGTGGACATTTTCCATCAGAAAATATCAGATATTTGGGACAAAGTGACTTGCCTTTTTCGAAGGTTGTAAGAATAGATAGGCGGTAAAAGAGAAAAGATGTCTTCAACCTAGTGAAGGGCGTTGCACTATGTCGAGAAATGCTCGAAGCGGTGGTTTGGCTCTGCTCCAAATGTTTTCTGAGCAAGAATTTGGTCCATCGCAAAAATAAAATTGCGCTATTGAACTTGTGGTCTGGAAAACATGACTGCTGGACCACATTCCATTACCTATTGATTAAATTTAATTTCCACTAAAAGGTGTTAAAATGTTTTCGCGCAAAGAACTTACGGGAGAAAAAATTTACCCTAACTACGTGTATTAGAAGTTGAGGTAGATCGAGTCTTCAAAAATTATACGTCGACCCAATTCTATTATATAGAGCTTAACTTTTTTTAGAAAAAAAAAATTGTTTGAATAAAAGAAAGAATAGAAATTCTTTGAATAAAAGAAAATATAAAAATTCTTTGAATGCCAAAATTTATTATTGAAAATAACTGATAAAAAGGCAATATAATAATTTTTTAATTTGGCAAAATTGAATTAGATTATTTTTTTCTTTAAACAATTTATCCGATCTGTCAATTAAAAATTTTTAAGAAGTAATAGAAAATAAAACACATCCATTTTTTAATGCCTTCTGTTATACTGAAAATTAATTTCAAAAAGTTCTGCGAGTAATTTATCGAAAATTTCATAAATATCAGAATATAATTGGTAGAATACATATGAATCTGTATTTACTGAAAACTTAATGTCTTAAGCACATTAAAAAGCAACACATAAAACGCATAAAAAAGCAATACATAAAAAAGCAATATTATTTACCTCATTGCGCGAATTAATTTAAATTCATTTGTGCTTTAACTATTAAATTTTGCCATTTAGTGATTTTTAAATGTGAGACGTTTTTGAAACTGAAATAATTTCGAAAGCAAAATCAAAATTAATCATTGCTGCTGATTAGCACTGATTCTTGTACAATGCTAAAAAAATGAACTACTTTGAATATTTTTTGATCTAATGATTGTAATGATTGGATCTTCACTATCTAAACTCTATCTCAATAATTCAAAGGGATGTCCTCAAATATGATAATTAATTTGTACAGATGATATTTTACGTTACGAAATCAAACAGAAAAACAAACTTTCTCTGAATAACCCTGAATTTTTTCGGATTTTTGACTCCCAAAACATAGGCGGTAGCTGCAATTTAGGAAATATGATACGGAAATATTCATGAATTTCGCCAAATTTGGTTAAGAGAGTGATCCAAAGTTTGAATCCCATAAAGTTAACTTTTCAGGAAGTATTTGTCTGTTTTTGATCAAATTTTGTATTTTTCAATGAAAAGTTACATTCGTTAACATGATGTAAATAATTCTTTACCCTAAAAGTCAAAATTTTTTGACTACTTTTAAATAATGAAAAATAACAAATATTTATTAAAAGTTACTTTTTAAATTGAATCTTTGCATAAACGAATTTATAATTGGGTGCAATAATTTTTCAATCCCTTTAAAAGTTTGCGAAATAAAGCGAAATGCGCAAAAAAGTAAAATTAGCATTAAATGGTTTGAACATTTTACCACTCCCCTGACCAAACTAAAGTATGAGAACCATATCTTCCAGATTACTGCCACCCCTGGGGGTCAGAAGCCCGAATTCGTTAAAAAAGTATATGTTCATTCATAGAAAATACGTTTTTGTGTCTGATTTCGTAACTTAAAATATCGTTTGCTCTAATTAATGAACATATTTGAGATTACCCTTTACAAAAATAGAATATGGAATATGTCGTTTTGGTCAGACTATTTTCAAGGATAGCTCTTTGTTAAAAATGTAGCGAATCTAAAGCATTTGACAAATTCTTATAATATTTATACATAAAAACTTTTAATCGTATGTATTTTTGGAACTCGCAAATATCTAAGCCTACAGGCTCATAAATTCCATAATAAAATATATTCTCTTATCGGGCATCAAAAATGCCTTAAATTTTAATTCTCCCTGCTAACTAACTAATTCCTTTTAGGCATTGTCACTGGTGAAATTTAGCAACAACACTCTCATTTATATTGTCTTTTAATTATTAATTATTTGTGATTGAGCTTTTAATAATGTTTGTGAAAAACTCTCATAAATGCTGAGTAACTAAGTTAATTATGATTTAACTTTGTTCCAAAAGAATTTAACCGAAGTTTAAGCTTTACGTCGAATTTATCTGAATAAGGAACATGCTAATTTTACATTTAATTAATTACATTTAATTTCTTTTTGAAATTCAAAATAAACATTGTTATAATATTTCTGAATAAATTAAAGCATTCCTCTTATTATTTTAAATTTGAGTGCATTAGATTAGATTAATTATAATGTTAGGTATAAATTTAGATTAGGAAATAATGTTTTTAGATAATAAAAAAAATACATTAAACAGAATTGAAATTTAAATTTATTTAACAGTTTTTCAATTACAATTTTATTTAATGTTTGATACTTTTTTTTAATTTTATCGTTAAGTGTCATAAATCTCAGTATTAACTTTTCTTGGCATTTTTAAAATTGGGTTTAATTATAAATTGTAGGAAAGTATGCTTAAAATAATAGGGATAAATAAAAAAATGATGTTTATTTATTTAAAATAACTACTGTTAGTGTGATACTTTGTCTGTTTCTGTGATATTTACTAAACTATTTTTTCCGATTGCACGCGTAAGATTCAAATGGTAATCAACATAGTTAAGAAAACAAATACTAAATAATGTATACATTTTCAAAAATGTTGTTTGCTGATTGAAAACGTAGATTAAAATACTTTAAATTATTTAATACTCAGAATCGGAAGAAGATAATAACTTGAAGAAGATAATTGGAAGAAGAGAACATAAATTACTTTTAGATATTGAAAGATATATCGGGGTTTACTGCCGCTCTTAAAAACTACGATGCAGGAGCTTAACTATTTTATTTTAATACTGTCGTTGAACAGCAGATTCAATTTTTTGGGTTTACTACTGCTAATGTTCAAATCCGAAGCCTTGTAATTTTGATCCCAATCCAGAAGAAATGGGAACTCTTGGATCAAGTATTGGGAGAAATTTGCCTTCGTGGAGAACTTTTTTGATGGGACTAACCTGCATTTGTGTTACGTGGAGAGGAAGACCACGAGAACCTCCCACGGTTAGCCTGATAGCAAGAGGACTCTTACCCATGATCGGTCTAGCAGTGAGGATACTTTACGCTACGCTAGCACTGTGCTTGATGCGAGATGGATGCGGAATTCGTATCAACAAGTCATTGCTGGGACTCGAACCCGATTCACCTCATTGGAAGGCGAACTCTCTATCCCCTGAGCCATCGCGATCTGAGCTTAAATATTAATCAACGTGCACAAAAAATATCATATCCAAAATTAATAGAGGAAGTTAAATTAATCCTCTATTGATTAATTTAACTTCTAATTGGAAGTATACAGTTTGTCCATATTGTTATGATGTTTTGACATTTTTATTCATATGTCAAATGCTTATTTGAGTCAACAATTTCAAATAGCTTTAAAAGCTCGTCATATAACGATTTCATATAACTTTAAGAGCATTTCATATAACGATTTCATGTAACTTTAAAACGATTTCTAATATAAGTTTCAAAATAAGTTTCATTTTACAACTAATGTAAATAATACGGAGTTTTTTTCCTTTCATTTTTATTAAAAAAATATTTATTTTCCCATACATAAAATTCTTCCGTACGCCCACTTTTTAGTGCATACATAATTTTAGAATCTGTGTCAAAATTTACTCAAAATAAGAGAATACACATGCCTAAATTTAATATTTAAGCAAGGAAGAAACAAAATGTTAACTAAACAAATTAATCATTACTGAGGAAAGTGGAACTGGAGGCATCGAAACTTGTTATTTTTACCCCCAAATCTCGCTTCATTAGAAAATCGCACTGATTTTGTTTCTTATCCCGACTTCCTAACTAGTGATTCAAAATTTTTTTTTATAGCGTACTTGTTTCTTTCTCGCTTAAAAATAATTAATTTATAACCCCTAATGTATACATTTTTTTTTAACTTTATTTTTGGCAATGAATCTGAAACTATTGATTAAGAATAGTGAGTGATAAGGTAACACCCGGCATACATTTAATATTATACAAGTGCTATATTATACAAATGCTATTTATATTTTATTTTGTGTCTTTAAAAATTCATTTAGTTTACACATTTTAATGCAGTATCTGGAGTTAATTTGAAAACAAAAAGCAATATGACAAACAAAATTTTAATTTTTCTCAAAAAGAAAAGTTCCAATATATAAATCAACGTCATGAGCAATATATATATATATATATATATATATATATATATATATATATATATATATATGCATGCATGTTGTACGGGGTTTTTAAAATAATATATTCAACACTTTTGAAAAATAATTATTGACTCTCATATATCTAAGTCAATTCTCTCGTTCTATGGATGCAGTTGAAATGTATTCGTAACTCAATCAGTATTTTCTAATTTAACAAACAGACATAGGAGTGTTCATTTCTCAAAAATTCTCTAAAGCAGAATATCGAATCCAGATGGAAGTAAGAATAATGATCTTACTTGAGAAAGCCATTACCTTCTTAGAAACTAATTAGAGGATGCATGCTGCTGAAGACAGTTGGTGTCATTTTGCCAACGGATGAAGCTTCAATGTTGGTGAAATTTGGTTGCATGTGGAACTTGCTCTAGTTTTGCATACAGACAGTTGACTAAGTACCATCTAATTTTTCATTCACGTATTGTGAAATATAGCACAAATAAAATATAAGCTAGTTGAGTTAAAATAATTCTTCTTTAAAATTTCTTTTAAAAATGAATTCTGAACACTCTTAACTTTCGCTAGAATGAATTTCCTAACTCATTATTAATGTCATTGTTTGAAGAAACAATAAAATGAATTTAAGTTCTCTAATTGAGTAGAAATTATCTTTTCCGATAAAAAAAAAACTTTGTTTTAAATTTTAATTAATTTGCTTAGAAGAGATTAGCGCTTTTATTTGAAACCTTTACTAATTCTAACTCTTCAACAATGTTGAATAGTTTTTTTCTTTTATTGAAAAAAAATCTATAATCCATATCGATTCGAAAAATCTATATTTCTATTCTAAAATCAAAATATACGGTATTTAAACCATTCATTTGGTGATTTTTTCCTTCATATGGTTTACGGTTAACCGAATACTCAGGTTTTCAAATTTATAGTTCTTATGATCACACATTAAGTAAAAAATACAAAATTGAAAAATAAAACCACATTTACCAAATTTTATAGCGTATGAAACCATATTTTTTTGTTAATTTTATTATGATCATTATCAAAGCGCATCGGTAAAAATTACTGCGCTTTTTAGTACTCCCATAGCGCCAAAACGCCGTAAATTTTCCCATATTCTGGTAGTTTTGACTATATTTTTTTTCTTAGAGTGCAAAAACGAAACCAGTTATCTCAGTTTCTTATCACGTGGAAATTGTATTTGTTCACAATATAAGATTCAGTTGTGTGTAAGAGACTAAAAAATTGTTTAATAATAAGTAATGGTTCAGAGAGTTAAACTATACGACGCATAACATAAACTTGCACATATATATACTATGTGGAAAACTACCGCAGTTTGTGTTAGGCGCAATATGTCAAGTAAAAACTAGACTTTCAATCAAATCAAACCAAGTTTCCGCTTTTGACGTAAAATGGTTTGAATGATCCGGAAGCACCTCAAACAAATCAAATATAACTTAAAATAAAAAAAATAGGGAAGGATTTGTTTTCTATAACGTTGTTAAATTCTATCTATGAGAAATAGGAATTTTATTTTTTTGATTCTATAGCTTTAGTACACACATAAAAAAAATACAGTATTAATATAATTTTATCATTTTGTGCAAAACACTAACTATTAAAAAACTCCTCTTTCATAGGTACGAAAAAATTTATCAACACAGATAAAAATTTCAAAATTATTTACATATTTATAAAAATATTGTTTACATTTCTCTACAAACGGTAATGTCTGCAAGACTTCTGTTAAAATATCCTTTTGTGATTTACGTATTTGTGATTTCTTTGTGAGTAAAAATATGTGTGATTTTTCTTCTAAAATTCTAGTATAACATTTAGACATTATTTATTTAAGGAAAACATTTAGTACATTAACAAAAATAGTACTTACGATTAAAATAACGTTGCACGACGTATCTATAATAATCTATAGTTTGTTGTTGATTATATGGGACCCTGGAGGACTTTGTGACTCCAGTATATTTCTACAAATACTATTTAATACACGGAGATTTTTCGGTGGCGGGATTCGAACTCAAGTTCTCACGAAAACGAGACCAACATCTTGCCAACCAGTCAATCCTGGCCCATGATCTATAGTTTGAACTTATAAAATGATATCAAGCCGCGATGGCTCAGGGGATAGAGCATCCGCTTTCCAATGAGGCGAACCGGGTTCGAATCTCAGTCGATACGAATTCTGCAACCCGGCCAGCACCGACCACTGTGCTGACGTGAAATATCCTCAGTGGTAGACGGATCACGGGTTAGAGTCCCCTTGCTGTGAGGTTAACCGTGGGAGGTTCTCGTGGTCTTCCTTTCAATGTAACGCGAGTGCGGGTTAGCTCCATCAAAAAGTCCTCCACCAAGGCAAATTTCTCCCAGTAAACGATCCAGGAGTTCCCTTGTCTTCTGGATTTTGTTCAAAATTACAAGGCTACGGAGTTGAACATTAGTAGTCGTAAAGCCGTAAAAATTGGGTCGGCTGTTCAACGACGGTTATAAAATAAAATTTAAAATGATATTGCGAGACCTATATTTGTCTGTTTACCATTTACATTAAGCATGAAATAATGTAAGTAATAGAGAATACATCAAAATTTAGGTTCTATATATTTGTTTTTGGAAAGTTTTATGGACAAGCACTACCGTAAAAATATGAGAATAATTTTATTTTCATTAATATTTAAAACATTGAATTTCTTTACGAGTATCTTAAAACTGATTAATGGAAATTTCGAAACATATTTATATAAATATATTATTTAATGTATAAAATATGAATTAATATATTTTATGCATAAAGTATAAAGTCTTAGATTTTAGATATTTGTTTTTGGAAAATTTCATGCTACTAGCGCTATTGCGAAGAAATTGAAATTCAAAAATCTTAATACTTCCATTAATATTTAAAACTTTTAGTATCCTTACGAGTATATTTAAAATTAAAACTTATTAAATGACATTGCTAGACATATCTATGTCAATCTATTATTTAAAGAAAATTCCTAGCCCCTTGGTATGAATAAAGAGGAGATGCAAATAATTGACTTTTCTAAAATAACTCCTTCATTTATGTCAGAAAGGTTTTAAATTTGCAATGAATTCCTCATTTAAATTTCTAGCCTTCAAACAAATAGCATGAAGCCTAATTGCTTATTCAAAACTATTGTTCATCATTCTACTAGGCGAAATAATTTTCGTTCGGAATGTCAGAATAAGATACCTTAGTTTCGTCTCCGGAGATCATCTGAGTTATTTAAGTTCTGTTTGTTTCAATGCAAAACTTGCTGCAAAAACTTTAAAATTAAGGACTTGTGCAGATAGATTTCCGAAAGAATATGCATTCGGCATAGATAAAATGGAATAATATTTCTAATGCCAACGTACTATAGAGACTAGGATGTATTTTACTTTTTGGAATTATGAGATATTTTTGTGATATGACATAGAAAAATGGAGTTACTTAAAATTTAAGAAACAACTACATTGTTTTAAATCAATGGACGAAAATACTTCAATTTTAGCATATTAAGTGTAATAAAATAATATATACACGTGATCAAAGTTGGTATGCAATCAGAGTGAAATCAGTATATTATGTACATTATGAACATTGCAAAAAAACATTATTGATGATCGATTTTTTTAAATTGTTTAAAATATAATTAAAACGTTATAAAAGTTTAATGTTAATGTGACGTGCCAAATTGGGATTTTTAAAAAATAGCTTTTTAAAATAAATGATATTATGTTTGCTCATAATCATATTATGAGTCAAACTTTTACTCATAATGATCATGTTTTTCCACAATTACAATTTCAGTTCAGTTGAATATTGTGTGGAGAAAAAAAAGTCTAATAATGTTTGTACAGTAATGACAATTCCGGTAAAAAAATTTATAATTTCGGTAATAAAAACCAAATTTTGCCGTATCGAAAGAAATTATTTGGTAATTATTCCTTCTTTGGTTTACGAGTAATTCTGGCTTTCAATATTATAACTCCTATAACCACATATTCAAAAAGTATACAAAACTGAAAAGAACATTAACCAAATAAATGGTTTTTATACCGCTCTCTAAATTTTTCTGATAAAAATAATAAATTTTACCATATTTACTTCTATGGTAATAAACCAAAAGTAGTTACCAAAGCACTTTGATAAAAACTACCGTACCTTTTGGTGTTCTCATAGAGTTAGAAACATGGTAAATTTTGCCAGAATCTGGTAGTTTTGAGAATTTTTTTTTTATCAGTGTGGATTAAAATGTGGTTAAAAATAAAGATCAAGTAAAAATAAAGGCAGGCATATAAAAAGACTTAAAAATCACACAGAAACTAAATGGGTTAAGTCAATTACGTGTAAAACACGAAGATAATAATTAAAATTTGCATTCTACAGTATTTAATTTTTATTTGAAATTTTTTTTTGTTGATAAAATTGCTATGTTTGTAAACAATAATGTTATTTATGGCAAGATTTCAAATTAAAGTCAAAAAACGGAATTTTCAGTTTAAATATGATTTTTTTAAAGTTTAAATTAAATTCATTACTCAAATTTAAAAATAGCTTCAATTGCAGATTTAAAAAATAAGATTCTAATTTTTGAGAATTCGGTAATCTTCTTCTATTGGCATGGCAACCCTTTGAGGGCCAGAGCCTTCCCTAGAATCGTCCTCCATTCTGCTCTTTATTTTGCGGTTGCTCTACAGATAGAAATTCTTAGGATTTTGAAACCCTCTTCCGCATAGTCAGGCCATCTGATCTTAGGGCTATCTCTAATTCTAGTTCCCAATGCTTGTCATTGAAGATCTTAAATATCAAGGAAGAAGGTTACCTTCAGCAGATGTGGTAATCGCTTAGATGCATTTCATTGCTTTATCTTCATAATGTTTTGTCATAAATTTTTTCGTCTCAAAACTACGAGACTGGACAAAATTCAGATTCTTAAAACTAGCACAAAACTGCCCCCTACTTTGTGTGCCATCTCAGTGGGTTCTAAAATAGCTTGTAGCTGATTTTAAACCATTTACACTTTATGAACGGATGATGCAGGGTTTAGCGCTTTGGACTTTTCCGACAGCCCCGGTTTGATTCTTGGTGATGGCTGAATATTCATCACTCACACTTGTTTTATTCAATGTTATATGTCTTGACTATGTGCATTACGCTCTATGCTTTTAATGAAGTTCATGTTTTTAATAAAGTGAAGATAGTTTCTCCTGAATTCGACGAAATGTTCACTTCAGCATATTGCGAGAAACGATTTCGTTAAAAGTGAAGACAATTTTAGGAATTTGGAATATAATATTTTTTTTACGGTGGAAAGTTTACAAGGATTCGAACCATTAAAAAGTTATCAATATATATGTAATAAAATAACATTTTCAAAACAATTTTACAAAATGTACTTACATACTGTTTTAAATAAAATCTTCAGATTTTCAGTGCGTAAAAGTAAATTTAAAAATCCAACCTTCAAATGCAGAAGGCCATGATCATAAATCCCTTGACAACCAAAACAAATATATTCCAATTTTTTTTTTTTACTTTTTTTAACTCCTAATATTTCTCCACATTCAAGCTAGAAGCAAGCTTCAATGCGCGCACTTGTTTCCTATTTTAAAATGTTTGTTTTTTGTCTTCGACAGTACCTTTGCTACTAGCGATTACTGAAGTATAAAAAGGGGGAACTTAAAAAACGTCTCGATTTTTAGTAGATTTTTCCTACCGCTGTTCTCTTCTGCGATCAAATAAACGCCAAATCATGTGATTTTTGCCCCACCCTTTGAAGAAAAAACGGAGAAGAAAGAAAACAAAGACCCCTAGGGCATACAAATGCAATTTGTTTTTCAGTAGAAATTTCAGTCCTTACCCACTATGGTTCTTTTAACACTTGCCAAGCATACGACTTTTTTTTTATATTATTTTTATGTCTTTTTTTTTTTTTAAGAATTTTTTTTACCATTGGTTTTTATATCAACACTAGTCTCAATAAAAGAGTGTATTCATTGTTGTCCAACCAAAATGAGAATTAGAATTCGCAAATCTTGTAAAAGAAATAACAACGGTTTTGGTATCCGAGTTTTTGGTTTATTTTCTTCTCGAATTATTCTGTTTGTTCTATTTTTTCCCCGAGGACAATTTCGGCAAAGTGAATTATGTTAAATATGAAGTGTGCATTCTGACATCTTAAAATTCGTTTAAAGAAATCTTTTGAAAAGCAAAATATCTATTCTTTCATAATATTTTAAAATAATTTTGATCAGATTTTATCAAGAAAATATAATTTAAATTTATCTTCAGTATAAGGTTTCAAAAGTAATACAAACTTCTGTAATTTTATAAAATTTCGCTTTCCTATTGCATGTCTGTTCAAATAGATGTTTACATTTTATAAGATTCCTTAGAGATAACTGATATTTAATCCAATATTAAATATAAAATGTTTATATATATATATTGATTGAAAAAGTAAGATAAATATGATATGTTCATACATCATATTTTAAAATAGTATTATGTTTACTATATGAATATTTTTTTACTTTAACATATATTTATATAGTAGCATCTTTAACAATATCCGGCATCTTTTAACAATAATAAAGTATACAATGTATATAAAAAATCTTGAAATAATATGCCTCAAACATTTGTGTTTTACATAGTGGACTATATCAAGATCTTTAAACACTCGACTTTTTTAAGAAAGGTAAAACGAAAAATTAATAATCAAGTGATTGGAACAGTTCGTGCTTAATTTGAAACCAAATAAAATGCCGCTTGTTTTAACATCAATATGTATTTTCCATCATGCTTTACAATTGATTTTCAACGTTTAATATATATTTTAAATTCTTCTTGCTATGGAATTATGAGGGTTTTTTTTAAAGTAATTCGTAAGGTAATTCGTTAGCTTTGATTTCTCTAAAAGAGGGAATGCTAAACCAATTTTGAAAATCTCAATACACAAAATTAGATAAATATACTGATTTTTTTTCTTTTTAATACGTTAAAGTGTTAAAAAAATAGTGAAATAATATGCTTTTTTTACTAATACATATTCGGTGATTACATTCTTTTGAAATCTCAACGCACACACTTACCTTTTTTATGTAATTCAAATCGAGTGCAGTCATTTGCAATCACCTTACAGGAATTAAAATTGTAATTTTTTGAACTAAAATATTGAAGCATTGTGGTATTTTTATTTATTTAAAAAAAGCAAAAGCAGCATAGGACTGTAAATTCTTCCTCAGTTTTTGCATGGGTACCATCTTTTACTTCAGTAAGGTTGAAATGTTAATTATGTTATATAAAATAAGCTTTTTATTACGTTATTTAGAATATATTTACTAGCTAGGGAACATTTTTACATTATTGAAAATATGTTTACTGGCTATAGAATACTTTTACATTATTTAGAATATATTTACTGGCGATGGAATATTTTTAGATTTTTTTGAAAAAATATGCCTGATATGAAATATTCCTACATTAGTTAGAATATATTTGGTGACGTCTTTTTCAAGCATTGTTCGCTCTGTTACTTTCTCTTGTTTACGTTAATAATTAATTTTACACAGCTTTGAACCGCTGGAATTTAATTGCTTTACGTTCACGAAATATATATCATAGAATAAAACAAATAACTGAGAGAAGGTTTATCAAATTTTAAAAGACTCGATTAAAATTCATCTTGTTCTTTTGTTTAAAACTTAAATAATTCTTTCTGACAAACAACAATTTTACACTGGGTTAAAAATATCGTAGTTATAATTAAATTTGAAACATTTGAAACAATTTTTAAATATTCATTTAGAAATATTTAACACTGTAATTTTTACCACAATTTTTACAGGAGTTCCAGCTTTTACTTGAGTGGGGATAAAATGTTAATTATCTTATGCAAAGCAAGATTTTTTTAAAACATTATTTAGGATCTATTTACTGAGTATTGGGTATTTTTAATTTACTTAGAATATTTCTGGTTCCATCTTTTTCAAGCATTATTTATTCTGTTACCGTTTCATGTCCAAGTTATTAATGTATTTTACTCAGTTTTCAACCACTGGAATTTCATTGCAAATAAAAAATTATCAACATCAAATAAAATAACTGAGAAAATCTTTATCAAAATATTAAAGACTCGATTAAAATTGATCTAGTTCTTTCGTTTAAAACCTTAAATAATTCTTTCGGTTAAGCAACCATTCTATACTAGGTAAAAAATCGCAGTAATATTTAATCAGAAAATGAAATTCAATTTAAACATGATTGAACCATATTTTTAAAGTAGTGTAATGAATAAATTTTAATTGAATGTATAATATTTCAATAAAATTATTTTCTTAGTTATTTGTTTTTGAATGCAATATTTCTAAGAAAATATAATGTAGAATAAAATCAAATAACTGATAAAATAGTTCTGTTAAAACCTTAAGGGCTCGAGTAATATTTATCTAGTTCTATTTAAAATCTAGATAATTTTTCTCGGCAAATTTTTTTTTCTGGCTAAAAAGTCGTAGTTCCATTTAATCGGATATTGTATCCTGTTTTAAGTAAGTATAACCATGTTTTTAAGCTATTATAATTAATACATCATTTTTAATCTTCATTTCGTGTCAAATTAAGTTATTGAGAATTAAAAGAAATAACAATTATTTGATTAATTAAAAAAGTAAATTTTACGTAAATTAAGTAGGAAATTTTAAAAGAAATCGAAAATAGTTTATTTTTGTAGTAGCTAAGATATTATAAGGTATTGAAGCAATTATAATTAAGTGGTTCGAATTCAAAATAAGCATGTAAACTATCTGATATAAAAAGAATATTTAAAACTCTATTAATTAGTTGGATAAATTTAAGTATTGCGAACACAATTTTTCAAATGCACTCACTTCCCCTAATCTGATAATTAATGCAATAAATAAACCCAAGAGCAGAAAATAAATAGGATTAAAAAGCTTAACAGAAATTAAATATTTAAAATTGATTGCAATTTGTTTATTATATAAGCAGGTATATTTACTTTAAACCTTTAATTGAGAAATAATGAAAGTCTACTTGTGCTAATAACAAATAGTGTATTAATTAATGTCATACCAGAAACTATTTAAATTTCTGTTGATAATTCCAAGTTTTCTTTTAACTTTTATTTAAGCTGCTAGGCATTAAAATTTATTAGAATCATATCTTTTAATCGCTGCAGTCAAATTTACATAAAGAATATTTTTAAAAACTCAGTATTTAATCAAGGTGTGCAGTCTTAGAACTCTAAAATAATAGAATTTATACCTGAAACTGTGAAATATCTGAATAAGTTTACTAAACGAGTTATCATTTGAAGTAAGGGTTTAAATTTGAGATGATCTAAATACATCGCAAGTTAAGTAATTTGTCGAAAACGCTGGAGGCTTACAGGACTAGGAAAAATGAAGGAGGTTTTAAGAGAGAATGAACTTACAAATACACCATTGAGGTGGGTCGAGAGATGTAGTGTTAAGTAAATAATCTTAATGTCCTAAATGAGTAGGGGTCTTAGACCAGAATTTCTAAAGCTCGATAAAATTCGAAGCCCGTTTTAAGCGTGCTTTTCAAATGGTGTTTCTAGAGGCAAGCTGAATTAGGTACGCGATGCGTTTTGGTGCCCAAGCTCAGCTTACGATAATTATATGGGGGAGTCTTATCCCTTATAAACCGAGGCTTTTAATTACAGCAGGGTAATTTGCCTAAAAGGATTTAGAACCGCTTATCAAATGTGTTGTTTCTTCACGGCAAGGAAATGAGAATATGTAAAAATTGCATCCCCACGCCCGCCTTTGCGCCAGCTTTGCCTTTTGTGGTGGCAATTTAGGAGAGCAGTTACCAAGGTGTAAAAGAATCAGAGATGTTTTATAAAGTCTTTAGCGCTTTAAGTGCTCAAAATGGTTTTTTTGTTTGTTTGTTTGTTTGGTATTTTCGTTCATATTTCGTAAAATAGTAGGAAGTTATCAAACAGCGCTTATGTAATCATGTTACCTCCAAATTGCTAGAATGATTCATTATTCTAAAGGTAAGAATATTTTTTTTTTATTCTGATTTATGTGTAGAGAAATAGAATAAATCTTAGATGTTATTGTAAAATACCAAAGGTCAAAATTTAGTGAAAACCTATGTCAGTGGTTCCCAATTTGTTTCGACTATAGGACCCTAAATAATCGACCTTCCTTCGACGAAACACTGATCTTAAAAATAAAATTTATTAAGGCAATTGTGACCGTTCTAACCTATAAAAAACAATTTTAAAATAATTATTCGGGGAAATGAAGATTTTTCATCAGTTTATCATTAATAATTTTAATTTTGGTTTATGTTTGACAGCTAAATTAGCAGTCACTGTTCCAATTTTGAATTTTGTTTCTGGTGTAAATACATGAATGAATAAAATAAGCCGAATTATAGTTTACTTCGAATGGAAAACTTCATTAAAAATTGTTATACGGAAGACAAATAAAAAATGCTTGTTCTTTCTATAATTTGTTCAATATATTGTTACTAGAAATATTATATTTTCTTTTAAAAAATGCCATTTCTATTTTTTTTGATATTTTACTTGAAATAATTTCAAAGCGCCATCCATAAAGATTAAATATGTTATGAATTATGGGTTGTATTAGAATATAATCCGAGGATTCAAAACTCATCACTGATTAAAAAGCACTAACTCGCGGAACCTCTCCCACTTCTTTCGGAACCCCAGGGTTCCCAAAATTACGATTTGATGACCGCTGGTCTATATTTATACAGTCCCATTAGAAAGTGTTTAAAGTGATTGTGAATAATGAGTTAATTTTTTTTTTAACTATATCAGTAACACTGCAATTTAAAAATTTCAAATCAAATTATGGCAAGAAGCACTGGCACTCAAGATGCCAGTACTTTTAACCATAAAATCCATTTTCACCGTAAAAAAATGCACGGAACCAAAAATCTGATTTACTATACTTTTTACAGAAATAGTTGTTGTAAAGTCACCGAATTACTGTAATTAAATAAATATTACAGTAGAAATTACGGAGTAAAATTTTACGTAAAAGGAATTTTATGAATGATGCCCCCAAACTGCCAGATTTTTTTGCAGTGGGTATCCATCAATAAATTCCGAGATTCTTGATGACACAGTGTAAAACGTTTAGTACTCGAAAAAATAGTAACAGTAACTAAGAAAAATATACCTAAAAAGCTTTGCAAAAGTCTCTGGCCAGTTTTTTTTTTCCATAATTTCTTTTGCCGTTATCTGTCCATGTATAGAACTTAAACAATTACCGAGATCTTTTAAACAATGCCTATAAAAACTCTGCTTTGAGAGACAAATAATTTTCATATTTTTATTGCATTTAAATGAAAATGATTTTCTGAACCGGTAGTTTTTGCATGCCACTGTAATAAGGCAATATATATTTGAAAGGATATATTCGAGAAGTATTTAACAACGGGTTTTGTTTTGAAGAAGAAGATATTATTTATTTACCGGCTTTTTTTTTAAAATAGTTTTAGTGTTATATATCAGCATCATAGTCCCGTATGAATTATTTTTTTTCTAAAAAAAGACGCATGAAACTTATTTTAAACTCAATCATAAATGCCTGTAGTCGATTAATAAAATTCGATTGATGAGCATAATTCTGATCGTATATGCGATTAGCTACTTAGAATTCCTCTCCGATCATAAGAAACAAAAACTCTTACTAGACAGATGGAGCATCGAATATCTACTAACTTCTTTTGGCTTTTATTTTTTATTTTCCTACCTTCGTTGGCAGGAGTAAGTAAAACAAATCACTGTTAGGTCTAGGCTCTTTTCCGGGCCTAAGCGATCGATTTCGTAAATGAGCTTCTAATAAAACGAATGTCAATACGGGAAGCCTTTCAAGCCCATCATAGGAAGCAGCAACTCCTTCTTAGTACTAATCTCGTTGCTAACGAACCTCGGAGATACCCCCCGCTGCTCACAAGCCCCCAAGTAGGGGGTGATGAGGGCCCTTGGAGAGCGAGAACGATAAAAAACCAAATAAACAAAAGTAGCTTTTCCGTCTCTTAGAAGGTGGTCTGGCAATTTATGCCGAAAGCATAAATAAAATGGTTGGTTCCTGTCATGATGTATAGATCTCCAGATGTTCTTTTCACATAGGCTGAGAAATTAAACGATATTCAGTTTTTTACCCTCAATGAGTTAAATCTATTATAACGATTTATTTTTTGGTGATATATTGAGATATTTGTATTGAATTTGAGATTAAGTGCTTAATCATTGAATCAATAAGCCTCTAAAATATAGTAATTTTTTTGTCCGTTTTAAAAAATAGCATATTCACCACGTGATTCATTCTCTTAAATGAATGCCCGACCTTGTTTCGGGGAAAATTTTTACAAGTTGCTTAATAAGTGATATAAATTCACTACACGATTCTGTTTCCATGTTTTCTAGTTTGTGTGAAAATTAATGACGAAGTCTGTTAGTAATTTATTCTCATAATTAATTGATAATCGAAAAATATGAAGCTTTTGTTAAAACTGCAGTTATAAAGATAATAAATTTCCTTTCCTTTCCCTTTCTCAATAAACTGATGATTGTCAAAGAAATATCTGTTAATGAAGATTCTTTTTTAATGTGTCTTAAAAATAATAAATTGTTTTTAAAACAAGTATTTAGAAAAAGTATGTTACTACCTAAAAGAATGGCATAACAAATAAAAGTTTGCATTTATCGATTATATTTAAGAATTATTTTCTTGTCGTATAAAAGTGGTTATTTTGATTTAAAGAAATGCGGTAAACAGGTTTAGTGAGAGCCTATACTTTCATCATTAGGACACAAAAGAGGGGGACGAAAACAGGGTGAAACATGATATAAAACGAGGGGAAATAATTTGAACGATGTAGAAGGGGAAAAAAAAACACAGGGGAAGAAAAAACATGGTGATAGTTTGAGGTGTACACCCCACTCGAAACCCAACCGTTAAAAGCGTTAGAACATAAACACTAAAACAAAAACCCTAGAAAATTTAGAAAGACTGTTAGAAGTGTTCTAGGCCACAGAAAATATTTTAACATAGCACTGTGGTCGGTACGAGCCAGAAACCAATCTGCCATCACTGCGATTCAATCCCAAAGCAGACTTTAAAGGTATTAAGGCATGCTGACATGTCAGAAGTTAAAAATATTTTACCAGTCGAGAAAATAAATATACGGCTTAATTTCTAACAGTTGGTTTCTATTAATGCTTCGTAAAAACCTACATATTATACCTTCAAATATTGCAGGCTCCTCAAATCAGCATTATGATTTTTTTTTGTTGCATGCCTGTTTAGGCAGAGGGGGTGCGACTGTTCTTGTTTTTCAGTCGCGCCATCTAAGGCCAAGAATTCTACTTCTGCCACACCACAATGCCACTAACTCGTTCATAGGGTGGGCCACATTCACACACATTCACGCAATTCAAAGGAGAAAGGACATAGAACACAGAGAAAGAAACATCCATGCCCTGCCCGGGATTCGAATTCAGGACCTTTCTGATGCAAGGACAGTTCCCTGCCCCCTACACAGGCCGGTCGGCAGCATTATGATGAGGTGATCATATAGTCTAGCCAAAACAATAATATGAAAGATGCATAGTAAATGTCCAACAAATATTTCATACTGAAATTATCAAGACTCCATTCTACTTTTAGAAACAATTTTAAAGCTAAAAGAAATCTTTAAATTAAAGAGAGCAGACATTTAGAGAAGAGAAATAGGTAGTGAGTACATATCTCAGTAAAAACTGCTAGAAAAAAAAAATACAGTTGTGCTAATTATTTTCATTTAATTTTTGGTTTATGACTAAATTGTGGATAATAATTATACTATAATAATTAAAATGTGTATAATATTTAAGCAGTATGTACAGTATAACAGTACTGTTAAATGTATAAGACAAAAAATAAATAAACGTACTTTTTTGGACATTGTTTGAGAATGAATAATTTTTTGACTTTTACAAATTATTCATACTCAAGGTATATTAAAAATGTGTCAAACGCAATGTACTATTAATTAGATGCGAATAAAAATTTGGATATTGTTAATTGAATGATTGGAGTGCTGTTCGGTTTCTAAAAATTAATCATGCTCAAGATATACTAAACTAAAAATTATCATTTAAATTACTGAAATACAATTCATAGTTCTATTTTTGTACTCATAATAAAAATATATTTTGAAAAATGGAATGGCTTATCTCGGAGAAAAAAAGTTACCCAAACTCTACAATGATTTTAATTGCACACATTGGTTTAATATTTTTTTTTACTTGCAAAAACTTTTAATGGCAAAATATCTTATAAATTTTCTCTAAGCCTAAGTGTGTTTTTTTCTGACAAATGTTCAAAACTCAGGTATTTTTGGTCTTATCCAAGCTTTACTTTATGACCTGAAATTTATGACAAAAAGCGAAGAAAAAGAAGTATCTTTGATCTTTCAGTTTTTATACCATAAACATTTTATTTATTTATACCTTTTTTTCTGATACCGTACGAAAGCTTCTGAGTTAGAAAAAAAAATTGAAGAGATGATGCTTACTTTCTTTCTTCTTCGTCAAGATAAATATCCCGTAAAGCCGAAAATCGCACTCAAAATGAATAGAAGAATTTTCTTCAAATCTTTTTTTCCCCGCCAGCATAGTTCCGGCATCTGATCATGTGTATGTTTTTCAATTCTTTTTAATACTCCTCAGTTATTAATACGTTTTGGAAGCGTGTATCGAGTCTCTGTTTACTCAAGTACAAAATACTATTCGCAAAATAAGATAGTTAAATATATTCATTCTGAATAGTGATTTTAACATTATAAATTTCATTTTAAGCACTTCATTTCTTTTTGATTTATCATTAAACTCTTTATTAGAAATATGCTTTATGTATATATTCTTTTCTAGTATATTTATAGTTCATAGGATATTAATTTTAATGCATGCTTGTTTGATAAATAATTTTGATCTTCGATTGGGACATTTATTATTATTATTTATTTATTATTCATGTATTTATTATTAATTTCAGACATTTTCTATTCTTGACATATAAAATTGCATAAGTAATCTAATTCTTATGATATCGATATCAATGATGAAGTAAACTTTTTTCTTCTCCTTGAGTTTATATACACTTAATTTATGTATCGAAATTAATATAATTAGAGCTTTCTTTTGTAATTTATAACTAGTAAATTATTCAGGAAAATAATGTTACTCTTCTAAAAAATTGATTTCTTTATTATTTTTTGAAATGTTTTGAAACAATGTCACTGAAAACTCTTGGGAAAAATTCTTCATTCTAAGTTTTTATAATAAATGAAAGAAATTCTTCGAAACAATAACTTTCAACGTGAAAATTTTGATAGAGCCAGTCTAAATATATATTTATTTATTTATTATTAATTTTAGACATTTTATATTCTTGCGATATATAAAGACATCAAATACCTAATTCTTATTATGAAGTAAAATTTTATGGTCTCCTTGGGTTTATATATATTTAATTTATTTAAGCAATTCTTTTTTCGATATTGATGCTCATATTCGTTCAAGTTTTTGTGACTTATATCTATAGCATTATTAAAAAAAAAAAAACAATAATTTCTAAGTGTTGCTGTTCTAAAAAATTAATTCTTTTAAAATTTTTATTGAAGTGTTTTGTTTTTTTTGTTTATCTTGTTAGTTTATCTTGAAAATGTTTTAAGATATAATTTCAAACTCTCTCAAAAAAAAAACAAAAACAAAAAAAAACAAAAAAAAAGTATTCAACATACAGGTTATTTTTTCTTTTAGTAATAAAATTCTAAAATAATAATCAGAGTTTTGTGTACATAAAAATTTAAATGAACTGTTATAAATAATTTTCTTTTATAAAAATGACATATTTTTATGATAAAAAATGAAAAAAATATTTTGCTACCTAACCAGCTTAACAGTAAATGGCTTTAGTGTAAAGATGTTTTTCTTAACAATATTTAATCTCGTAAAAAGGAAAAAATTTAATATAAATTAAAACACATATACTTAACTTTGATATAAAATTATCTTTTAACAATAATTTAAAATTCGGAAAAAGCTTATGGTTCAGATTTAATTTTTTGTAATAAGTAATATTGAATTAAAAAAAGGTATACTTAAATTATTTCTCGGAATCAATAGTTGCTAGAACTTTTTAATGCACTCTAAAAAATTCTGGATCAAATAACGTTAAAATGTACAAGCATCCTGAGCGCAACATCGGTAAAATATATTCTGCTGTAAAATTCATTTTACTGTGAAGTTTTATACCATATTTTTACAATATTATTTATTAATAACAGTGATTCAATGTTTTTGCAGTAAACACTACTGCATAAAAGTTTCACTGTTAGAAATTTCTTGGAAAAAATGGTTAAATAAGAATTTATTTAATTGTTATTTTAACACATTCAAACAAAACAGCAACATAACAATAAATTAAATAGTAATCAAACTAAACTGTAAGAAAATTCGTTTTTAACTGCTTTCAGAATTTTAACAGAATTTTATCGCATCAACTAAGTTCACCTAATGTGGTCACTTAGTACTTTGCAACTATTACAGCTGAAAGAGCTAATCTGTCAATCTTATGACCAACAGAGCTAGGGTTCGAGTTCCAGCTTTGACTCCACAATATTTATCCTATTCCCTTCAACACATGAAGAGTTTGCAGTGTCCTTCAGTCCCTAATTTGCGTCATTCACTCCCCAAATGCCCATTATTTACCGAAACTGGCCGGGATAACCTGGTCGGTAGGGCCCTGGGCCCATGTCCGAGAGTTCGTGGGTTCGAACCCCGCTGGCCGAAGACTCCCCGTGTAGTGGGTGACTGATGCACGTTAAAATTCTGTCGAGTCGCAAAGTCCTCCATGTTCCCATAACAAATCAATACCTCTGGGGGTACTGGGCTGGAGATCGATCGTTCTCTGATTCAGGTCGAAATTACGATCTGTCGATGAATGTATGAATGGGTCCGCCTTATTAACAGGTGTGACGTATGATGTAGCAGAAGTCGAATTCTTGGCCATAGATGGCGCCACTGAAAAACAAGAAACGCACACTCTGCCTTAAATTTACTTGGTTTCACCAAACAGGATTGCCTGTGTGGCAAGTGGCACTAGAACCAACCAACCATTTAACGAAACGCCTAGCTCCGATGTTTAGTTAAATTTCTTTTTTACGATTTCAAAACCATGCTATTTGTAAATGGTTGAAAACCGCAAGGGTAAAAAATGCTCTTTACCGTAAATTTTACTCTTAATCAGATGGACTGATTGCTGCGGTTATTTTACCATAATTTTAAAAGGAAAATTCTTACAGTGTACGGTATATCAGGTGTTTATGTCCCGAAAAATCTTTCGGTAGAAACTAACTAACTTCACACTAATTTGATACAGAGTTGTTTACTGTGTGATACATTGCTAAAGTGACAAAGAAATAAAATTAAGTGAAATGTTATACCAAATAAAACACCAATTAGAAAAAAAAGTTAAAATTTCAAAGGAAAATAAAACTACTTCTTAAAAAATTATTTCTGTTTGAATGTTTCATTGCAATGTGCAAAATAAAAATGATGAAAATCGCTTAAATAAACTTTAACTGAACTCGCGTATTGTGATGATTTTAAGTAGCTGTAAAATATCGCCTAAACCATGAACAATGCTTTTCTACCCTCTTTTTAGAATTCCTAAAACAATTAATGTTTCATTTTTGCCTTAACAACAATAGACTGAAGAAGAACGAATCAGAGCAACAGCGCTTCAATTGCAGGTCTCTCCTCTCCCCTACCATGAAGTTTGATATTAAAGGTATGCTTTTCCTATTAATGGACTTTAATTACAGTCCCCACAAGCTATAAAAATGACTCATTTTTAAAGAATTCTGTTTTATTTATATTCTAAAGCGCTCTTTTATTAAAAGCCTCGCATTTTTCATTCGAAGCGAAATTTCATTAAAAACGTTGAAAAGTTTTAACTAAATGAACTTTTTACGAGAATCGTTGCGGTGAGTTCAAAGTAGAAAGGGCACAAGATTACGTTTGTATGCTTGAATATTGAGCTTCCAATCAAATTCTCTTTGTGAAATTTATGATAATTTTTTAAGAACTCTAAAGTTAATGAAACACCATCTTTTTATTTTTGAGCCCCATATTGATTAAAGTTTAAAAGAGGTATTTAGTAATTATGAGCTTTATAAGAAAGTAAATAATTGCCTGGGCATAAATTAAAAACCTGCTTCCGCTTTATATTTTTAATTTTTAAAAATTACTGGTAGTTTTTGTAAGCACGTACATTTTATGACGGAAATAAAGTTATTTGTACATTTTGCATATTGAAACTAAGTTTGAGGTTTGAAAAAGTAAAAGTGTTTCTCATAAAAATAAAAAATACATAAACCAAAATTTGATTAAAATTTTACCTCGCATGGCAAAATTTATTTCAAATTAGCATAATTTTTAATTTTCACAGAGTTTCGTGCTTTCATTTGAGCAATACATTTTTCTTCATTGCTTTTAATGAAAAGAATATGTAAAACAAAAGTTAATTCAGTACTAATTAAACTTTGAAAATTTTAAAAGGTCAAATTAAAGTGAAATCAGTATTTATCAATAAAAAAGTAATATATTTTTTAACAGAGATTCTATTAGTAAAAAACAGAGAAATACATTTCGATATTTTTCAGTTTTTATTGAAATAATTTTTCAAATTGTTGACTATTTTTGGTAAACCTGATATAAATAAGAGTTAAAATTTTGTTTGAGGAAGAAGTCAATGTAAAATCGCAAATTTATTGAAAAAAATTGCATACCAACTTCAACTTTACATTGGGGTATTGGGGCATTTTCTCATTGCTGTATAAAATGATAAATTTAAATTAGAAAAACTGGATAAAAGGTTCGATTCTAAGGATATCATTAAAACTTTTGCAATATAACTTCAATATATTTGTGATTTTACATTAGTTTATTGAGCGCAAAATGTGTTAAGTATGTTAAATGATAGCATTGGAATTCCAATAGTGAACTGGTTGTGATTAAGAAATTATGAATGAGTTATAAAATTTCACAAATAGCCCTTATGTTTAATTTTTTTCTTAAATATAAAACATCAGAATCGAGTTATTATTTTTTTTGGCTCTGGCAGAACAATTTATTGAAAACAGTTTGTACATTATTTTGTTATTTTGTGGTTAGCATTGAAAACTACAGTTCTTTAAAGAATTAAAGCATTGCCCATAGAAACGTACAGTGTTAAATGATAGCATTGGTCCTTCAATAATGAACTACTGGTTACTATGAAATAAAAATCTGAATGAGTCATCAAATTTTACTAACAGCCCTTATGCTAACGTCTTTGAGAGGCGGAAATTTTTTAAATATGAAATACAAGAATTGTCAATTATCATTTTAGTTTTGCTCTGGTAGATCAATTTATTAAAAAGAATTTTTACATTATTTTGTTTCGTGGTTAGCATTGAAAAACCACAGCTTCATAAAGAGTTGAAGAATTGCCAACACGGTTTAAATTTAACCACTCCCTTCTATCGTCCCTTAGTGAAAATTTTAATCCTTCCCTGTGTAGGAAAAATTCGATTATATAAGGGATTCCGAGATTTTAAATGAATATTAAGAGCTAACTCATATTTTAATGAATAATAATTTAATGAATACTTAAAAAGTACGTGGACGGCTTCGTAACCATCTACAAGTTGGGAGAGAAGGTGTTTTCAGAAACTGTGATTTAAAAGAGCGCTATTTTTAAAATAATTTTTTTTTGGATTTTGGAAGATGTATTTATATTCACCGCGTGCAGGTGTAACTTTATTAAAAATTATATTATTGAAAATATCTTTAAAAATATCCATTGTTTGGCCATTAAATACATTAATTGATTATATGCAAGTGCACTGTTCTTGATAATTAATATATAACATGTTTAAAAATGAAAATATAAATGTGTGTTTGCAAGACAGCAGGTACTGAAAATACTGAAAAGGTAACACTACTTACAAGTGTGTAAGAACTGTTTCCTTTTCAGTATTTTCAGTACGTTTCAATTTTGGTAATGGTTTCCAATTTTTATATTTGTCTATTCATTATGGGGCCTCGGAGCACAGTCAGTTTGGTTAATTCCACTGACAACAGAAAGGGTCCGGTGTGTTTGCAAGCAGTGTGTCCCTTGATGAAGTGCTATCTTGCTAACACGCATTTTTATATTTTCATTTTTAAAGATTATATATAAAGCAAATTTGGTTTTAGCTACTTTAGGCGCTTTTCCAATTTGACTTAATGCTTTAATTTTTTAATATGCTTACTTACCTGTTTCAATTTGGCTTTTGTGAATTGAATTCATTTTCTGAGTAGATTAGATTCTGATATACCATGGCGATTTTCCTATTCCTACTATTTTGCTTTTCAAAATTTAAAAATTTATTAAAAATTAAATAAAACATTGAGTTTAATGTTGCTGTATGCGTACATGATCTGGTATTTATTGTTCAATAAATTCTATTGTTTAATACTAGCTGAATACTCGTTCTTCTAACGGGGAAGAAAAAAAAAAGAAAATAATGAATGAATTGGCATTGATTCACCACGAAATTATGCATAAAACTGAGAGGGAAATAATGTAACAATTTTTTATTTATTTTTATTTTTTGCTCTCTCCCTCTTCACTATACGTTACTAAATTGAGCAACTATGTCTTTATAAGTTATTCTCATCAAAATGAAGATTAACTATATTCAGTATCATTTGGCTTACTAAGTTAACGCGATTCAAAATTTATCACAATCAAGCAATGTTCTCTAGTATTATCCCTTTCTGGAGGCTATAAAAAGCTTATTACCACATCACCTATAGTAGGTACCCACTAGAACAGCGCCTATAACCTCAATAACAGTAGAACCTATTACCGAAATTTTAAATCTTATTATCGTTATTAAGTCTTAAGTCTTCAGTTTAATTTCTTCATTAGTTTTTCTTTTAATGCATAGCTTATTATTTTTATTTCAACTTTCGTTTCATTAAAATTAGTTTTATAAAAACACTCTTCAAAAGCTTAAATATAAACACGAGGTTTCAGATTACTTTAAAACACTAGTTTGGTGACTTAGACCTCACATGCCATGCATGTTGATTCGTAAGCTTAACTGATGTAAAGAATAAAATATAACTAAACATTAAAGAGCGCGCACTAAACGCTTTTTTTATTACGAGTAAATTGAGCTGTAAGCTGGAAAATATCTCTAACGTTATCTTTTAAATATTTGAAAACAAAAAATAGAATCATCTACAGTTTTAGTTATTACAATGCCTAATTTTGAATCAAAATTCATTTTTCAAAGTTCTTTTCCTAATGAAATAAAATTGAATTTTTTAAATGATTTCTAGGTTCGGGGGCTTAAATTGTCCCTTGCACCCGCTGTTCAAATTTCAGGATTTTGTAGCAAACAACTCTGAACTTATAAAGGAGATGTACATATGCACACACAGAAAAACTATTTGTTTTATTATTATGGATTCTAGTTAAAATGCCTAAGAAAAAAAATTGGACTTTGATGTTGTTTATTTCAAATGGGGTTTTTTTGAATAAAAAGTAAGATTGTACGAAAAGCTGATAAAAATCTTAGGTAATAAAGATAAATTCTGTACAATCATGATAACGAGGTAAAAAATTACAGCAGCAAATTCGAAAAAAATGGTCAATTTAGCTTGCTTAATATTTTAAACAAAAATGAAATCTGTAATTTTAAAAGAAAATAACAAGAATAATCGATAAAATCAATTTTATAATTCAGTAGAAATCTAGCGACACTACTAAAATAAATCTTACTGATAAACTTCAACTGTAATGGCTTAATTTGTGAGTAAATTAAGATATTGTTTTTCAAAAAGCACTCATATTTAATGGGTCGCTGAGAAATCGATAGACTATCTTTTAAGTAACAGCCATGGGACGAATCTTACATAGTCTAATTTTATTTAACAATCCAATTAAACATTTATTACTCTTATAAAAAGCACGTTATTAGTCGTCTGTTTTATGGTAATTGTGTAAAAAATTCTAAAAAGAAGAAATCTAAACAGATAAGGGATTTTTGCCTTTGACTTTTAGTCTTCATTATTTGCGAAAGAAAGCTCATTATGACGCATAGAAAAATTTCCCTAAGATGTCATTAGAAAACTTGATTTAAAATGATGTTAACGATAAGGTGCTTTCATTTGGGGACAAATTGCATTTAAGAAAGAGATTTCTTAATGACAATGACGCTAAAAGATCATTTTGAACTCTATCGTTTTTTCCCTTTCACTTCAAGTCTAATCGAATCATAGGGATATTTTTATTATTTTTCCCTACGCTTGGAATATCTAAATAGTATAGGCTTTCATGTGGTCTGTTTTAGGAGAATTTTACGCTTTTCAGTGATAATCAGATTTTATACTTTTACGTCAAATCTAATAAAATATTTATTTTATTCTTAGTTTTCAAGTATTTGAGAACATGGTTATCGTGAAATGGAAGTTTGATTAAGAAATTTTCCATTTGAAAATAGCACGTGTGCGGTTTAAAGTGAATATCTTTGCCGGTGGAATTTTAATTAAATTATTCAAAAGCAAATCTTCATTATCAAAAAAAAATTATCTTCTGTATATTTTTTTATGATTTAAGTAATTAAATATAACTTATTGTGTATTTTATTAAAATCATTGTGTTTTGAAATCTTTAAAATAATTTTTGAGACAACGTAATGTAATGAGGAAAACAGTGTATACAAATTAATTTAATTACTTAAAAAAGGTTTTTTTAAAGAGAAGTGTTCATGCATTTGAAGTTGAACTCAATTATGAAATAATGTAGAGATGCTTCTTATCGGAGTAAATCGTGAACAAAAAAGTATAAAAACAAGACTATAAAATTAAATTAAATATAAGATTAAATCCTATTACTTTTTCCATATTTCTACAGTTTTTTTTAATTTCCAGTGAAGACGAAAGCGAAAAAAAAATAATTAAAAAATAAAGCAATTATTTAAAAGATTTAGCTTCATTAAGAAATAAGAAGTCGAGCTTAATATAATTTAGGTGATTACGCAAAATAAAATAAAGATAAGATTAAAGTTCAATTTTTTTTTTTTTTAATATTTCTTTTATATTTTTTTCTCATAGAAGCGAAAGATAAAAAAATAAATAAAAAAATAATTATTTTAAAAGATTTAAATTCATTAAGAAACTTATGTCAACATAATTTAGGTGATTTAAAAAATAATAATAAAAACTTTCTAAAGATTTAAGTAATTAACAAGTTTTAAATAGTCACAGTTCAAATATTATGTTCAAGTGAGTTATTTTGATAAAATTTATCTGATTTAATGAGTTCTTCATAATTACAGTAAATTTAAAATTTGTTTATTGAAATTTGAAGCTTAAGCAATATTTAAAATGTATAAAAAACATACTTTTCTTTAAGGACTTGGAAACTAGTTATCTCTTTTTATATAAGTGTACTGTTATTTTAATTACATCATAAGCATTTAAAATATCTTGAAAAAATATGATTTTTGCATTCACATGGGTGGCAGTGCATAAATAGAATATTTCTGTTCTTGGATCATTTGTAAACACACTAAATATCAGTTTAATTTGTTTAAATAATTTATGCCTAAATTATAAATAAAAAAAATATGCCTTATTTAAATATATAAGAACAAAATCAGTCTTTCCGTTTTAGAATAGAAATATGTTTAAAAAGCCCCTTTAAGTCACTAATATTGTTAATATTTTTAAATACATAATTTTTTAAAAATTAAAATTGTAAAATTTGATGTTCAAACATTAAAAATTCAAATTATGGGTCCCGTTTCCTGTGAAATGTTTCGATAGCTTTACAATTTGATATTAATGAATAAATCGTTAGCCATTTTACTGAAAAAACTTATCTAGTACTTTATATTTTACTTTTTAAATATTCATTTATTAATATTTCTTTGATTATGAACCAAGTTTCTTGCAGCAGGGTACATCTTATAGCCGAGAGAGCTAATCTGTCAGTTTCATGACCGACGGAACAGTGGTTTGAGTCCTAGCTTTTACTCCGCGATATATATTCCATTCCCTTCAATACATGAAAAGTTTCCAGCGTTATGCACTTCCCATTGCTCATTACTTAACGAAAAGCTTAGCTACAATTTTACAGTTTTGAAACCTTGCTAGTTTCAAATGGTTAAAAACTATATAGTTTTGTATTCATGGCATTATGGCCATGCTAGTTGTAAACGGTTTCAAAACTGTAAATGTATAAAGTGTTCTATACCATAAACTTCACGGTTAATTGGATGGATAGGCCGCTGCTGGTTATTTTACCGTAATTTTAGAATGAAAAGTCTGACAGTGTAGCTACTAACTTTGCTAACTAGCAGAATTATAATTTGTTTTTTAAATAAAATTATCATTACTTATACGTAGTTGTGCAGTACAAAGAGTGTTTCTCAATATGAGTCATTTCTCATATATGACTAAAATAGGACTAAAATTAGGAAAAGAAAAAAAAATCGTGAATTAAAAAAAAAAAAAAAATCGATATTTGCTAACAGAGGTATTTGGATTAAAAAAGTTCGGGTAATGAGAGTTTTACCGCACTTCTTTATTTATAGCTATCGAAGTTAAATTATTAACTTTGTATAACAAAATTAACTAATTTTTAAACCAGGTTAAAGTTTTTGAGAACAAAAAGAAAAATACGACAAATCAATAAAACCATTCTAATAAAAATTTCAAACTATTGCTCTCTTTTAAAGCTAAACTTTCTGTTTTTAGAAAAAAAGTAAAATGAAAAAGTGATTCCTTCCAGAAGAAAGAACTTCGAAAAGACGTTTAAAACAAAAACAGCCCTTTGCCTTGGAGTTGAGACTTTTTTTTTCAAAGAATATTTTCTTCCCGCTCCGCCAACAGTTACTGGAAAATCAAGTTAAATTATTGAGCAATGAAAGTTTGCTTAAAACTTGTGGAAAAATATAATACAAGCAGAAATTCTCGATAATGTTAGATGTTCTTGGTGCATTACATTCTTCAATACCAAAATCAGAAATACACAAATTTCATTCGCAAAAAACCAAACTTAATTATCGGTTTGCAGCTTAGCATTATTTTCTTACTAAGTCTGTTTCAGATGTTTACAATCTACCAGTTTCCTTTTATTGCCTTTTTTTTATGTATCAATAAGGTTATGGAAATTTTCTTCCATTATACAAAACATGAACTATTTGTAATAAAGTTTCTTCTTCCATTTAAACAAATTTGTAAAAGAAATTATTGATCTAATGGTTTTTAAATTACTTGCAAATTCCAAGTTCAATAAATCTGCTGACGGAGATCCAGATGCCAATAAAATATTACTAACAGTAGACAGAAAATGACATTTTATTAAACAGAGTAGAATTTATTTTAAAAAGAAAATGTTTTAAGGGATCTTAAATAGCATATTAAACATTAAAAAAAATATACAATCTATATCATTCAATGTTCCTCATATGTTTTTTTTCGAACGAAATTACATTTCGAATTGAGATTAAAAGTTGTTATTAATAAATTTTGATCTTTGTGAGCTTTGAAGTTATTAAAACTTGTCTTTATTTGGTTTTGGATAAAATATTTAGTATAAATAATTATAAATAAGTCAGTAAAATACGAGGGTTAAACAAAAAGTAGATTTCTTACAGCCCATAAAAAGAAACAAAACGTAATTTTATCTAATTATAACCTAAACAAAAATAATAATTTTAACCTAAACATAAATAACTACAAAATTATATAAGTATAATTGTTTTTTGTAAAAAAATATTTTGATGATTGAAGAAAGAGTAAAGATTAAAAAAAAAAAGCTGATATTTCTGCTATTTTTGAACATAAGGGACTGGAATTGCTAAAAGAAACAAGGTTTTTTAGTTCAGTATCACAGAAGTCTGTCATTTGGGAATGGAATCAACACGTCGTAGTTATCTGCCTAGAAAGGAATTTCTTTAGGTGCAGAAACAAGAAGAAGTGGCTGCGAGCAACATCATGTAGATGGTCAAGTACCTCCCAGAGACTACTCTCGCTCACTTATGTTCACTCAACCGACCCTTTTTTTTAGGTTTACGACTACTAATGTTCAGCTCCATAGTTTCGTAATTTCGAACCCAATCCAGAGGACAATGGGAACTCCTGGATCAAGTATTGGGAGAAATTTGCCTTCGCGAAGGACTTCTTGATGGAACTAACCTGCATTTGCGTTACATGGAAAGGAAGACCACGATAACCTCCCACGTTTAGTTTGACGTCAAGAGTACTCTAACCCATGGCCTTTCTACCACTGAAGATATTTCACGTCAGCACTGTAGTCGGTGCGAGCCTGGTGTGGAATTTACATCCATCAGTCAGTTTGGGATTCGAACCCGGTTCACCTCAACCTCATTGGGAGGCGAACGCTCTATTACCACTACGAATCTATCACCACCACGTGCCACCACGGCTCATGTTTAAACATTATCATGAATTTCAAAAATTCCTACCACCAAGAAACAAACTTATGATGAATATCGTATAAAGTAATTATATTATTAAAATTAGCCGAACTGGATGCGGAATTCGTATTAACCAGCCATCGCTGGGATTCGAACCCGGTTCACCTCATTGGAAAGCGTAGTTAATTATATTTTTAACAAAATCGATGTAATTGTAGTAAACTACAAAAGTAATGCAGTTTTTCTGACAGTTGCATGAAGGCCTGTATTTTAACGAGTCATGCAGTGTGATTCAGTGTAGTTAGAGAGGCGGAGAGGATTTATAACCAATAATTAGGATTAAGAATTGCGTCGTCAATGTCAATTGCGTAAATGTCATCTTACACTTCTAAAAACGCTTCCTTATTATGGACTGGCAGTTCGTGCGTACTTCAACTGGAACTTTCATGCATTTAATTTTATTATCTAGGCACATTAATTTTCTATGTCTAGAAACAGCTGTTTTTGATTCAGCGACCAACTTGCAGAACTCACCAATTTGGCTTGCAAATAATTAAATAAATATCCATACAATAGCTATTTCTGGGATTATTTGAGTGCAACTTTTGACTATCATTAGAAAACATAAAATTAGTGCAATTTATATAAATTATAATTCCAGTTTAAATACGCAAGAACATCCAGAGCTTAATGGGATAACGAATTGCAATTCCCAGTCTTTTTTATGTTCCCTACCTCTTCTTTAAATTTGTTTACTTCTTTTTCAATTCAGTTTTAAAGACTCTGATTTTGGGAATTCTTTGCTTCACACGTAAAATTTTACTAAATAAAAACCAATTTACTAAATTATTGAACGAAATTATTAGAAAGAAAACAATGTATATCAGAGTTAAATTATTTAATAGTTTAAGCAATATTTAAATAAGTTTTTAAAATTTTCAAGAAAATACGTTAATTAGACTGACAAAGAAAAAATAATATCTTTCGCATATATGACAAGTTAAATAAATCTAGGTAAGTTCAAATATTGCTGTCTCTAATATATACTAGATGCAAAATTCCCTCTTAATTAAAATAATTTATTTCCTTATACATAGCTGTCTATCATTAACTTAAAGAAATACTGACTAGTTAGTATTTATTTAAGTATTTTAACTATCAGGAAAATTCTGACAAGCTATCACAGTTTTTTACGTTTTTTACTTAGATATAATGAAACTCTTAATATTTACGCATTCATTTAAATTCCGTTAATTATTTTCTTACTCATGGAATAGTTAAATTTTTAACAGTGTTATTTTCATTTGCATTAAATCAATTTGAATTATTTACCCATTTTTGTTTCCATCTCAAAACCTACAATTTTACCGGAAGAGCGCTTAAATTTTTTTTAGATGTAATACGAGTGTTTCTTTTTTATTTCGGGAACACAGATAGCAAATGTTTAAAGCTAAAAATATTCTACTTAACGAAAAGTTCGAACATTAAATACAGAAATAAAAGAAGGCCTTATTTGAATATTGAGACAGCTTCACTTTTATTCATTTTGAAATATAGAGCCTTAAAATTTATTGAGTGTATTGTTTTCTTATCACGTTTGATTTTTGAAGCCTCCTGTTTGGAAGCAGAAATAAGCTGCAGGAGTACTAGTTTTAAAAAAAAATAGAAATGATTTGTATATATTGAAAGAGAAGCTAAATGAATGGGAATGGACGACAAAATGGATAAGACCATAATATAATACAGTTATTTTAATTTATATGAAACTAATCACTTTAAACTTATTACTTATTGCAATCACGTACCGCAAAATTTTACAGATGAAAAACCATAAATGAATAAACACATAAAATATTTCATGTTAGAAAATATCAAATTTCACAAGAAAAAAATAAATCAATCTGATTGGTGTCCCAAAAATGACAAACTATTTAAAAATAATTTGAAAACCCACAAACGATAGAAATGTAAGGTTTGCTGTGTTCTTCTCAGCAAGCATTTAAAAAAAAAAAAAAATCATAGTTAGTTATAAAGATTCTCAATAGATGGCTCTACTGCCAGGGAGACTGACTTGCAGGAGAAACGCTTTTTTTAAACGACTTTTAAAATGTTTGGTAACCATTCTGATAAGATATTTTAAATGTATCACCTTAATTTATTCACATTTTTAATATTAATTGAACAAATGTGACGTTTGAATCTTTTTCATTTTGAGGTGTTACGTAATTTTAGTTACTATAGTGCTTAATGAGAAGATTCTGAACTATTGATCAAGACTTTGAACTAATGATGAGACTCTGAACTATTGATCAGACTTTGAACTATTGATCAGACTCTGAACTAATGATTTTCCTTAGTTTAAATCGACTCAGAGGGACATTTCGTAGTTTTATTGGATGTGATAATTAATAAAAATACATTTTGAAAAAGTAATAAGATATTCATTACTTAAGATAAAGCATAATTTTCATGGTCTAATAAATTTTTGAGCATATGAAAAAAATGTCTTTTTTTTTTAACAGCAATAAAACTATTGTATTTAAGATAAATACGATCTTTAAGATGAAATATATAAATGCAACCCAAAATCAAAACTTTAATAAAATAAAAATAAAATTAAAATTAGTATATTGAATTTGTGTTGGGTCTTAAAATCTATTGACAGGAAATGTATTTATCTTTGTTTTGAATTATTCAATTAAAAGAATATCATTAAGCGAATTAACATAAGGCACCATTATTTCTGTTTTTCCCCAGGAAACTTCCTGAATTTGAATAACAAATTCTCATTTGAAACTGAATTATTTATTCCACATTGTTGTGTAAATAGCTCTTACTAAATATTTGTTATGAGATAATATACATGATTGATATGAATTTCATGAAAACAATTGAATTGTAAATAACTAAAATGAATAATTCTATTAAATTTCAGCTAAATATGTTCATTTCTTAAAAACCCATTATTTTTAAATGCAAGTGCAAAGTTAATTGGTAAAAATGATTTAATGTTTGTTGATGAAGCTTTTTTCATCTCACTTCTAATTAAATCGATTGAAATAAGTTTTATAACATAAAAATACAAAGAAAGAATGCAAGCTTTAAAATAGGTATTTGGTAAAATTAATGAGCTTTCAAAAAATCAATTCCCAGACAATTTCTTTTTTTTTTTCTATCTTTTCTTTTTCTTTTTTAAATATTCAAGAAGCATTTACGAGGGAATGGAAGTCAAAATGTAAAATACCGGAAGAGGGGATGAAGTAAAATAGCTCTTTCGTGGTTATTTCAATACAATACACGGAAGATTAAGTATTTCGGAAATGGTTGTTCGATATTTTAAGGAAGAGAAGTTCTGAAGCGAGAGACTGAAAAATGTGTAATAAATATGGACAATAAACTTTAGTGAATCATATTTCTTCCTTAAGTAGATAGTTCTTCTCTAATTCAGAACAAATACATTTTCAGATGTTTTGGAGTAAAACGTGAATTAGTTTTTCTTCTTCTTTCATTTAAAATATTTATGATTTTAAGAAAAATGCTGAAGCTAGTTCAATTTTAATGGGTATTGGTGTTAACTTTTTCTTGAAGAACAGCTGGGTAATATATCAATATATCGGGAAATATTGATATTTTAAAAAAAATTACGAAATCGATATTTTCGATCGTATTATTTTGATATAGTAATAATACCATGTTTTACGATAAATATAGAGAATACGATAATTATAAGCAAGCTATCATCGCAATTTTTATCAACAATGATAAATATTAAGTACAAAAATTATTATTAAACATGTTCTTTTTTTAGAAACTTTTTTCAGAAATATTTAAGCAGCATTTACGGCCAAATGGAAATCAAGACGTAAATTACTGGAAGGACGAATGAGGTAAAATAGCTCGTTTGCAGTTTTTTCTATCTAATAAATGGAGGATTATGTATTTCGGGAATGGTTGTTCGATATTTTAAGGAAGAGAAGTTGTTTAATAAATATAAACAATAAACTTTAGTGAATATTTCTTTCTTAAGTAGATCGTTTTTCTCTAATTCAGAACAAATACATTTTCAGATGCTTTGGAGAAAAACGTGAATTCGTTTTTTTCTTCTTTATTTTAAAGTGTTTATAATTTCAAGAAAAATACTGAAGCTAGTTCAACTTTAATGGGTGTCATATTTTTAACAACACATGGGTAATAAATCGACATCGCAACAGTGACATCGCAATTCTTATCAATAATGATAAATATTAAATACAGAAATATCCGATCATTATTAACAACAACAAATACAAATTGAAAAAAAAAAAAAAACATACTGATCATTTTCAACAATGATAAATATTAATTGCAAAACAGTGCAGTCAATTTCATCCTGAAAAATGAGTAATAGATATGAACAATAAAATTTAGAGAGTCATATTTCTTCCTTAAGTTGATTGTTTTATAATAATTTAGATCAAATACAATTTTACATGTTTGGAAGTAAAACGTAAATTAGTTTTTTTTTCTTCTTTCATTTAAATGCTTATGATTCTAAAAAAATGCTGAAGCTAATTCCGCTATATCGAGAAATATCGATATATTATTTTAAAGAATATTGAGAGAACGATATTTTAAAACGTAATCTTATGACATATCAAGAATAACATGTTTTCTGATAAATACCGATCATACGAAAATTATAAACAACACTAACACCGCAATTCTCATCTTAGCAACATCTAATATTCTATTCTTATAAACAATGATAAATATTAAACACAAAAATATCCGATCATTATTAACAGCGACTAATATTGATTGAAAAAACAATCTGATCATTTTCAACAACGATAATCTTGCGGGGATTATCGTTAATGACGATTATAGAAAGTGAAAATGTGAGTGTAGGATTAAAATAATTTAACTATCTTACTTTTTGGTTTAAAATTATTTGAACAAACATAAACACATAAAAAATTAGATTTTGAAACTTCGTTTCATGTGACAAACTTTATATAATATAAAATAAAAACAATAGGCGCAAATTCGAATTATAAGCAGTTGTTTCGATAATTTAGGCTATTATTTATGTATATCATCAGTAATTATAATTTTTTACAATAGTTCCAGTTAATTTCTCAGAACTGTTCAATAAAAAAAGAGCTTTATTTCTTTTGGAAAAGTTAACATTCTTTACTTATGACAAAATGTGTTTAATTTTTTTGAAACATTAACTCTTTTACCAAATAAATAAAATCGCTGTCTCTGAAAATCAGCTGAGATATTACAATGGCATTATATATAAAGAGCCATATTGTTTATCATAAACGCTTTTTTTAAAATATTAAACAATCTTAACATCTTAGAAAGATAATATATGCAAACAAAAGGAAATATTTTAATGAAAAAAACTCTTCTTATTCTTCTAAAATATCATACAACATTCAGGAAGAACATAACAGAAACATTTTTGATTGCATATATAAACTGTAATACGCTTTTAAGAGATTAAACATATTTATGAAACATAGCTTTGTAGGAAATATTTGACAGCTTGTTTTAACAATAAAATCGATCAAAATGTCTGCAAGAAAATACAAGATTAAGGAAATAATTAACTTTGAAGATTGAAATTTCTTTAGTGGAAGTCTTCTAATTATCTTAAAAGAGCTTTAACAATGTATTAAAATGTTTACTCTCTAAAATAAGAGTAATATTAGTTTCTAGTATATTTATGAGAAATATGCATACACTAGATTATTTGTTTACTTTTAAGCTTCATAATTTAAATTGCATGAGTTTAAATTAACAATTTCTAATCACTGACATTAGTCATACATTGTTTGGCTACAAGTGCAATTTTAAATTTAACAAAATCGAAAAAGGCAATAGTGTTTGTGTTGCCACTATTTCCTTAAAATAATGAGCTTTGTTGATTAGATTTTAATAAATAAAGGTTGTGTTTATGTATGTTAATTACGTATTTAACTAAGATTTCTTAATTATTTTATCATCTTAGAATTATAATTAACAGAACTTCAGAACTCCATCGATTTTTAAGGAGGAAATAAGGGGAAAAAAAGAAATGTAACTAGTGTTTTTTCTTAACTACGAGGATATATATAAATATATATATTTATGGCTGTTGTTCCATTGCGAAGCAGGTTGCTTTCATAGTATAATGAATACATTTTTTATATTAATATAGATAATTATAATTCATTAATTTTATGATTTTAATGGCCTTATTTGTGCAACAAGATTAATAACTACTAAGTCAATAACTATTAAGCCAATATGATAACTATTAAGCCAATAGATAACTATTATGCCAATATGATTAATTTACCAAACATTTTTACATTTATTTTTTGATTTGAAGATACCTAACATTAAGAAATCTAACATCTTAATGTCTGATAATGTAATTATTCAATATCTAACTGATTCATATTTAGATAACATTTAATCGAATGTTGTCCAATTAATATTAAGCTTTCCTTAAACATCTCATTATATCCATTCATCTATAGTATATGATAAAGGAGTAATGGTTCCTACAACGAAGATTATGTAACTAGTTTTAGAGGTTAATTTAAGACAGTAAATAGTTTGCGTTTAATTTATTTTAATAAATATTTGCTTTTTTATTATAAATTATGGATTAAGGAACAAGAATGAAAATGTTCGTTATAAACGAAATTTTGATAACTTACACTGTAAAATAAATTGCCAATTAATGTCACTTAACGATAGACGCAAAGATAGACATTAACTTGAAGACACAAAGAACTTCGATTTCATTTGTTTTAACCATTTTAACCATAAATAATGTTTATAAATGATTATTATAATTAATTATTATAAATAATTAAAAAATGATTTTAAGTAGAATTTATAAACTATTGTTATAAATGATTAAAATAACAGGAATTGAATTTTTCAATATAAACTGTAGTATATAAACTGTTCTATATTACTGACAACCTTAGCAATAAAATACAAAATAATGAATGAAATTTAACTATAAACTACTTAATGACAATTTTGTTTTAATAATTAATAGTCAGGCTAAAATAAGGGGAATAATTTTTTGTTTTGATAGTTAAGTTCCGATAGTGAAGTCTTGATGGCTAAAGTTTTTGATAGTTTTCGTGAAATGCAACCATCTTAATCTACTGTCAGTCTCATTATCAAAATTTAAATTGATAATTCTTTATAATTAAGATACGGAAGATTTTACAAAATCCTGGTAATTTTTAAGTATTTAAATTTTAAATTGCTCTAAGTTATGCATATTTTAAGTTTTAAATATTAATGTCTGTAATTATAATTATAGAGATTTTTACTGAAAATGATTAACATCGGAAGAGTTCCAGATGAAAAAGATTACAGATTAACATCAACAGATTGCCATGGTAGCTTTCATCTTAAACAAAACGACGTAACGAAGGGTCTTCAAATTTTTCCTTCAATAAGTGTTCTGTGGCGACACCCCTTAGTATATATTATTATAAAATTTGTATAAAAAAAGTTCAAAAAGCGCACAGATTAGGGATGGTAAATTAATAACTAACCAATGTAGAAGCAAAAGTTCCATCTAAATCTGTCGAATCATTAGTGATAAAGATAAAACACATGGCTAGTTCGATTGCTTGGTAAAAGATGGAGGCGTTTTAAACAATAACCTTTTAATATCTCTTTATTTGGATTCAAGAATGTATATTAAGGGTGGGCTTTACGAAGTATCTTTTACTAACTTATATTTCTATCCCATACTTGCACTTATATTTTTAAAACCTTTAGTGAACGTCATTTGATGTTCTAGTGGATAGAATATTTGCTCAGAAACCAACTTTCCTGATTCCAAACCCTGGTTGTAAATGAAGAATCCTTTAAACGTACTCTTTTGTTTCCCTCCGTATGGCAAATTTTGCTTTTACAAAAAATTTAGATATTCAAAGGGTACTAAAACCACATAGTAATACACTGAGAGGGTATTGTTGGTTTCCAACTAGATAAAAATTTTCAAAATAATAGAATAGTTTAAAATTTTTGCAAATTTTTATGCAGTTCTAGACCAATTTATGAAACATTAAAAATTATATTACAATCGCTTTTATTTCACAAAACAATAGCTTTCCTTCATATTAACGTTTTGCACTATTTTCAGAATTGACATTGAGAGAGCTGGTTAAAGATACGCTAAACTTGACCTAACAGTCATTAATAATACTGCAAATTCACAGCATGTTAAATTATAACACAATTTTGTTAAACTTTAACATTTTCTTGATAAATTATAAGAGTAAACAAACAAATATAATTTAATACGCCCTTATTTCGTTTATACAAATATTTTTGAAAGTTTTTAATGTGTTGAAGATTTTCCCACAAATTATAGGAAAAAAGTAAATGGTATGTGGGGGAGATGGGTAAGACATTCACATAAATACCGATTTAAGTACTTGGAACCTTGGTCCTCAACCCATCATTTAAAGACACAAGAAATATATTTAAGATTATAATATTACATATTTAAGAATATTACATATTTAAGATTCAATCTTCTTTTCACAGTTGTATTAGTATAGAAATAGTCAGTAGATCTACCATATTCTATAGAAAGACTCATAGAATAGAAAAATCGTTCTTTATATGTCATCATATATATAAGAAACATTTCGTTTTCATCCGTAATTTGTAGAAATGAGAAATTTTGTTTATTCAATTTTCGTACGCCAATTCATTTTTTTAGATCGAAGTGCGCTTACACCATCTGCCCATTGATGCCAAGAGCTCGAGCTCTTTTTTTTCAAGTCAAGACTGGTGGTAAAAATTAGTTACATTCATAAATAACAATTTGTTAGACCTGTGGAAGATATTTTATTTTATAACCGTCGTTGAACAGCCGACCCAATTTCATGGGTTTACGACTACTAATGTTCAACTCCGTAGCCTTGTAATTTTTTTGAACCAATCCAGAAGACAAGGAAACTCCTGGATCAGTACCCCCAGAGGTATTGATTTGTTATGGGAACATGGAGGACTTTGAGACTCGACAGATTTAACGTGCATCAGTCACCATTTTACTACACGGGGAGTCTTCGGCCGGCGAGGATCGAACCCACGACCTCTTAGACATGAGCCCAGCGCCCTACCGACCAGGCTATTCGGCAATATTAAAATCTAATTTTAATGGATAACATTTCATACACACAAATGCATTTTTTTTTTCATTTTCATCAACCGCCTGACTTATGCCGCACATAACGAATTACTCTGTCGTCGGTTTCTTTTCTAATCTAATTAGAATTTAATAAATGGATTGGGCTTATATTTTTAGAAATTTTCTGATGCCTGGAGTTACTTGTTAATTTTTCTCATGTTTACTTTAGCGATCATTATGTGATCATCGAATTAGTCAATCAGAAATTGTGGAGGTATAACTATCTTTCTTTTAGGCCTTTCTTTCCCCTAGTTAAGGGAGTGTTGGGTACCCCCGCCCACTGCCAATTTCAGATGTATATAATTTTTTTTCAAGCCAATGGGCCATCGGACATTAATTGTTATATTAAAAAAAGATTATTTTTAAAGTTTCAAGTATTTATGAAGCCGGTAACATGATAAATAATAGTTTTGAAAATATGTTGAATACAGTAGTCAAATTTTTAAATTTATATTTTTTTAAGTTAAACTATTCTTTTTTGGTTTATTATTTTTGCATTATGTAATTAGATGATAAAACAATAGAAACATACAAAAATATTGATTATTACTCAATATTATGCAAAAATACAAGCAATACTCCTTAAGTGGGCTGGGCTACCCGACTCTCCCCTACCTATAAACTGCGAAAAAATTTTTTTTTACAAGCATTAAAATAAAATGCGCGAATTATACCACGTCTTAAGTAGCATTAAACTGTTTATTTCTAAATCGAGGTGAGTACATTTATATTTCTAATATATGTTGTTTTGACAAAATATATGTCACTGCTTATTAGTTCCACTTAATAACAAAAGACAAAAAATTTGATTCGAAATCTTTCCGTAATTAAAAGTCAAAATAGAAAAAAATTGCATCATGTTTTCTTATGTTAAGAAGTATTTATAAACAAAATACTAATAATCATTGCTAGAAACAATAAAAGCATCGTTTTTGCGATGAAATCTCTCTTCAAGTGTACTATTACGTCAATATAAAATGCAGCCCCTCACAATATTCCCGTGAAATTTATTTACTTTTCTATAACTCTAAATATTGCAATTACCTAATTGATAAATTAGTAACTAAAAATAAAGCAACAAAACTTTAAACTTAGATTAAATAGAACAACACATTTTTTTTAAAAAAATAAATACTATAATGTAAATGTAACTTCTTTATCGAACTTCAATACAATGCTATTGTTTAAATCATTACAATTACCATTTTGAGGATGTGAAGAGGCCTTTGATAGGATCAAATATTGAAAAGCAGTCAATCCAAGATAATTAATTCTCATATCTGATCAAAGATATTTTAATTCCAGAAATCAGCTGTAGTCTGTAAGGTACACTATTGGAATTTTCATGGGTAATCCACAAATTCTATCTTCATAGAAAAGATTGTCTTTTTGGAAGAAACCTGAAATAATGAACCAATAATTTAGGCTTCATTCCACGAAAATTATCATTAAGTAATTAAAATTAAATTTTGTTTTTAGTCACATAAAAATACTACAGTTAAATTTAAAAAAAAATAGTATGAAAGTCTCTCCCAAAAAAGACAATCTTTCTTCGAATGTTACAGTAATTAGACTTAATCTTTTAAGAATAAGAACAAAAGGAAGAAAAACAATATTGCTGAAGATAGAAGTTTTTTTCTGAATAAAATCATGCTATTTTCTTAATAATCAAATTTTTAATGATATTATATAAACAGACAGTGTTTGTTAAAATTGAAAATTGTCAAAGTAATTGTAGAGTATGTTTGGTAGAAAAAAAACTGATCATTATTTAAACAACGTTAAAATGCTTTCGAAATGATGAAATAACAACTTCATCATCAATATATAATATAAATAATAATAGTTAAGAATAGATAGAAATATATCAAGTAAATTTGTGTATATTCTACTTTAATAAGAAAATCTAAAATTCCCTGCAGTTGATAGTTTGTAACATAAAATTAGCTTTAGGGATAGTTATCATAGTAAAATATTATGATATTTGATATATATTGTTTTAAATTTATTTAGCGAAAACTCTTTAAGCTGAATTCAGAAAAAGTATTATAAGTAGAAGAGTAAAATTGCAATAATCGAAAAAAAGTAAAAGAAAAACTATCTTTTTTATCTTATGTTTAAAGTGGTTAAAACTATTTCTTCGAAAATTGGTTTCAAATTAGTGTATTAACAAAAATATCGAACTTTGTTAAAAACTCAAACAACTGTTTCTATATAATGAAGTGATTGTTACAAAACAGAGCTAATTTTTTGTCTCATATTTCTTGAATTTTCTTTCTGTTGCTTTTAAATAGCTTATGTCTATAATAATAGTTAATAAAGAGAATTTATTTTATTGACCATTTGTTTGGAATGATTAAAATGGAAAATAATCATTGATGTTAAGTAATATATTTGGAGGAACGTAATTTTTAAAGTTATTAAGCGTATTTACAAAAGGAAATTGATATATATGTACATATAAATGTATTAGTTATAATAGCTAAAGGATGTCTAAGATCTTTGTTTTAGAGGATTGTAAGTATATATCGGATGTGTTATTGAAAATGATTAGTTACCGTTAGTCGAACAGAAACTATCATGAAATAGTATTAATTTATAGCTAGTAACTTGGCTATTCATAAATGTTTTCCTGCAGACGCAAATTTTTTAATAATTTATACAATATTTTTTTTTAAGCATATGTTGGTCACTAAACATGCAAAGACAATTACTTTAGTATGTCTTCAATTATAATCAATTATAGTAACTATCAATTTTGACGATTCAGCAAATCCGTGATCAGTATTTCATTAATTTTGAGAATCATTTCGTCACAAAATCACGTGATTTGTGACGAAAAGTGAACTCTCAAATATATGACAAAACTGTATCCTCAACTCGAAACCGCATCGCAGTGCATTGTGGGAGATTATTAACTAGAATGATGAAACTAGAATAAAGACTAGACAATCGAAATTAAGGTGACATGTTAAACCGGTCGATGTATGGTGGTCAAAGAGTTGGCCTCGTGCTAGGAAGATTTGAGATTCGAAACCCGCTTCGGGCGTGGGAGTAATTTACGTCTTCCTTCAACCTGTCCTTTATGTTTTGTACCACCGATATAGTGCCCATAATAGAATGATTTTGTTTGAAAAGGTAAATACTTTATGCACTTTGAGGTTTTTTTTTTTTTGAAAAATAAAAAGACATTTTTCTTTAATTTTAAAGAAATTCATTTCCACGAAGAAGTAACGATAGTTATTTCGCCACTTCGACGAAATTTTCGCTTGGAGCATACGCCAGGGAATGGTTTCGTCAAAAACGAAGAAAGTTTCCTGATATTTAAGTATCCATTTCTTACAGTCCATATCAACTGTTTTTGTTATAATGTTTGTTTTTAATTTTCAGCAAAATTATAAAATAGTTTAGTTTGTAATAGCATTTATCTTATAGATGATTTTATTCCGCTTTTGTTGACCACAAAAATGAATAAAAAGTATAATATTCAAATTCTGAACTACAAATGTTGATGGGAATGTCTTGCAAAAAATTCGAATGTTTTGATTTATTTATGAATATGAGTATACAAACCTTTTTGTTACTTTATTTTCAGCACATGAAATATGTCTGTCTATAAATAGTTATTATACTGAAGAAAATATTGCGTATTGAACTTACTTCATATTTATCCGAGATGTTTGTCTATATTAAATATCTAACTATATTTCCCATTAATAAAATTTTCTTTTATCTATTAATAAAATCCTATAATAGTTAATATATAAAGCTAATTTTAATAGTTACAAAGTAAATTTTTTTAAAATTTAATAGTAAAAAAAAGAGAAATTACCTTTATTTTTTACGAACATAACATTATTCAAAGTAAGTTATATTTTTAAAACATTATATGAAATATGTAATTTTTACTTACCTAGATATTGATTTACTCTAAATTGATGATGCTTCAATAGTGACTTATAAATGCTTTTAATGCTTTTAACGGCTGCTTGTATCACAACCGAACGTAATGAAGACTGTCATTGGAAATTATTGCAAGATGTCAGTTTCAATCTTACATGCATTGCAGTTTAGGTCTTTAACCTATTCTCTTCAGAAATTATGAAGTGAAGTTCGTATCGCTTACTTTATATGGAAATAAAAAAACAATAAAAGTTAAAAAAAAAAATAGTAATCCTAAGGGATTTAAAAATAATGGAATACAATTCGACTTACCTTCAGAGTTGTACTCCTCATCACTTTTCATGAAAGGATTATACTCATATATAAAATATAAAAGGTTACTGAGAAGGAATAGGTTTATGCCAAGTATATTTTTGAAATTAATAGGTGATTTTTATTAATGGCTTTTTTTTAACAATAAATTTTTTCCGTCAACCGGGAAAGTAATTTTGTAAAGCAATTTATTACAATATAGTTGCAGCAAATCATTTTCGTATTTTCAAGAAACACGATGATTATAAAATAAATTTACTAACTTTGTCCACATATGAACCTGATAAAATTTTTTTCACAATGGTATGCACTCAAGTATAACATCAAAAACAACAATCCTGCTCTAATGGTTGCAGAGACAACGGACGGCTATTAATAAAGTTATGCGAACTCAATTTGCTCTTCTTTTCAATTATTAAAATGCTAAAATCAACACTATAAAAGCACAAATAATTAACAAAAAGCCGATAACTGTTTTGGTGCCAAAATGATGCATTTTCTTCAGAGTTGTGACACAGAATAAAAGAGAGAACAGAGGGAAGGAGTGATGCAAAAATACAGAAAACAAATTGAAAAATATTAGCATCAGAATATTCTTTCGCTCTTTATGTGTTATAATTAATTTTAAATATTATAGCATATAGTAGCGAGAAAATGTCTTTGACCATTAAACTTTCATTGCTTTTTAAAGGAGTGGCTGTTCATAAATATAAGGTTAAAAAATATAAATTGATATTTCTAAATTAGTGGATAAAAGTATTGAAATCAGGAGGTTTTTTTTAAAGACAAAGAATTTATTTTTTATTGTTACAGCGTGTCCCATTAAAATAAGGCCACTCAGATGTTGAGTCATAATTGGATGTCAGCGAAACCATTGTATACCAAACATGTATTTTAAGTCAATATATAACACATATTTGTGAGGAGTAACTCACACCCTGCTCCACCTTGTTCAAGAAGGAGGGAAAAAAGTGTCCCGTTGAAGATAATGCCACTTCTTATTTTAGCTAAAATACCTTCACGTTTATCTATAATTTGAAATATGCGATGTTTCTTACCATTTATCACTATCTAGAGGACAATATTATACCAGGTTTCAATGATGGTAGCCTTCAATTCTGCCTCACTGGCATACATTGTTTTTTTTCGTTTTTATGTTCAATTATGGCTCAATATCAAGGTGGCTTAATTTAAGTGGGACACACTGTATCAATTTTGAGTTAATAGACTGGAAGGAGATCTTTTCAAGCTACTGTATCTGAATTTTGCCATCGCAAAAACTATTTAATTATGGCGTCGCAATGACAGTATGTTTTCTTACGTTTTTTTCCACTTAATTTATATACACCACGAAGATAACCTTTCTCTGATTATAATAAAGCGTGCAAAAGGTTCAGTAATAACGATAATATTTATAAAGATATGCAGTTTTCTAATTTTGACGGAAAATAAAATTATCACAGAAATAAACGCACGACACAAATGATTATTAAAAAATACAAAATAGAACAGAAAAAATAATAATTTATGGATTAGAAACATCCATAACATTTTCCGTAAAAGAGCATGTTAAGGGAAATTTCTCAAACTCATGTTTGTATTTGTGATACAAAATGGTGTGACAGAAGAAAATTATTAAAGTAAGTACAATAGAGGTATTAAAGTAAAACAGGTAATATTGTTATTGGAGAACTGAGTATATAAAAATATTAAGTAAAATTTTGAAATTTTTTTAACATACGCTTGCTTTTGAAAAAAAAAATGGTGTGGCCGACAGAAAATAATAACAGAAATCAAATTTATCGATATAAAAATTTTATTGTAATTTGACAACTTAGAACATGTTAAGTAACTTATATCATGTTCTAAGGATACTATAAGAACATGTGAAGTAAAATTTTGGTTTTTTTGGTTTAAAAACATTATTATTTGGCTTAAAAATATTAGGATAAAGTAATTCTAAAACGAAAGGTAGTTGGTAAAATAGATTCAGAAGCTTGGAAATACTAGAAAATTATTCACAAAACAGCTTTTGGTTTGGAATTCACTAATATTATACTGAGTACGTTTTATCAAGCTTTTATATTTAGAATATAAAAATGAAAAAAATTTAAGCGTGGAGTACTTTATAGATGTATTTTGAACATACATGTAAAAAGAATACTGCTTTAAATAACACGCATAAAAAAGAAGGGGAAAAACATTTGTCCTCTAACAGTTGGATAAAAGAAAAACAATAAGCAAAAAAGTAAAGTACTATGAAAAAGAGTAAATTTTATCTAAAAAAAGGGCTGCTAACGAGCTAAGAAAAGTTGCATTAGTAAAATTTGTGAAAAAATACGGGAAATGACAGTTTAAAGTATAGATTCATTGAGTATAAAGGAAGTAACATTGAATATTTTAAGACGAAGGAAAAATTTATGAACCAAAAAAGAAAAACAATCTATTTACTGAATGAGAGAAGTTTATTTATTTTTTATAAGGAATATATTTTCTTTGTAATATGAGCCATTTCAATATTTTATTTCACTGTTATTATTTCAAGTAATAGGAAAAAATGACTCTTTAAATTTTGGAATGATTTCAAAAACTTACCAAAACGAGTATTTTTAGTAATGAAAATGACTTTTTGCGTTGCTTGCCAAACTCGAAATTTCACAAACCTTTAATACAGCCATATTTTTTAAATATTCGACAATGAAACGTAGATGTTTTAGAAAGTCAACATAAAGTTCTCTCTGCAAATTCCAGATAGTTTTGTTAAAAGTGCTAGATAGGTTGGTATGAAATGTTTAAACTCCATTATGAGATAAATAAGATTTATCGTAATTATCTTTATTATATAGATAATATATCGTTATAAGATATATAAGATTTATATACTGTAAATCAGTCCCGGTATACTCCCAAAATTTTGAAGCAGTTGGTAGATACGTGCATAAAACATAAAGTAAATGCAAGTAATGCTCATCACATACAACCTTGTCAATTAACCCATTGTTCTGGAAATAGTAGAATCGTAACCTCTAGGACCTCCTTGGCAGACAACTGGCTGTAAAGGAAGTGCTTTTACCTATTAAGTAGAAATTCCCGTGGACAGTTTCTGTTTAAGTTAACATGTAAATGCCGCATATAAATGACCTAATTGCCTTAAATTGATACAAAATTTGGTAGTATAAAATTTATCAGATCAGAAAAAAAATAACTAATAATTAATTCTGCTCTAATTGAAATAAAGATTTAAATGTCCAAAGTAGTATCTTTTTTTAAATTTTAAATATATGTTAGATAATTACCACTATGAAAAAAATGTATGATCAAAAGTACCGGAAAATGGTAAAATTTACCATATTTCTGACTCTATGGGAATACAAAAAACCTCAATTTTTACCAAAGCGCTTTGGTAATGATTTTGGTAAAATTAACAATAAAATATGGTAAATATTAATTTAAAAATTATGTTATATTAGAATATTTAATCCATAAAATTTTAAGGTAAAAAAGGATTTTATGGTAAAAAAGTATTCTCCCCCTTGAGTGCCGGCACTTTTTACCTAATTTGATGCTGAAATTTTTAAAGAGTAACACCTGGCAGCATACAGCTTTCCATAAATAAAATATAAATGACATAAAATAGAGAGGTGACTTTTCTGTGTCTGAAATTATTTTCATAGTATCTAATATATTTCATAATACATTCTTGACATATTTAAACTTATATATATCGATAAGCTTAGAAAAACTTGAATGTGAAATTTAATTGTAGCATTTTTTTCATTGAGACAGTTTTGGTAAAAGATATTACGAATTGAACTTTGATAATTTATTTATTTTAGACACAACTTACACATATTTATTTTTGACAGAACTTATACAATAGTGTAATAAAACTGTTTTTATCTCAAGAAATGGTTAAAAGTCATACTAAATTTTTAAAAAAAATCAACAAATACTTGTATTTTGCAGTGAGTAAATTAAAAAAAATCTTTTAGAAATTAATTGCAAACTCATTTTTGCAATAGTTTTCTAAGTTTTCTGCTTAAAAACAAATTTTGAATATAATCAAAATAAATGCAGGGTATTCAACTGATTATTTACTTAACTGATTGGTATATTTGTTGATAGAAAGCTAAACGCGATGATTGCAACTTTGAACAATTTGTGCTCCTTTGATAATTTTTTGCTATGATTACTTGTTTTCAAATATTATACAAACGATTCTAATAAGTTTATTTTACCGTCGTTTTTGAATATTTTCGTGAACACGTCTGCTTTTTAAAATTCGTTTTTGAGTAACCAAAGAGATTTTAAATACTTATTTCATGTCCTCTTTCCTAACATCAATGCCTTTTTGTATAGACCACTTTTAGCGAGATTGGCAAATAACTTTAGAAGAAGCTTCTTCGTAAATATAAATAAAAGACTTGAGAAAGAAAAATCATAAGCCACATTTTCACCATGGAGATTTTTTAACAAGAGACTTTAAATTTTCCATGAGGAAAATACGATGCTTTTGTATATGTGCTGTTATCAATTAGAGTTTATCACCTGAAAACGGTACTAATTAACAGATTTATTTTGAAGTTCATAACAACTGTATTGCTCATTAACCTTTCAAAAACATTAATTAAATTTTTATTACATAACTTTAATTTTTTTAAGAGTCAACTTAGAAAACAGTCAATTTTGCGTATTTTCAAAATCATTATAAGTAATTTTTATAGTGGCTTTGATGCTAGTTGTGAAAATTGAAAGAAAAAAAAAACCTGTAACTTTTCTTTGACTAAAATGTTATTTTTCCATCAATTTATATCATATTTCATTGAGTTAAATTTTTTCTAGCAAGATTCCAGGCCTGTGGAGTCTTTAAGAGCGCTTTTAAAATATCGTTATCAATACAATATCGTACAATATCGTTTTTTTTCATAAAAATATTTTTTATAACTTTAGTTTTTTTCTTTACAGGAGTCGGCAAGGAACACATTTTATTTAAAACATTTCTAAAATCATAAGTTGTTTTACTAAAGTAAGAAAAGATAGTTATATAAGCTTAATGAGATAATAGCTGTCGTTCTCTTAAAATAGCATGTTAATTGTTATATTAGTTTATTCCATATTTCATAATTTAATTTTTTACAATGATGAAAAACGTAAATGACGTTAGAGAAGAGGGTAATGAAAGAATATATAACGTCTGGGAAGAATGTAGAAAAGAATATATGACGTCAGGGAAGAATGTAGGAAAGAATATATGACATCAGGGAAGAATGTAGGAAAGAATATATGACATCAGGGAAGAATGTAGGAAAGAATATATGACGTCAGGTTACGCAAAATAGAATGAGAAAATTACCGTAGACAATCGTAATTATTTTTTCTGTATATTTACAGTTAATTAGACTTCGAATAAACCTTAGAATATCTACCTGTATTTTAGAATGTCTTATTAGCATATGCACCCAACATCGCATAACAACATCGTACTTTTTACTACATTAGCTTTATTTTTGTCAACTTAGTCAACGAGTCAACTTAGAATGTATTTTATTTTGAACACTTTTAAAATTGTTTTAACCCCTTACTGTCGCCCGATGTTGCTAAAGGGAGTTTTTCTGCTCTCCTCAATGATTTAACATTGGAAACTGCTTTATTCATTTAAAAAAGTGCTTGTTTTAGTAAGGGAAAAGAACTGACCACCATTCTGTGCTAGTTTCTGCGGTAAACGATATGCTGTTTCCCAGCATGTAGCTTCGTTAGTTTTGGTTTCTACAGCCATTTCGATAAGAGGGATCATTGCTGTTCCGTTCGTATTATCGCGATTCGAAGTTTCATTCATTTTATTTCTTATATTTCATTTCTTATATTTCAGATTTTATTAAATTCCTGATGATTTCGCGTTTATTATTACAAAACTTCTAACGTGTACATTCACATTGGGCATTAGTGAATTTATAATATTGTACACGCAATTTTTGCATATATTCTGAGTTGCAAAAAATATTTCCTTCCTTTAAACAAATTATGACTGAATTTTTTTTTTGTTGCAATTATCCTGTATTGCTTCATCAATCTTGCATATGAAAATAATGATTATTTTTTCACTTTTAAAAAGTGCGGAGTTATGGGTAAAATAGATTTTAAAAATCATGAAAGATATTTACGCTCTTTGAATCCAAAAATAACTAACTTCTATTTAGCTATCAGAATTATTTTCTAATTATTTAAACGCGTTGGAAGCAATCATTTATTATTATTATTATTATTACTGAACGCATCTCCTAACATTTCTTTCCATTATTTTTGTTTTGCTTTCAATAAATGTTTATAACTAAACAATATATAACACTTAAGGGATAAATTAATATCGTATTGAAAACAGTTTCTGTTTAGAAAGAATTTCCAGCCATCTATTCCCCTCATTTTTCCTTTTCTTTGCATAAATTTTTAATAAATAATACATAACACATAAATTAATAATATATAAATTAATAATATATAAATTAATAATATATAAATAATGTATTAAATGAATAATATGTAATACATAAGGAATTAATGAGTATCGTATTGGAAACAGGTTCTTTTGAACGAATATCTAAACATTCGTTCCTATCATTTTTGTTTTGTCTTGCATACATTATTATAAATGAATTATGTGCAATGTATCAAAAACATTAATAGTATCGGATATTAAAAATAAATGAGTCTTTAAACTTCTCTTCCCAACTTTTTATATATTTTCTTGAATAATTATAAATGAATAATATGTAATTCTTAAGGAATTTGAGAAGTGTCGTACTAGAAACATTTTTTTGAAAGAGTTACAAAAATACCCCCTCTCATTTTTGTTTCGTTTTGCAAATATTATTATAAAAATATTAATACATTAAACATAAGAAACATAAGTAGTATTGTGTTGGGGAAAACATTAAGCTAGACTCCAAACTACTCTTGCCATCAAGTTTTGTTTCGCCTTCTATAGACTATCATAAATGAATACTATGTATCACATTATGAAAATTATGAAAACTATGAAAACAAGTTGTATATTATTGGAAACAATTATTTATTTATTTATAACTCTTCTACAAGGGTATCTAAATGTCTCTTTCCGCAATTTTTGTTTCGCTTTGCATATGTTATAATAAATGAATAATATATAATACATAATAACAGAAGCAGTGAATAAATAATAGTTAGGATCATGAAATGATAATTTATTGAGTAATTAAAACCCAGAAATAAATGAAAACTTTGTATTTGTAAGGAATGATGATACGTAATCTTTGTCCGGACTACAAGACAATCTACAAAAATTCCTTTTTGACTCTAGACTCAGCAGAAAGATGAAAATCTAATTAATTAAGGTAAAAAGAAAGTTAAATAAAGCGTCCCCATGCGAATTTTATTTTGCTACTTTGTTCAAGCCTTCTGATTTATTAGATAACCTACGTGTTGCGTAGAAAAGTACACAAAGGGATTCCGACTTGCTTTAGGTAAATGGAAGAAGCTTCTGCTGGAGGGTGCTACTGCGTACGAGTATAAGTTGTTGACTTAATTAAGTTTCTTCCCTTTGAATCAATGTTTTTGTACCAGTTTAACCGTGTTAAGAGAATCTTAACTGCCTCTGAGGAGAAGACAAGTGAAACTAAAACCTGAGCCCCACCTTTGAAGAGAAAAAAAACAAGTGAACTCTCAAAATAAAGTGAGAAAAATTGTTTTTCTACGTTTGCCAGAGCCTCAAAAAGCACAGAAATGTTTTTACTTCAAAATGGAGTGCTATTATAAGGGTTTTGCTTAAGAAGGTTTTTCTTATCTCTTTAGTGAAGGGGTTTTGATTGTTGGAAAATTAAGAGAAAGGGAATTCATGAAATTGCAATTAAATATGATGAAGATTTTAGAATAATTTATGTATAAATTAGTTTTGGATATCCTCGACAAATTGATCTTACTTCAATAAAATAAATTCTTAGTTTAAGAGGGTTAATACAGACTTTTGTTAAAAGGTCCTGTTGTCGTGATATTCTGAAAAGTCTATTTTTTGTTTAAATTTAGGAAAGATGAATCTTATTCTTGTGATATTTTTCACAGTCAAAATAGAATTTTATCAGGATTTCTTGGGAAATATCTAGTTTTTGCGAAAAATTTATTCTGATTTTATAATTATTTTAGAATAGTGTTCTTTCTTTTAAGGTTATATATGTCTGTTTTTTATGCGTGAAAAGAAATCCTGTTTTATAGAAAAAAATTTTGATTTGAAATCACCATCAATTTTGTTTTTCAAAAGAAGGGCGTTAAGAAGAGTCCATGGAAAATGTTGGGATGATTCCATTTTGAAGTAATAATATTGTGTTATTAAAATAAACTTTTTCTGTGGAGAATCCACTTTAACGGTAAAAAAATATGTAAAGGTTCCGTTAATGGATCCACATTTCTCATAAAATTATTAATAATTCAATATATATTTATGCATTAAAACTTTTGCAACTAATGAACAAGAAGCTAAAAGACCCAATAAGTCTGGAATTGAAAAATACATTGTGTTTTCTTTAAGAAAAGTAGTTTGGAAGAAATGTTTGAAAGGATTTTGGAAATGATGGTTCTCGTTTGATTGAAAAAAATAAAGCGAGAGTGTTGTGTTTTTACGAATTATCTGGTGAAGAGTGTCGGCGCTTGGGCGCTCGAAACTTGACTACCTTTCTTCCTTTTCAAAAATAAAGCAAAAAAGCTTTTTTTCATTTTCAAGTACATACTTCACTTTAATTTTCTTCTATTAATCCGCTTTATGTGTTGCCATTGTTATAAGAACGCATTTTAAATAATTTAGTATTTTGTTTTTAAGTATTTCGTTCATTCCGAGTTCAATATAGCTATAAAATAATTCTTTTTAAATATTTAAATATAATAATTAAAAATCGTTTTAAGGTATTTAATATTTAATTTTATAATGAAATGATAACGTAGCATTTAAAATTATTAGATGCTAATTTAGATCAAAATTAAATAAAATTGAAACAGATATAATTTTTTACCAAGTTCATAAAGAAGACAAGACAACGATATTCTACTGTGGTATCCAAAATTTTGAACCATTTTAAATACTTAAAATAATTACAAATACATTCTATAAAACGCGTTGATTTTAAATGTGGTTTAATGGTTTTAAAAAGATATTACATGATAATCCTGTTTACGTCATTAGTGTCTGGACAGTCGCAAAGTGTTTCCGTCATGTTATTGCCATTTATCGCAAATGCAGTTTAATTTTACCAAAATAACCTTCATCAATGAATGTTTGTTAAGGTATATCTCACTTAGGCTATACTTCCAATGTTAAGTATTTGAACATTTCATCGATTAAACATTCCCAGGTTTTAGGAATATCATTTGTTTCTAAAGATAGCAGTATTGTATTAAGATTGTATTAATTTAAAATAGTTGCAATTACGCCAATGCACTTTATAACTTTTCTTTAATTTACTAAAAAAAGTCAAAACCCAATTTCATGATAAATGTTGTAGTTTTATGGTGTTTTAATTTTAAACTACATTTGCTCATCTTGAAAAAAATATTGACCTATTTAAATATATTTCTTTTAAGAATAGATTCATTCAATCAACATAAAGCATTTAAAAAATAGTCAATATTTAAAAAAATGAATATATTTCAATTTTGATTAGTAACACTTAAAAGTCCTGTTAATAAAACGTGGAAAAGAAATTCCATTATTATTTCTTTTAAAATTAATTTTTGTAAGTATTTTTAACATTTAAAAAATTATTTTCTTTATATTTGAAGTGGTAGAATGGCAACCTACCATAACATAGGAAAAGGTATATTTTTAAAATGTATATTGGTAACAAATAACATTCCGTACGATTTTTTTCAAATACTTCTTTGATTTTTTAAATTAATTCTGAGCTAAAATATAAATAAAGTACAGATAATATTCAACTATTTCTTTTTTACATTTAACTTATATTAAGGAGTAAAGTAATCTTCTATATAAAATAAACATTCCATTCTATCAGGGACAATAGCGAATGTCACTACTTTTGCAGCGAATTAAAAAATCGCTCTCAGCATAATTTACTTTAATATACATGCTACAAAAGTTTTACAAAATATGTAATTGTTAAAATTTAGAATACGCAACAATAGTTGTTTATAGTGAATCAAAATTGTTCAGATTTATAAGTTTGATAAGCCAACAAAGAAGTGATTAAACTTCTTTTTCATTGAAAAATATAATCCAAATTAAAAAAAAAAGTAGATTCCTTATAAATTAGCAAACAATAAAAGAGAAAAATAAAGTAAAAGAATATAATAAAAATAAAAGATATTGTTTAAGCCTGAAGTATAATGTCCCGCCATAATATGAAGATAACACAATGCTTGAGAACTACTTTTCACTCACCTTCTTTATCACTGTAAAAAGTATTTAATTGCTTTTTTTAAAAAAAAAAATCAAAGCATGGTTTTTTTTAAGTTAAACAAAGTAAAATGAATTGATAAGCATGAAAAATATTGTTAAAAGTATAAAGCAATATTACTGCAATGTATATATATATATATATATATATATATATATATATATATATATGTTGTAGTATGAGAATACTATACTGTAAAAAATTGATATGAAATTTCATGAAACGTTCTTTGTTTTTGATGAAACCTTTTCCTGGCTTATGCTCCGAATGAACATTTCATCAAGGTGACAAAATTAACTATCGTTGTTTCTATAAGAAAATGAATTTCGTGAATAGTAAAGAAATGTTTTGTCATTCTATTTTTTTTCATAAAAAAAAAATAAATAAAATAAAAAAAAAAAGACATCATCGTGCGTAATGTATTTTATTTTTCGAATAAGCACTTTATCCTTGACCCCAAATAGCTGGATCAATATCACCTTGAAAACACAACAAAGACAGATTGAACAAAGAGATAAATTACATCCATGCCCGCAATGGGATTCGAACACTGGCTCTTCCTGGTGCGAGGCCTACTACTTGATCACCATACACATCGGTTGGTTTCAGCCATTTAATTAAAAAGGTTAGGTTTCGAGTTGAGTAAATATTTCGACATTTATTTGAGCTTTCCCGCCTTGTCACATATCCTGTGATTGTGTGTCAAATTGATCTCTCAAATTAACCGAATATAGCTCAAGGATAGCTGAATCGTCAAAAATGAGAGTTTTATTTCTGAGAGTGTAGTTTTTATGCGACTCTCATTCGATCACAAGATGTTATATAAATTTTAAAAAAGCAGATTTCTAATAAATTCGCATGCATTATAAGAGGAAAAAAAATAAAAGCAATTGCTAGACATAAAAAAATACTGTTTTAAGCCTAAAGCAATACTTCTATAAAAGGACACAGTGCAAGAAAACTAGTTTTCGTTTCCAATTTTCTTAAAATCGTTCCCGAAGTTTTGAATAATTGATCTCTTCTGGGTGGGAAAATGTCACATTGTGACAAGAAAAGCCATCACAGCAGAGCGAAATAATGAAGTAGACTCTTATGTCTTAAGAATTTTCTTCTAAAAGGTATACGAATCTGACAGCGATGACTTTTCGGCTTCTCAAATATTTTTCTACAAAGAAATGTCTTCTTGGAAGATAGAAGATGCTTGCTCCTAATCCACGCGACTATGTCAAAGGATGGAGGTTCCCTTAAGAGGCGTAGCTGATTTAAAATTCAACTTTCAAAAAACTAGTGGTTTTCACCGTCTATTTATCTTCATTCCATCTATAAACCATCAAGTGTGATTATTTTCTTGTGTATTTCAACTCCTGAGCTGAAATTTCTACGGATTTTAACCAGTTAGTGCCAAAAACTTCAAGAATTAGTCAAGTTTCTATGAATATAAGATGTGTTATGACAAACTCCAATTTCGAAAGTGTTGCGTTTAAAAAATTTATGTATTAACCTGACTTTTCTAAATTAGCTTCTTTTTGTATTCTACTATGAGTTTGTGGAAGAAGATTGTGTGTTATGATAAGGAAAAAAATCATGCATTCTAAATCTAGCTTAGATTTATAGAATGAAGAAAAATAACAGCTTGATATGACGGATCACTTATTTAAAATCTGTAAATGAGACGCTTGTTTTTAAAATTAACTTAATTAACTTTTCAAAGCTGTTTTTTTTTCAGGGTTTAAATTCGTCTTGAGTGTAAATATTTTTATACTTTTTATGATTATTGTTAAATGTTTTTTTTTCGTTGCTATTTTTTTATGAAGGAGTTCATTTACATTGTTTCAAGCCCAAAAATACACTAATATATACGGGAAAACCCAAGCTAATTATAAGATGACAATGCTTTTTTCAGAATTTTATCTAGATAGTTTCGTTATATACCGGTGAAGGAATGAAAATCATGAACCTCAAAGATTGACTGGTGTGACAGAAATTCAAATTTTGCTTGTGTACATTTGACCCGATGTTTATAGTTAAGGCATTATTTTTTAATCATTTTTCTTTAAAAATAAAAGATATCATAAGAAACCCTGAATATAAGCAACCGTGGCAAATGATAAGGGTTCGAAACTGATTTAATATTTACATCTCAAAAAACTTAAGGTATCTGACCGTCTAAAATAATTTCTCCATCTATAAACCATTGAGTATGATTTTGGGTATTTATACTCGTTCTGAACTTAAGTTTTAATCAGTTAGTGCCAAGATCTTCAAAAATTAGTCACGTTTCTGAAACTGTAACATAAGTTTGATAGTGTTGCTTTAAAAAAATATGTATTTATCTGCATTTTCTAAATTGGTTTTGTCGATTTGTGCAATGACTCAGTTGAAGCAGATTACGTGTTTCAATTGAAAGAATTTACATGTTTGAAAACAAGGAAAATCAGATTTATATATATATATATATATATATATATATATATATTAATATTAAATACCTTATCCATCATATATATATATATGATGGATAAGGTATTTAATTTTTGTAATAGTACAAGAAATAGAGGAGTCTACCTAAAATAATTGGTGGGAGTTTTCATTTTCTGTACATTTATGCCTTTTGATGCGCTAAGCACAAATTTACATTGTGCGACAAAAACTGTTTTAAATGAGAATAATAGCCATAGCACTGCAATGGTGTATTTCTCAGTTCTTAAATGAAGAAAAATAGAGAAGAATTAATAGAGGTTTGAAATTTGATAAGAAAATACTCTGGTAGTATCTAGTTACATATAGAAATCATATTTCCACTCTCAGAGGGGATAACTTCTGCCGAATAACCAATAGTTTTCCTAAACTTAATCCAAAATAAAATAATTCCGACTTCAATTTTTTATCTTTCTTTTAAATTTTTTGTACAATTTAAATTAAGACAGTGAGTTATTCTAAATTTAAATAAAATCCCTACCTCCTAAAATCTTATCTCCCAAATAGCCATAGTTTCTTTTAAAAACTTTCCTAAATTTTCCTTTCTTGTGTAATTTTTAATTTTCATGCAAATAAAGTTTAGAATGAGAATTTTTATTCACAAATTTTTATTTCTAACAAATATTAAAAAGTCCCTTCCGAGTGCTTCATTCACAAGTATCATATTTTTAAGAGCAATTGTACTTTTATATTTATTATATTTAATAGTTTAATAGTTTAATATTTAATAGTTTATTATTTAATAGTTAATAGTTTAATAATATTATATTTATGGGTTTTTTCTTACATTTTCAAGCAATGAATAGAACGTGCGTGAAAAGTTTATGATAAATATATTGCCTTCTTCTATTAAGTTTTCACAGACAATCATGCTTAAATCATGGCACAGTAAACGTATAAAGATAAGAAATACACATGAAATCTTACTAGATTTCATGTGTATTTCTTAAATATTTCTAGAATTAGGAGTTAATGATAGATAGAACTGACATGTTGTAAAGCAACTAACATTCCTGCCATTGTACGTGGTTTATTGAAATGTGTTATATTGAAAACACCTATTTCTGCCTCTTTCTTTTCATTTTTTACAAGAAATATAGAAACAGTAAGAAAGGGAATAAATAAAAGCATGAAATCTAAATAAACTTGACATACGATATATATAATTAAACTAATATATGTACAGTGCCATTGCTTAGCAATAATGAATCGTTAAAATTTTATTAAAATTTAGAAATTTTCTAAGAAAGTTGGAGTTAAAGATATTTTTCAAGAAAATAAATTTTTTGGTAACATCACTTATATTGAACTAAAAAATATAGGACATGTATCTTATTATTAAAAATCGATCATTTTGTAAAATTATTTTTCGTTCCAATTTTTTTTTGCTTTGTGAAACAATTTTTTCTGTATGTTAACTTTTCAATAGTTTCAAAATGGTGAGAGTCATGTTTTAAATTTTGAATGCTTGAAAATTTAAAGAAAAATACAGTTCAAATTAAAACTAGAAATTTCCTTAAAATTGCGATTTCAAGGGGAGGTCTTTTTTCTTATTTAATAGAAATATAAAATTTTGAAAAAAACTCACAATTCGTACTTTATTAGCATTAAAATTAAAATAGAAAGACTTTGATTCATGGTTTTAGGAGAGTTTTTAGGAAAATTATGGCTATTCAGGTAATGGGGGTTTAAGGAAAAATGCCCTTCTCAGGGGCTAGGAGTAAATTGATAAGGGGATGAGAAAACTCAAATGAATGTCATTCCAAAATTAAATTGAGTTAAAATTTAAGAAAAAGAGACAAAAATGAGAAATATCCTAAATGCTATGTTTTTGGGAAGTTTTATGGTTATAAGGGAGGAGAAATTCTCTCGCCCGAGGGTGGATATATATTTTTTATATATTTGAAAATCTACAAAATTTAATAAAATTTCGATTTTTTATTACTTATTCTTCTCTATTTTCTTTTTTGAAGTATTGAAAAAGAGATATTATTCCAGTGCTACGGTCACTATTCTTGTACTCATATTTACTATTTCTCCTACATTTACTATTTACTATTTCTCATATCATACATTACATACCCTAGGTAGGAGCATATAAAAGAAATGGAATTTGTCGGAAGTTTTCGCAGTTCCATTTCCATGCCATCAGAAATTTTCTATCTCAAACCATTAAAAAGTTATATGCACAAAACTGGAATTTTTCAGGTTTCCAAATACATATTACCAGGAAAAAATTTTGATCGAAATATTCAGATTCATGTTCAGCACTTAAAAAAACAATGTACAAAAGTAAATACTTTTTACAATATTTTCAGGTGATGCCTATTGTTAAGATCTATTGCTCGAGCTATGTACAAATCGTTTGTTTTCAATTATTAACTTTATTATTTTTTGTTTGGTTTTAGTAAATTCTAACATTTTTCTTTTTCAGAAATAACTCCATACTTTTGCTATTTTTTTTTTCCAAAAATAGTTCATTTGAGTATTTTTGACTTTTTATATTTTTGATTAACTTTAACCAACCGACATGCATTCAGAAAACGCTGGTTAATTTTAAGAATATAACTTTTTTTTATACAATGTTCATCATAAATTTGTTTCTTGGAGGTAGAATTTTTTTAAATTCATGACACTGTCATAACATGAGCCGTAGTGGCTAAGGAGATAGAGCGTTCCCCTAACAATTAGGTGAACCGGGTTCGAATTCCAATGATAGCTGATCGATACAAATTCTGCTCCAGCTAGCACCGACCACAGTACATACGTAAAAAATATCCTCAGTGGTAGACGAGTTATGAGTTAGAGTCCCTTTTCTATCAGGTTAGACGTGGGAGATTTTCATGCTTTTCCTCTCCATGTAACGCAAATGTGGGTTAGTTCCATCAAAAAGTCCTCCACGAAGGCAAATTTCTCCCAATACTTGATCCTGGAGTTCCTTGTCTTCTGGAATTGGTTCAAAATTTCGAAGGCTACGGAGTTGAACATTGGTAGTCGCAAACCCAAATATTGAGTCGGTTGTTCAACGGTGGTTATAAGATAAGATAAAATGTCATGACATTAATTTGTCTAACTGCAATGCAACAAAAGATTATATTCCGTCTAATGTTTTGTAGATCCGAGAGGTAAAGATTAAAAATATTATAATAATACGTGATAATACAAAAAATGTTACTGTACTATTATGTTTTCTATTCTATTATTTTATATATTCTACTTTAGTACTAAATTCTACTATTGTACTCTACTAAATGTACTATAATTTTATAAATTATTCAATGATAATTCATTTATAATAATTCAAATTTTGTCACCAACTTTAATGTGAAGGATGTACGTAAAAAATGACTGTATCATTTACCTGCTTAACATTTAAATTTCGTCGATTGTTGCATTGACCATCAAACACAGAGTTAAAAATAATAATCTATTTTACTTATGTTAATGAAATGTGGCTTTTTACTAGCTGTCACGTTTAACATTGTAACATTTTAAATGGTTCCAATTTTAAAAGCTTGATGCTAATTTTTGCAAGGATCTAACTAAATATTTTATAACGTGTTGAATTATCATTTACAGCATTTTTCATTGAGTATTAAAACTGCAATTTGGTTTAGAAAAATTAACAAAAGTATTCTGCTGAAATAAATCATATATTACAACATTGAATGTTATCAATAGCAATTTAAAACTTTCTGATATATTTGTACTAGAAATTTATTATGGTTTAGGAGAATCTTTAATACGCTTCTCTCTTAGAAAATACTTAAACTGCCTTCAAAAAACTAATGTAATTTTTATGATAATTATCTTCTTAATCATAAAAATCGTTTAATTCTATTTTTTAATTACTAAATTTAAAATTTACTATTAAGTATTTCAATAATTATAAATGGATATTCGAATTTCTTTGTTATGAAATAATTATAAACTAAAGAAATTTAAATTTGTTTATTTTTATGCTTTTTTTATTTAAATACTTTACATATACACTGTACTAAAATAAATTGTGGGCTGTCAATGATTTCCGAGATATTAGCGCCAAAGCTTTTTGAAACCTATTTGAAATCGTTTAATCTTTATTACAAATGTTATAAATTGCGCTGCCGACACAGTATTATGGATCATTGGACATATAAAAAATTTCTGCACAATTGAATTTCAGCTCTTTTATGTTGCGCAGCATGAAATACAGCTAGTTAAGATATCATTTCTCTTGTCTAATATGTGTTACCAAAATTATTATCTGGAACAAAAGAGGATAAACAATCATTACGCACTAAATCGTTAAAGGAGATAACTTCCGGAATTGTTTACGAGATTTGTTTCATGCTGTTAATGGTTGTAAAAATAATTCTTTTTTTGTTTATTTTGAAGTGATTATTTCTAATTTAAATTAATTAAAAAATTTATTTTGAAAATATTTTTTTTCTGTTGGGCTTAACTTTAAAACAGTACGAAATTTATTTCATTTAAATTAATTTATCTTTCAATGTTTTCTCGTTCGATTTATATCACCATTTCAATAAGTTTTATCCCTTCTTACAATATCATATTCTACATCATATTTTAAAAAAATATTATACCATGGTTTTCACAGTACAGTTTTCCTACGATCCTGGAAATTAAGTGACTAAAGTATGTAGTGGAGTTAAGGGTAGATAATGCTGTGTAAATTGTAAAGCACTGCGCCTAATTAATGTACACGTGAAGGTAATGTAGTAATTGCCTATATAGGTTCCATATATAGTGTTTGAATACTGTAGTTGTTGTTAATTAGTTATTTCAATAGCCAGAGTTAAATTAATTTCTTTTTCAATGTATTCTCGATCCATTTATATCACGATTTCAATGAATTTTGTATCCCTTTTCACAATTTTTTTAAGTTGTTCAGTTATATATAGTTATATAGTTTTAGTACTGCACAGTATAGTTTTTGTACTATTTTGGAAACTAAATGACTTAAGTCTAAATGACCATCTAGTGGAATTAAGGGTAGATAATGTAAAATGTGAAGTACTGCGCCTAATTTATGTGCACGTGAGTGTACTGCAATGTTCAAAATCATAAAATGCTATCTGAAAAGCAATAGCAAGTATAGAAAATAATCGTAAAATGATTTGAAAAAAAAAAGAAAGAAAATATCTTTATCATACTTTAAGAAAAACTGCAGGGCAAAAACTAAAATTTAAACTGTTTCAATCTGTTAATGATTAGGGTTAAAAAAAGGGAGAAACTGTTTTAAGAAAAACTGCTTTAAACCATTAAATATACGGAGTAAATCTGTAAAAAAAGAAAATTTTTCGCAACGCGTGGGTAATAATTTAAAATAGGAAAATCTGCGTTTATCTTTAAATAGTTTTTTCTGTGTGAAAATATGTTTTTTTTCCAGTAAAATTTGTATTTGTTTTTTGTACAGTTCACATGTGTCAGGAAGAAATCATGATAATTTCAAACTCTAAAAATTTTAAACATGAACACGAAAACAAATGCGATTCAAGAAGTAAGCAACATATTCATGTATGTATCCTAGTTAAATGATTAATTTACATTAAAAAAGCTAGAATATAACAAATTTAATGTTATTTTTTTTCAAATTTTGTACTAATGTGTGTGGTAATAAATAATAGGAATTTTCAATATATTGAATCGAAAATTCTTTGGAATATCATCATTGCAGCAATCACGTGGTCTTTTTAAATTTTACTAGCATGTCAAGAAAATGTCTTAATTATCTTATGGAATTAACAAACTCCCCTATCTTAATATAATCCAAGCATTTAAACAATATAAAACTAAGTGTTTTTTTAAAAATTGAAATAAGTTTTGTTTAAAAAAAATTACTAATATTTAAACCTTCTAACAATAAATTGTGTAGAATTTCAATAAAAGCCCCCACTTTTTCCTTCACAAAAACAGAACCATCGCTGCAGAGCCATCGCTAATCGTGTAAAAGCAAAGAATATATGTTTAAAAAAGGCCATATTAAAGATATATTTCACACGAGGCAAAATTTAATTTATTAAAATATAAATTGACTCGATTTTTATTTTGTTGGAAAACTTGATTAAGCTGTTTAATAAAGTAATAGTGTTGCTTTAGTTTTGTATTTTAAAATTTAAAACTATATGTTTTTAGTTGTCTAGATACACAAATGTTCAATTTTTTACTCTTTGTATCAAGGAATGAGACATTTCTTTAAAAAAAAAAAGCTTAATATATTATTTGCACAAAATTAATTGAATTCGAAAATTTGAGTAAGTATATTTTTATTGAACAACAAAGAAAAATACAGTATCAAATTATCTTGTAAGCGTTTAATTACCTGAAGAAAAGTAAATAGAACCGTGTTTTGACAATATTTGCTTTGTTGAGGAGTTTCCCTTCTGTGAGATTGAGTTACTGCATTTAAAGGAATTTAAAAAAAAGAGATACAATTAAAAAAAAGGGTTTTATTTATTAATTAGGCACTGTAAGTCAACAACAATAGACAATAATAGCAATTTTAGATGAAGTGCACTGCTTCAGATTCGCACAAAAGAAGAAAAAATATTAAGTATAAAATTGTTTTGAAATTGAAGGAAACTTAAAAGTACATTAAAATGTAATTTTTTGCGAAAAAATTTATTTTATTATATAAAGATATAAAGTTTATTATGAATAAGTGAAAAATTTAAAAATAATTTAATCAATCTTGTAATGTTTATCATATTGAAAAATATAAATTTAAAACTATTTTATTCTGATCTGCAATTTTTTGAACAAAGACAGCTGTCGACATGACGATCATAGATAAAAATATTTTAGTGGTGACAACACTTTAGTTTACATTTCGTGGTGGCAACACTTTAGTCTTTAACGTTCTGTCCATTATTCTCAGGTTTTCCGAAAAAAAAACCTGGTTTCCCCCATTTTATTTATTAGGAAAAAATTGTAATAAAAAGAAATCTCAGAGTAATTTTGTCCAAAGGCTCAAGTCTTAAATTATTATAGTTAAAAAAAATATTTTACTTGTAATATTTACTCGTAATAATTCAATAATTTTATAATATTTAATTTTTATCAGCTTTTGTTTTGTTAAGCCTAAATGGAATTCATATAAATTGTCTCTCTGTGCTGTTTGTATGTTTGATAAACAAACTAATTTTATTTTAAGAAACGTTGTATAAATGTATTCTAAATTAATGGTTCTTACTGTATATTTTATCGTAAAAGTGACTTTATTGATTCTTATTTTTATTGTAATCATAAATTTTAGTGCTACTGGATAACAAAAATGGTGGCGGCTGCTTTACACTAAGTAGTTTAAAAGAACATTCTTGTTGTTTCCTTTCAACAGAATTTCTCCTTAGCTCTTGATAAAATGAAACTCCTCGATCCAATCTGGAAAATATGGTCCCCATAGTTTGGTCGGGAGAGCGACCCAAAGTTTAGTTCCCTTAATGTAAATTTTACTTTTTGCGTATTTCGCCATATCTCGAAAATTTTTCACACAAATTGAAAAAATTGTGCATACAAATATAAAATTAGCTTATCCAAAGATATTTTAATGGAAAAAATAAATTTTACTTATAATTTATTATACTTTATTACTTTGTTTAATAATAGTCGAACAAATTTTGAATTGTAAGGTATACATTTTTTACATCATTTTAAAGTAAGTAATTCTGTTGGCAAAATACAAAATTTGAGTGAAATCGGTTGAATTTCTGAGAAATCGAATTTCAAATAAAACACTTTTTTAAAATTTGATTTCTTAGAACTATTTTATCCGATTCCGCTCAAATTTTGTATTTTGTCATATGAAATTACTTAATTTAAAGGGATGTTGAAATTTTCGACTGAGTTGTGTAAATATTTTATATTTATTTTTCATGCATTGGTAAGAATAAGAAATTTATATTTATTTAAATATTGAAATATAGTTTTTAAATATGCTTAAACCTACATTTTAACCAAATTTGATTTATTAAATTTTAAATTATATAGGAAACGGAGAAACTTGATATCAAATATCATTTTACTTTCAATAACTACTTGACGATACTAAGTAAGATTGTATTCAATTGTTTCGAAGAAATTTATAAAATTACTGACTAACAGAATATTTGAACTGAACTGACTGAATTGAATAAAGAAAATGCAGGGAGCTAAATAAAATCCTGGAAAAAACATAGAAGCATTTTAGTACAAGGCAATGAAAAAATATAGCTCCCTTAAAAATACCACTTTCTTAAATATCTTTACACAAAAATATAATTATTTTCCGTTTAATGTCTTCGGTAAATTAAGAAGAAATATATTTGATATTATGGTGAGAAATAGAATTATCCTGTTTTTCGAAATCATTAAAAACCTGTTCTCCTAACTACGCTCATTTTACAGTCATTTGTTTGTGAAAAATAGTAACTAAGTTTCCGATGCTCAACGAAATAAATTTATTAAAAGTATTTTAATTTTTTATAAACAAAACTCAACTATTATAAAATAACTTTAGAGTGAAAATGAATCTTTAAAATCTTAAAAATGATATTTTTTGTGATTTATTTTGTTTGTAGTAAATCATTAAACTTATCTTACATTTCTCAAAAATTTAGCTAAATGCATCTTAATGATCAAACCTCTGAGTTAGAAGATTTTTTAAAGTACTGGTAAAATAAAATGCCCCTTTACCTGAATTGTTTTATTAAGAAATTTTCAAATTGTTAAAACAACGTGTCACAAAAAAACGTTTAATTTTAATTTTCGCAGTCTGTTTGAAAGATTTTATAATGGTAATACGATAAATCGGTGCAATTGATTGTGTCCATTATCTAATTCATGAAGTAACATATAAAGTAATATGCATCATATGTTGGTTAGACTTTTTTTTAACAAAGAAGCATAACTATTAACATAACCTTCCATTTGTTTGCATCAAGTAGACAAAAGAGAAATGTTTTTTTTTTTTTTTTTTTTTTTTAAATCTTTGCAGTATCTAAACAATTAACAAAGTTAACACAGACATAAAAAAATTTACTCATTTGTTCTGTCAATTGTTTTATTTTTCTGCTTAAATGATTTATTTTAAAAATGCATGTCTGCATTAAATTTTTAAAATAATATTTGTTTCTAAATTTTAAACTATTACTCACTTGATTTTTGATAGATTCACTATTCAAAAAATAAACTTTTGAGATATGCATCTGCTATTTGAAGCTACTCAACGAAGTTTTTCACATCAAAAATGCTACGATAAATAAAAAATATATGTACGAAGGAAAATAAAAGAGAAATGTAAAAGAAATATCCCCTGAACAGGTTGAACCTCATATCACTTTATTGACTTACCATATCAGTCTATCGCAAGAGGAAAAAAAAACTGGGGAGAAAAATATTGCTAGCCAAATTTTTCAACTGTATATCCATATATTGATTTGGTATTTGTTGGGGTTTCGTCTTTAGATCTGGCCGCAAACCAGCAACATACCAGAACATATTTCTGAAAGAATAGACAGACATAGTTCTCTTTTTCTCTAAACAACACTCAAAGCCATGAAAATAGCTTGCGCTGCCAAGTAGTTTCCGTTTAAATCTTTCATGCAAACAATTTGTGAGTTGATAGTTAAGAGCAATAATTGTGTTTGCCTACATAGTAATACGTTAATTTATCAAGTGAAGGGTATAGAACACAAACGCTTTATCTTGAACAATTTTCAGTATAAGTAACTTGGTATATTTTTTGAAATTTGAAAGCGTATTTTAGTATTTATACTTTCTACTTGAAAAATTGTTTTCAATAGTTTATTTTTCCAGAAAAAATGGGATAAATGTGTCATGAATGCATCAAACATGATGCAAATTTTCTTTTAAACATGTCTAGCTTCTTCTGGAATATTTCTTTGTTGTCATCACAATTTATAGAAATTACTATTAGTTGAACAATTCTGTAAATAGGCAATGCAGGGATGCTTCGTTGTGCTAGCATTATATATATTTCTTGGCTTCTGTTTGGCATATGTTATAGTTTTTTTTTTTTTTTTTTGCTGCTTTAGAGAAATTAACGCGTTTGCTATTTGTTTCAATTGGAAATTTGAATTTCTCTTGAAACCAGTGTTAAAAAATTTTCGTGTTTCGAAATTTGCTCTTCTCTAGAGGCCCATGTTGTGGGACATTCAAAAACCAATTCAACAGATTCTTTGATTCGCTCATTAGTAAGCCATGACAATAAAGCAAAAAAAAACTTTAAAAACAATGGGTTAGTTCACGTATTTCAAACAAATTACACGACCAATATGCATTGAAATAATAATGATATTTGAACTTAGTGCACTTGTTTACCTTTAAATAAGCATATGTAAGTATAGGAAGAAGATAAGTACAATTTAAAGTGGTATTAAATTGTCAGTATTGTCGTATATTATTATCAGCTTTTATAAATTTGAATAAAATTTTTATAAATTGCGACTGTAAGATATTAACTGATGTTTCCTTTTTTTTTCATCTAATTTTACATCTTGTCCATACTATATGTTTTTTCGACACATTCTAATATATATATATATATATATATATATATATATATATATATATATATGTGTGTGTGTGTGTAAAATAGTAAAATATAAAATCGAAAAAAAAGTGATCCAGAAAAAAAAAAAAACAAAATAAAAAAAAAGGATTTCAAAATTTGAAATAAAAGAATTAAAATCTGCCTTACATCTTTTTCGACTAATAAACATACCATTTATGTGAAAAAAATGTATTGAACGTTGCGATGTAGAAAATGATGATAGAATATAAAGAATTAAGGATTTTTTTTATAGAAATGCGTTGTATTTTATCAGATTTCAAATTACGTACAAATATTTTTAAGCATCTTACATCTGAATTACATTTTCGTTTTAATCACCTTATAATTGAATTGCAAACAAGCATGCATATATTGCTTGGCAAACGTAAAAAAAGCCGACTTGTTTCGAGCGCTTAAAAATAAGCATCCGTTCTCAAGACTTTGTCAGACGTGAACGAGAAAAAACAAATATGTTTTTAAATGTAAAACGTAACTTTTCCAACGAAAAATAAAAAATAGAGGGGAGAAACAAAGGTAGAGACATTGCAATAGCGAAGAGTGTGGCGATAATACAGATGAAAAAACAGATCAAGAGAAATCACTGTGTCCGATAGGGAGAAATTAGGGTAAAATGCATTTTCACGCCCTTAGAGAGGTGTTGTGATGTCAATAAAAAGGAAATGTTATTGTCGATTGTTACAGAATAATTTCATGTTATATTTACAGAATAATCTCGGAATCTCATACAGAACTCTATACAGAATAATTTTATGTTTATAAATACTCAAAATTGCATGAAAATTTATCAACTTCACGGATGCAAAGGATATTTTTAACGAGAATTTCTAAAAAATAAATTACGAAACGTGTTTAAAATGCGATGTTCTAGAAGAAAAATATTTTACAGCATACAGTAATAAAGTTTTAGGGCAGTGAGTTCAAATTTCAAAATATATTAAAATATCACACGTGCAAGCTTAACAACAAGAAATGTGACAAACAGTGTTTAAAACAATACATTCCCAACAATAAATTAATGCTACACTTGCATGAATAATATGCTTTAAGTTCATTAAATAACTTAAGTTTTAATGTAGACATACAGGAGCAAATTACGTTTATAACTTAAACATAAGGTGTTGCTACGAAGTATTTCTTAATTAAATCATTCTAGTTGTTCTAAATTTGATTTCATAGAATAAAACAATTTCTTGAAACTAGCTTTATCTTTTAACATTATTAGACATTTCTTCAATAATTAACGGAGAATGCTTTGACATATTTGCGGGATTCATCACAATTGCTTTCGGCTATATTTGTGAAGGGTCTTTCCTTATTTTCTAGTTTGAAGAGCTTTCTATTTTGTCCCTTATAGGCATATCACGATTTCCGTTTAAGGAGCGTCATTCAGTTTAATGAGCCAATATGCCTCTAGATTTTAATTTAATTTGTTGAGAATTTCTTGGTATTAAAGATGGATTGAAAATGAAGCTATAAAATTAAATATGTCTGGAAAACTATAAATATTTAAATGTTAATTAAGAGTAACTTAAAATTGCTGTGTAGAAATTAACAACAGTTTAAATTTTATAGACACAGATTTGAATTTAAATTAGATTAAATTAATAATTTTTCATGATTAATCTAATTGCAAAAGAACATTATTTAAGCATTTTTATACATCAAATAAAGAATTTAAGAATTTAAAAATGAATTGATGTTAACACTGTCTACCTGCACAACTTTACTTAAAACTCTATTGTTCAGGATTTATTAAATAATGAGATAAATATGATTTAACTGTTAAATTAAAATATGAGTATAAAATTAGAATTGATTAAATTAAGAATTTGATTAAAATAAGTATCAGAAATTAGTTCATAATTAGAAATCAGTATTTCATGTTTAATAAAATTCTTTACAGCCGCTTTATTTGCGTTTTATGTATGTTCTTTGTTTCTTTTACAATATTTACAATGACAAATAAATAACTAATAACTATTTGGCTTATACATACTTTTATAAATAAGAATACTAAAAAATCACATAATTTACCTAAAATAAACTTTAGCTAAAATCTGTGATTTTATAGTAATTAATTCTAAAAAATTAGCAGACTTGCTTTAATGAATACAAATTACTCTTTTATATATTTTCGTGAAGTATATTATCATTAAAAATATAGTATAAAGAATAGATTTTATAGAAAAAAAGATTTTTCCTTATATTTTCTGGAATATATCTTGGGATTCAAGAAATGAAATAATTCATTGTAAATTCAATTATAATTTATTTTTATTTTCAAAAATAATAATCATTTTTCTTTCCATAATTTTGAACAATGTAAACTTGAACGAACGGTTGATAGAATAAAATTAATGTAAGAATAAATTAGAAAAAGTGTTAATAGCAAGTACTTCAGTTTCAATGTTTATTGATCATAAAATGAATAGATGTTTCATGGAAGAAATAAATATATGTAAATATAAATAATATAAATAAAATAAATAATAAATATTATTAAATTTAGAATAAATATTGTATTACTATGAAAATATCCATAGCATAGGAACTTTATTTCATTTGAACTAAAAAAAAAAGGAAATATTGCAACTTTATTTATATTTTTTTAAAAATTACGCACACTTTTAGAATTTTAATTCTAAAATTACGATCAAATAATTGGCAGCACTCCGCCCATCTAATTAACCGAAAAATGGTGACTCTCACAATAAAATGCTTAAATAGTTAAATGGTAACTATTACTACTGATTTGGTAGAAATTAATAGTAATAATTATTTAGCTATGAGAGGTGAGTAATTTAATTATTTAACTTGTTTTCAGAATGCTATTTTCTCTTTAATTTAAAAATTAAAAATTAAAATTACGAGTTTATTACTTTTGAAAAGTATATAAAGCCTTAAGTATATAATACTCTTTTAAAACTATAGCCTTTATTCTAATATTTTTAAAAGAGTATTTACCTAAACTTTAATATCGTGTCCATAAAATGTATCAATATAATGAGTACGACTTAAATATTTGTCTAGTATTTTAAAAAAACGGGCAGTTTTTAAGAAATCGTGTGTATTTAACTTCATTTCTGAAGCTGCTGTTAAACTTAATATATTTTGAATTTAATATGTTTATTTTTCATATTATATCATACGTTTATTTTTCATATTTTTTTTTTCAAATGGCAGGCACTGAACATTACCCACGCCACTCTACCACAAACCCGTTCATAGGGTGGACCACATTCCCGCATCACACACAACAGAGGACAACACAAAGAGAGAAACATCCATGCCCAGAGCGGGATTCGAAACCGCAGCCATTGGCTTCGCAGTCAGGCACGCTAACCGCTCGGCCATCTGGCCGGGTATTTTTCATATTTTATGTGTATTATTTTGTATATTTTATGTTTATTTTTCAAGTACATTTAAATTTTCTGTTAGTCGAAACAAATTGGTTTTTGTTACATTTTTCTCTTATTTCTATGAAGTTAAACATTATTGCATAAAATATTATTTAGTCTGATGTTTTAGAAAAAAATATTACACGAAATCAGGAATAATATAGCATATCAAAATATTCTCATAAAAGGCTGAACATAAAAGGAGATATTTAAAATTGATAAAAAAGCATTACATTATGAAGACGGGCACGTAATCGTAATTTATTAGTTGTATAAACGAATAAAATTAAGTTACAAATACCAAGAAAGATTATTAAAACACTGAAAAAATGTCAAAAGGTAGACGGGTGAACTTAAAAAAGAAGCTGTCTCCATTGTGGTTTATATTCCATGTAAATTGGGGTGAATTTTAATGAAATTATATGCAATGAAAAATAGCCCTTTCAAGTAATAAAAACTGAGCTTAAATCAAACGCATTCTAACTATGCGTTTGATCTAATGCAATCATTCAAATTGTAAACATAATATTTACTTAGTCGAAATAAATAAAATTATAAATAGGTGGGAAAACAAAGGAAATTTGAAAACAGTCTTATTGAACTTGACATTAATTTCAAAGGAATATAAAAATACACTTTTTTCTTTGCAATATGAAATATTTTAATTAATTAAACAACTATTTAAATTCTAAGACGCACTATGTTTTACAAATACGTATTTATTTCGTTTTCGCAATCTTAGCATTGCCTTAAAGAAATCCTTCATTAACTTTGATGCTTTTTTATATAAAGGTAATTTCACATTTTAGTGATCACCTGTTCTTTGCAAGTTTGTCTTAAGTCTTAAGACTTGACACTTATATTAAAGTCTCTACTCTTATTAGTGTGGGGAATATCTATTGATCTTCCTTGACATTGAAAAGAATCTACTTGATTTTTCTCAATCTGCGCATTTTAAAAGAGGGCGTTGTTTTTCTTTTGGTTTAAGTGATTCCTTTTCATTTGGTTTGCTTTAGAGTTCGCTGTCTGACCTTGTTTATGTGAGTTTTTATTTTCTGTTGATTTTTATTTTTGAAGAATTTGAGTTTTTGATGAATTTTATGAGTTTCTTTTCTGTATTAGTTTTATGTCTTGCTTGTTTTTTTCTCCTGGACTTTTAAACAAAACCTTCGGGGTACTGAGGAAGGTTTTTAGGCTTTTGCCTTCTTCCTCAATAGAAAAGGTTTTGTTTTTTGGCCACTGGGGCCGGTACCCCCTGAAGACGTCGGCTTCAGTGGTCATATTTTTAATATTTTTAATTTTGTTTTTTCTTTTTCTACATTTATTTCTATTTTTATTACTACTTGATTTGAAATAACAGTTCCATTTTCTAGAATCCAACAATAAAACAGCCATTAATTAACAGTTATTGCTAGACGTACAATTATAAAGAATTAATACCGAGAAATATTTAAACTTTAAGCGGTATTTTTTACCAAATAGTGCATAGATTTTCTCAAGATATATTATATGAGATGGTCGTCTTCTTATTAGCATTCAAATCTTTATTTAACTTCCATTGTCATTGATAAAATCTGTTTGATTTCAACTATTAGTTAATAAACAAATATTGCTTTATATGCGATTTAAAAAATTGTAATGATTAAATTTTTAATTTTCAAATAGAATTTTTCTCAAATAATGGTTAGATATTTTACGATATCTTAGACCCTATTCTTAGAAAAATAACTTTTTTTTTTGAGCTTCCATTGACATAGAAAAAATATATTTGATTTCAAGTATTAGTTAAAAAAGATCTATAAGATAATTATTAATATGCATTATACTGCCTGATCTGCTATTGAAAGAGATAATATTACAAAATATTTAACTTTTAAGTTGTATTGTAAGTCAATTTTTATGTTATATTTATTTTGAGAAATGTTTTGTTCTCTTATTAGTACGGTGAATATTAACTGAATTCCATTGACTTTAAAAAATCTATTTATTTGATTTAAACCAAAAAGTTTGATTTTCAAAAATCAACATTCAGAAATTCATAAATAAACAAGCTTTTTTTGCACGATTGAATGAATAGATGTGATAAAATATTTAAGTTATAACAGCATTTTATGTTAAATACCACATATGTATTTAAAAAAAAATAATTGAAGAATATGTATGATTTTATATTTACAGTCTAGATATAACCAATAAGACAATTATTAATAAAATAGTGTTTACAGATTTATACTAAACTTATGGTTTAAAGAATTGTGATAAAATCTTAAAGCTCTAATTAGTATTGTATGTGTCAAATAATATATAGATTCTCTAAGATAGGACTGAGTTCTAATTAGCATGGTGACTCTCTGATGAACTTGCATTGACAGAATTCTCGAACTAAATGAATGCTATTGAAGAGAAGAGTCAGCAAGTTGGTTTCTCTGTCTTCCATCAAATTTTCGACGAGTGTGTGTTGACAGTGCGAAAATCTGGCTTATCGCTTGAAAATTGTAAAATGAATTATGATGAATCAAATCGCTTTAAGCATTGAATGCGATTTATACGGGATAGAATAATCTGAACGAGGAGATGTGAAGGTAGCGTTTAAACTGCAATGAGCCTTCTGAGCGATTGACTTCAACAGCGATTTATTATTTGTTGAAATGTAGCTCATATTTTATATCTGAGAAGTTATTCATTTATTATATTTTTGAATGTATATGTAAGAAAAAATTCCTGGATTGATAAAAAAATGCATGATAAAGGAAGCTTTAGACATTTAAATTTCATTGCTTTCATATGCTGTTAAAAATATTTTTTAGTCTGATTTATTTTGGATATTAGGTAATAATGATTTTAAAAATGAAGTTTTGTGAAGTTAAGTATTACAAAATATTTTATGTTAATATTTTTAAAGAACAATATAAATAAATAATATTTTTAAAAGGAATGAAAATCCTAAAACTCTAACTAGTATTGTATATGTCAAATAATACATCGAATCTCTAAGATAGGACTGAGCTCTAATTAGTATGGTGAATCTCTAATGAACTTCCATTGACAGACTTCTCGAACTAAATGAATGCTATTGAAGAGAAGAGTCAGCAAGTTGGTTTCTCAGTCTTCCATCAAATTTTCGACGAGTGCGTGTTGACAGCGTGAAAATCTGACTCATCGCTTGAAAATATATTGTGAAATGAATTCTGATGAATCAAATCGCTCTAAGCATTGGATGCGATTTATTCGGGATAGAATAATTTGAATGAGGAGATGTGAAGATAATGTTCAAATTGCAATGAACCATCTGAGTGGATGATTTCAACAGCAATTTATTATTTGTTGAATAGCATTTCGTATTTCACATCCAAGAAGTTATTAATATAATATGATTTTTAATTTTACATGTAAGATAAACTCTGGATTGACCTGAAAAACATACGATATAGGAAGTACAAAATATTTTTATTTCTTTGCTTTTATATGCTGTTTAGAGATATTTTTTGTCTGGTTTATTTTTTTCATTAGGTAGTTGTGTTAATGATTTTAAAAATAAAGTTTTATAAAAATTACGGAACTAAAAAATATATTATGTTAAAATTTTTAATGAAAAATATACAAAAAACATTATTTTCAAAATGAGAAACAAACAGAATAATATTGATTTTTTTTTAAGTGTGATACAGTTTATTTTATTTATAAAAATTATAAAATACTAAACTTGTAAATAACTATTTTTAGCTTTATTAAATGATTTTGTAGTGACGTAAATAAAAAACATAAGTAATTTTTTTTTAATATTTCTTTCTTCATCGAGAATATTATAGATGTGTTTGACAAACAATAAAAATTAGCAAATATTAGGATATAAAAATTGTTTAAAATTCACAATATTCCAATGAACATTCGTTATGAAATTTCATACTTTTATTAATTTAAGAGAAAAAAACCTTTATAGTTTTTTTTTATTCTCTATATTAGCTTTTGTGCTAAAAATAACATGTTAGTTAATGAATTTTTTAATTCTAATCTATATTATTCTATTTTCCAATAATTTTAGTGTATTTGAAGGGCTTCAAACGTTCAAAAAATTTAAGATATCAGCGTTTAATTTTAACTTTTACATATGAAATTGAAACAATTTATTTTAACGAATGAAAATGTATAAAAATCATACTTTTAACAATTGTCCCTATAAAATCTCTTATCCTTTATATATGTATAAAACAAACAATGTTCAAATATTTATGTGTCTAAAACTTATTTAAAAGAATAAAAACAGATTCTTGGTAATTAAATTTTTCCTACTTTAATTACATTTAATATAAAAAAATAACGATAATTTGGAAAAGAGATTAAAGGAGAAAGACTCAATAAAAAATCTCGTATTTTATTTTGCAAAAACAGCTTGAAAGTAAGAATAAAAGAATAAAGTTCTATTTACTACCATGCTAATAAAATTAGTGTGGTTTTTAATATTATTTTAGAAGAGAAGCACTTTATACGTCTTTAAAGCTTTCAAATATTTGAATGTTTCAAAATACTGTACAGATTGTCATTTTATATAAAGCAGTTTGATTGATTACGTATTTAAGATCTCTTTAGAAACCTATTGGATTTAAATCCCCAAAACTGTTTGTCAATGAACCAATGAATAAACTTGCTACCGAAGGTGATAATGCTTGACTTGATACTATAATTAGTCACAACATTGTTTCGACCGATTGGACGAATACTTGATTTTCTGAACACCCTTTTCTAATGAATAATTTAGTATTTTGAACAAATTTTTCTTGATAAATGAGTAAAATAGCAGTAATGAAGAAATTAATAAGATATTTGCAAGGAATTATTCTTTACATGGCTGAGTAAAATACAAAGAAATATTTTTTTTCTATACGTGTATTCCTGACAATTGTGTGAAACAGTAGTAATGAAGGAATTAATCAGGAATTATTCTTTAAAGGCTTAATAAAATAAAGAAACGCAATAAACACAATTCGCTTGAATAGCTAGTTTAACTTTAAGTGTAATACTCATATGAGGGCTCACATTGTTTCGCAGAATTAACTGTACCGCATGAGAATCAACTAATCAATTATCAGACATATTTTTGACTAATGGTTAATTACATTTTACTCATATATTTTAAGCCGTTTGATGGAAAATAAATATTCAGTAAAATTAATCTTTATATGATTTTTAATAATAATGGTGTTTTGAACATTATTATATCAATGGTCGTTGATCTTGTTCTTCTTTAATAATTAAATAATGACATATTAAGATAAATGATTATTAATTTGTACTTATTTTACAGAAGTTAGTTCAATAGTTAAAATTATAATAGAGTAAATTGTAGAAGTGAAATGTTAGCGAATGTTTTAAAAATATATAATAATAAACAGCTAAAGAAATGCTATAAATGAAGAAATGAATAAACATCTAAAGAATGAATATTTTCAGAAAAAATATGTTGCTTTTATTTATTTGCATATCAGCAAATACATATTGAATAGCCATGGGATGAATTATTGGGAATCTAAGAAGCATCTCAAATCTTTAAATGAGTTTAAATTTGAATCCAGAATGTCTCAACGTATAAGTCGGTTTTGGAGAAAATTTTTCTCTAATGTAACTTAGGTATATCTATAACTTCCTTACAAACTAAATAAATTATTCAGTTGAGAATTATGATACATTTTTTTTCTCTTTCTTTTTGTTATTAGAATACACTCATGTAAAATATTACTTTTATTTTCTGCTAATATTGTTTACTAAAAAATTCTGAGAAGTTTTATTTGACATCTTAAATTTTACAAATAAGATAGATGATGATATGACCAACAAAATAATAAAAAAATTCAGGTTTCCTTATTTATAATACTAAAACTGGTTTAAATTAATAATACTGGAGTAATATATCAATTAAATCAATAAATCTGGACATTAAGATATTTTTAATGTAATATAAAACTTTTTAATTAAAATTCGTATTATTTATTGCTATTTTTCCGCAAACAATACAAAGACAGCATTTATTTACGTACTATAACATATTTCGCTTATAAAATAAATAATTAAGGCTACGAAAAGTATATATCTTTTAAATCCTTTTGTAGAATATTTAAAAAGGGATAAAACAACAACCTTTAATGCGTGATGACGCTCGCTGTTAAATAACACATATTTATTTCTTATGAAATACACTGGTGTCAGAAATTAAGAGAATTTGCAAACTTGATCGATTATCTCTAGAACTACTGGACTGATTTTAATTTGATGTGTACATACATTGATACAATATAAAACAAATAACCATTCAACAATTGCAATACACACGCATGATGATGCCGAACCTTCGTTGGAGTAGGAGGTATGAAATTACCAATTGAAAATTCAGACCAATTGCCCCATGAAGTGATAAACTGAATTATTTCAAGTATGAAATTACGCTGCAAGGCCTGTATATCCGTAAGAGGGGACCATACCTCCTATTTACCAATTTTTTTGTTTATTCTGCAACTGCTGTTTCATACCTTCCAACTCCAACTAGTGTTACACACGATCATGAGTGTGTGCTACAATCGTTGAAGGGTTGTATCAATGTATGTACAAATCAGATATCATTAAAATCGGTCCAGTAGTCTTAGAGATAATAGACCAAGTCTGATAATTCTCTTAATTTCTTACACCAGTGTTTATAAAATACTGGATTTTGGTATTTAAATCTATTGTTTAACATGGTATACAATTATCTTATGCGTCAAAGGGTTTTTGGTTATCACTGAAAAAATAATAAAAACATCCAAACAACAAAAGTAATTTTTTATTATATTGCCAGGAATTATTTTTAGGCAAAATTTGTTCATAACAAATAAAAATTACTTCGTGAAATATCCCTAATAATAAAATTACTTGTGCCATCACTGGACCAATATTTATAAACCTTGACTCAAGAAGGGTAAAAAGGGTAGATTTTTCCCGTAAGAATTGTTAGATTAATCTTACATTATATATCCATTATTCAGCCAATATCTGCACTCTACAGAATTGTCATCTGATATTTTACAGCCACTTTTCAACGAATATTCGTCCTATATAGAATTGTTATCACCCAATATTAAAAGCCATTCTAGGACAATATTAAAAAAATTTAGGGCATTCCAATATTGGTCATCTGTGCGTGTTCTTATGGGACCCATATTGACCCAATGTTTAGCCCAACTGGAACCAAGGTAAAATTGTTGCATAAGAAATAGAGATGGGGAAAATCATAAGATTTAAAAATATCTTGAAGCAAGCCAAAGCTGTAACCACTGACCTACTTATTATAAAATTAAAGGATCCCCTTCCCTTTATATTTTGAATGTTGAAATTCCAAACTCACAAATAAAAGCTTCTTATTTAAACCAGTTTCGTTCGTAGACCCTTATTATTCTAATGAATCTTACGCATAATTATATAATATTTTTTTTAACGTCGTTGAACAGTCGACCCAATTTTGAGTTTACGACCACCAGTGTTCAACTCCTTAACCTTGTAATTTTGAACCTCATCCAGAAATCAAAGGAGCTTCTGGATCAAATATTGAGAGAAATTTGCCTTCGTGGAGGACTTTTTGATGGAACTAAACCGCATTTGTTCCATCAAAAACCGCATGGAGAGGAAAACCTCAAAAATCTCCCACGGTTGGCTTATCGGCATGTGGACTCTAACCCATGGTCCGTCTACTATTGAGAATATTCTTTACGCCAGCACTGTGGTCGGAGCGAGCCGGGTGAGGAATTCAAATTCTAGCCATCACTAGGATTCGAACCCGGGTTACCTCATGTGGAAGCGAGTGCTTCATCCCATGAGCCACCACAGCTTCTTATGCATAATTACTAAACATGCGTAATATATATCTTTCAAACATTTAAGATTTTTTTTCGTAAAATTTAGTTTTATACTTTCAAAGCACTCGCAAGGGATTCTTTCTTTTTCTATTTATTGTTTGATCTACAGTACATTTGCATATGCTATTTTTAAAACTTATTTAGATTATTGGCAACTGAAATAAATGAAATTTATAATAACAGTATATTATTATACAGGGTAATTCAAAAATGGACTTAATTTAATTAATTTGTCACAAAATTTAGCTTTTTTATGAGCAGTCTGCATACGGAAGGAATGATAGGAAGTTTCAATGATTTTTTAATCAATCTTGGGGGTGATGGTAGAGCTAGCTTCCGCTCGTTCGACTACCACTTAAGAGGTATGCCTGCATCAAGGAAGGGGGGGGGGGCAATAAATATTTAAAACTAAATATTTAGATCCTGTGTTGAAAAAAAAAGCTATAAATAAGTCTTCTAAGATTTCGATTTTCATTTGTATTAAGATTGCTCATGTCAAATTTATTCTTCTTTGTATGCAAATGAATAAAATTATGTTCATCGTTTTGAGTAAGCCTTTAAAACTGACTAGAGACACTAGTTGTAACTTCTATCTTAGATGTTTCACAATGCTAAACCTTTGAATATTGATTTTTTTCATATAAAATTGATGCCTAATAACTTAAAAAAAATTAAATAATATTGATTGATTATTTTTTATTGTTACAGAACTTTTGTTCTCTTTTATTGCAGGTCTACTTCTTCCTTCCGCTCTAAGAGATTACTGCTGCGCAATCTCAAACCAGGAAGTAAATACTTTGCACTTACAGATTAAATTAAGCAAAGAGGAAATGTTAAAATGAAGGTTTGTTCTGAATATTTTCTATATTTAATAATATAGTTTCAATTGAATTTGGTCTGCAATATTTAGTTTATGTTATATTCCTGTAATTTGAAAAACGTGGGATCGTGTAAAACGTATAATTTGGAAACGTGGGAAACGTGGAAACGTGGGACAGTAAAAGGATTATTATTAAAACAAATATTAAAAATATGACAGTTTAAATATTGAAGTTCAATTCATCTTTTCAATCTTTTTGTTTATAAATAAAAATCAGAGTAAAATCAAACTAAAATTCATATGAACTTAACTTACTTAAACTTACTTAATAGTTACTAACATAAACTTAACTTAACTGAACTTACTTAACTTGCGACTAAACTTAAACTTATGACTGAAAAAAATAAACAATTATTTAAAAAATCTCCTCATTTTTATACGTTTTTGATGGCGTAATGCCTTATTACATAACAATAACTGATTTATTTATGTTGTTTCATATAAATAGTACTTTTTTGATGTAGAAATTCTGTCATAGAAAAACTAAATTGCATACTTTTTTTTTAACAAAAATAAAATGTTGCATTGCGGGTTTATTAATCAGATCATTTTTTAATAGCATTTCTTTTGCAATAATTAAAGAAATAATAATTGTAAAATTTGTTACATTAAAAATCACTGTCATTTCTCGTACAGTTAAACGTATACTTTAAACATAGTATTTTATGATTTACAAATGCTTATTTTAAATTCATTTCTTTAGTATAAGTTATGAATTTATAACAAACACTTCTTTCATTGATTATTATCGCCCCCATGTGACGGTTTAAGTAATAGCACATAATTATTAACGCTCGTTATCAACACTTAAGTAAAGTATAGCGCTCTTTTTATCATTAGACTTATTTTACGAGCTTTTTATACAAAGATGCAATCACTTTAGACTTTTTCAAGTATAATAAATTGTCTTATTTACAAGCATTACTACTACTGCTTAAAATAATGTTAAATAAATTCAGGAATTATTAATGTTTTCCAATTTATTTATGGATATAAGTTATTAATTTATACCAATTGTTTAAGTGTCAGACATAGAGCTATATTTATTTAACAGATTGTATAACTGCAGTCATTCAGCAATGTAATTTATGGAGTTTATTTTACATTAATGTGTTTATTGTTGAATTGCTGCTCACAAAACGTACATTTATGATTTTCAAACGTTTCTTTTTAAATAATTTCTGAATATAAGCTAAAAATGATTAATTCTTTCATTGTAAGAACTGAGCCTATTTTGTTTTAAGTGATTCATATTTCTCTATTTATCACTCATTTATTATTGTTCGTTGCAATAATTTAATACACAATCATTTTATACTTTTTTTCCTTATTTAAGAATGCAGTGTTTCTTTTTGATTTTGTTGACTTTAAACAGCTTAAATTCGTGCTATTTTAATAATAAATTTATGCATAAACTTGTTTTATTAATAAATTTATATCGCTCTTATCATTATTGTTTCTTTTACGATAGTTGAAGAAACAATCATTTTATTATTTTTTTTATGTTGTCGAATTACGAGTTAAAACAACTTATATTTATGGTATTTTATTATTAAATTTATGTTTAAACTTCATCAACTTAAATTAAACATATTTCCAACTCATTATTGGACACAAATTATCAATTCATATCAGTTTCATTTGTGAGACATAAAACTATTTCATTTTAAGTGAAGTATATCACTCCTTTCATCCTTCTAATCTCAAATCTCTAGCGAGGTAATACATCTTAAAGCCTCTTAGACTGACTCCAGGTGCATTAATGGTTAAGGAAACCAGAGATAAAATGCGGACTGTCATTTTATTTCCCAGAGCTAAACCCCTAACTCAAACGCTAACGAAATTATATCGCCCCAACTAACTCTTCACTGATTTTCCCCTTTGGGAAATTGTATGTTGGCACATCTGTCGCAGTTGCAGTTACCGATTCTAATTTTGGGCGGATTTCTTACATTCAAAAAACAGTTTAGTTCTTAATTTCATTAAAAAGAAGATGACTAGTTGGATTCAATTTTACCCAAATCCGAACAGGAATTTTTGAATTAATAAGCTTTATTATTGATGTATAAAATTTATTTATAATATGAATTCTATAACTTCTATTTAGACTTAATAGTCTATAACGAGAAGGTACCATATAAAGTTATATTAAATTAAATAAGACTTCTAATTTGTTAAGTTTCGGGTATATAGTTTATGTACTATCATTACGTATTTTTTAAATAATGATTGCTTCCATAAAAATATTGTTATACACATAGTTGCAACGGTTTCCGAATGGCTGCAGAAAAGCAAAATCATATTATGAATTTAAATTTTTCTAAAAGTTTTGAAATTATTTTATAGGATCGTATTTTGAACCACCCTGTACATTTAGTAAAATATGGAATTTAAAAAATAACAAAATCCAACTTTGACTTTTAGTCATGTTTTAAAAATATTCCTCAAATGTTTTTTATGAACAACAAACTAATAATTTTAATATTTGTTTTTTTGCAACAAAGAAATATTTTTTTACGATATGTGAAATATTTCTTAACGATGTTTTTGTTTAACGATATGATAATAATCTTAGAAATGGTAAGTTAAATTTTGAAAAAAAATATTATTTACTGGGTTTATTTCTTTACATTAAGAATAAAATAAGCTTTTAAATATTTTTTATAAGGTTAAAACTAATAACTAAAAACGATGCGACAAATTTCACAGATTATATTCTTTTTTTCCATACAATAATTATAATAATATTCCTTAATGTCTTTTAAAAAAAACTCATATGCAAATTCAGCAAAGAATGTACTTTAATAATTTCAATAAAATACTTTTGAACTTTATAGCTATCATACTTACTCAATCACATTAAACAAGTTTGTTTAAATAAAATGATAATATCACTTTATTTTAAAAATGTTTTACTTCTGAATTTAATCAATTTATAGCTTTCAAAATTTATTCTTTTACATCATAAGAAACAATTTCGCTAGTTTTTGTACGTTGCCATACGTTGCCAAACACTCGATTTTGTCTCTATTTGATTTAAAAATTATAAGTATTAAAATAAACATTGGCGTTATTGTTTTAATAAGTATAAAGAGCAGACTTAGATTATATCTATTTTTATAAGGTAATAAATATGGTACATTAAAAAAATTGGAACCCTTATATAGTAATTTGACTATCACGATATGAATTATATCTAAATTACTTTAACATTCTCATTATTCTCCTATTCAATCACATACTTAAATTAAATCCAGGATAATAACATACCGCTTGAAATATTCGTCATTCTGTCAAAAAGAAATATATAGCAATCACGCGAACTTTGTTATAGACTTTAGCACGCGATAACTCTTACCAAGACTTTGCCATAATTGGTAAAGCAACGAAACATTTTTGAACATCCTGTTCATTTATTAATTTTGACAATAACTATAAAATAAATTCACTTAAAGTTAATAGTTCTAGAGAGATCAGTTTATTTCAATCAAATTGTAATTTATTTGCTGACTTCTTTTTGACATATTTTCTTTGATAACTACTAAAAATTTTATGCGTGCATTTAAAATGCATAGTTTAATATGTTATACGGTAAAAGATCATATAAAAGGCATTTTAATTTAAACAAGTAATTTTGTTATTATTTATTTTGTTAATTTTTTATAAGCTGCAATATTTTCTTTCAGAAAATTGTTTTACATCTAGTAAATGCATCTGGTAAAACAGCTATTAAAACACATAGTTTCAGGTTTTAAACTATAAAAACCATATAAAAAGTATTTTAATTTAAACAGAGATTATTTAATTTCTATTTATTGCAGTTTTTTTAAGCGAAGATTATTTTATGGATTTATCATATATACATACATAAAATATGTTTTATTTTTTTTTACCATAAAGATAAGATTTATTAATATTGAAGAGACATTTTAGATATGCGATGGTGATTCGTTAGAATTGTTTGAATTTACTATAACCAGAAAACGTACATTTTATTTATTCATTAAAAGACTGATATATAAAATTATAGAATCACTCATAAATTAGAAATACAGTAAGCTTATTGAAGTGTTAAAAAAAAGCGAAATAAAACCTGATAGTATTACTATTTTGTTCACAATTGCATTACTATCTCTAATTAGTTTTAGATAACTATTTAATAAAATAACAAGTTGATTTGTATTTAGGAGAACATTCTGCAGTTATATTCCCTTTCTTTCTCCCTTTTTTTCCAAGAAACATTGCCATATCTTGTACCCGAGCTAATAAAATATGTTAATAATATTTTAAAAAGTGCCCTAATTTTAATATTATATTGAGGGTGCTGTTATAAAAAGTTCCAACACTCACTGACATTTGATATTTAAATTTAAATAATTTGGCTGTAGATTTAAGGCCAAAATGTTTGTTGAAAATTAAAGTAAACGTAATAACGTATTTGCTAATTCTTAATGAGGTTGAAGAAAGGTTTAAAAAATGATTTTGATGCTCAGTTTTAGTGACAATGAATAATAAGTAGCTATACTTACATTGAAGCAAAATGTAAGCCGTTATATTAATTGAGAAAAAATAGTCACATTCTTTCTTTATAAAATTGAATTAAAAATATTTTTCTTATTTTTTTTTTTTTATTTAATGAAGGATTAATTTATGAAAAAAATGATATTTAAAAGCAAGGAAATGTGTAATGCCTATAATAACACCACACCATTATTTTATTTTCAAATCCAATTAACTAACGTCATAATTTGTTTTCTAAAGGTATTTCGTACATCCAATGTATATTAAATGAATATTTCAGCTGCAATATTTTTATACTTCTTATTATTTTATTTAGTTAAACCCAATTAACAATGACCATGATTTGTTTTAAGAGATGCTTGGAAGAATCAATAAGATTGAAACCACACTATCTTAGCTGAATATTTCAGTTACATTTCCCATCAGAAAGGGTAAAGCCAAGAAAATCTCATTAAACCCTCATTCTTTACATAGCTTTCGGACGGGGATAGAATTCGAGAAACAATTTGATGTCTATAATTATATTCTACCTAGCTTACCATCTAGAAGTGCTAATGGCGGTGAAACTACTGGAATATCAACATCATTTTCATTTGTAAATGAAGGACTAGAATCAACTTACGCTTGGCCTTTCCTATACACATTCTCTGGAGAGTCATCTAGACCAACGAGATGTTGTATTGTTAAATGAATACCTCCTATCTTGGTTATCACTATTCGAAGCCAATCCGTGTTCACTTGTTACATTGTTATTTTAATTGTATTCAATGAATTCCAAAGTATGTGCTTTGGAATTTGAGTTCGACGATTATCAAAATTTGAGGTTTAGGAAGTTCATTAAGATAATGGTGCTTTTGAATAACGAGTTTCTGTATTTTGTATAATTCGCGTTTGGTTATTTTTTGTAACTTTATCTGGTAACTGTTTCTTTAAGGTAAGAAATTTTTTTAATAAAAATAGATTGGTGCCTAAGAATTTTAGGTTGACTGTTACCTAAGTTTGTGGTTTAGGAAGTTAAGCTTGAATGATGATTTGTTAAATTGTGTATAATACTTTTTCGGTTATTTTTTGTGATTTTATTTGTTTACAGTCTTTAAAAGTTAATTTTTCCAATAAATGAAACAAAACTGGTGTCTTGTGTTTTGAGTTAGACGGCTATCTAAATCTGTGTTTAAGTAAAGCAAATAGTATTTTGAATTTGCAGAAATATGTATAATACTCTTTCAGAAATTTTTGCAATTTTACTTGTTGAAATATGTAAAATAAACTTTCGGTTATTTTTTACAATTTCATTTTGTTACTTTTTCATAAAATTTCATTGCTAAATTTTTCCATTAAAGAAATAAAATTGGTGATTTGGAATTGGACTTCAACGATTATCAAAATTAGAGGTTTGGAAATTCATTTGTTTTTGCTGAATTATGTAAAATACCTTTTGGTTATTTTTTGCAATTATTATTTTGGTTACTCTTTCTCAAGATTTTATAAGCAATTTCTGTCTATAACTAATCAATATTGGATTTAATAATACACATTATAATTGAATGTTGATATTATGATTAAATAATGAAGTTTTACTTGAAACCATGAATTTTGAAAGCGTCACAAAATAATTATAAAATAGTTATGTAATAGTTATATAAATAACGTTAAAATACGTCATAAAAGCTTTATTTAAGCAATCTAATATAAAAAATTTTAAAATTTGTCAAATTTTAAAATACAATGCAAAAAGCAATATTATGATTTACTGTTTTTAAAATTTTTTTCAACACTTTCATTCCCATAGTTCTCTTAATTAATTAGACATGGAATAGTTTCAATTTTCACATTTGCATTGTTGCGTAAAAAGGAAGTGAAGGAAAAGAAGACAGAAAAAGGAAGTGTAATCAATTCAGCTTTTTATTTGAAAAATACGCCCTACTAATTTTTCGTTAAAAATTATTCAGCTTAAATTTAAATTTGTATAACTAAATTTTTTGCGGGTGTTTACCACTTTCAGATAATCAACGCTTCTTACTGTTGTTGTAGTTCATTTACGTCGCACTAGAGCTACACAATGGGCTATTGGCGACGGTCTGGGAAATATCCCTGAGGATGATCCGAAGACATGCCATCACAATTTTCATCCTCTGCAGAGGGAATGGCACCCCCGCTTCGGTAGTCCGACGACCTGCACGCGAAGTCGAGCATTTTACGGTAGAACAGTTTAACGAGGACCAATACCGCACACGCTCGGTCAAAGACTGACTCAAGTGGTCACCCACCGGCACACTGACCGCAGCCAAGCACAAGTTTTCGATTTAATTAGAATATTTTTTTCTAATATAAAAAAATATTTAATCTATTTTAACTGAAAAATAAATGTTTGAAGTTATTTATTGTTATGAGTTATCCTAGAAGATAACTAATTAAAAATTGATTGATTAATTTTCTCGAAAAAGTAAAGTATTAAATTATTTTTATAAAAACTAATTACTCCTACCAATTGGCAGATACATTAGTTTAATTTTGATGAAACTAACATTCTAAAACATAAAAAAAAAGATAGAAACAAATATAACCTGATCTGAACAGCATGATACTAAATAAAATTGAATGTGATTCTTTTTTTAATAAATATCATATTTAATTAATAGCGTTTAATTTAAATGTAAAGCAACTATTCATATCTTCAAAAATAATTAGAGTATTCAATTTAACTTAAAAATAAAAGTCAGTTCAACAGTAACTTTTTTTCAACTGTCTTAGATAAATTCTTTTAATCATTAAAGATAGTTATTAGTAGATGAAATATCCATTGTTTACCTAGAGCTGTTGAAAAGTCTTATCGAATTCATAACACGAAGCAGTAACTGATAGATGTGTACTGAATTAGGAATTAGGCCTCATAGTTGAAAAAATAAAGAGAGATTAATTCAATATTTTGTCATAAAGCAAAAGGTTTGAGGACGAGTATTTCTCTGCTAATAAAAAGATTTTGAAATAATACATTTTGTTTTTACGAGACTTAGAAAGTTGTTATCAACGATGTAGTCATAACTGAAGTATGATGCAACAAGAATAACTACAGTCTCTTGGGATGAAAAATGTTCAAATAGATAAATATTAGTCCCGTAGTGATTGTTAAGACTGATTGTTAAGACACGGTTCCCAGTAGATCACCGAAGTCAAATTTTACTAGCTGCTGTCAGTGTGCGGTTGGGTGACCACTCTGATCAGTTTACGAAGGGACCGAGGGCTTGCTGTAGTTGTCCACGCTAAACTGTTCTTCCGTAAAGTGCTTGACTGCGCTGGCAGGTCGTCGGTTTACCGAAGAGGGGGGGGGCATGCCCTCTGCAGATGATCAAAGTTGTGATGGCATGTTTTTGGATCATTCTCAAGGATGTTTTCAAGACCGTCGCCAATAGCCCATTGTGCTGCTCTAGTGCGACGTAAATAAACTATAACTTCTATTCTGATTGGTAAATATTAACATTACAGAACTTAATTTGAAATAAAATTAAAAATGAAAAAAAAAAGTTTATAAAAAATTTTTTAAAAAATTCTATGACTGCATGCCAAATGTAAAGTGCTTGACACTGAAAAAAAATGCGCAAAAATACAGTATGGTAAAGACTTTTCTGATTTAAAAAAAATTAGAATTCTGATAATAAAACCGATGATAATGTACGGTGTTTGGACCATGCTTTTGGTAATTCTATTCATGATGAAAAAGAAACCGAATAGAGAGCTGACATCATGTCGAAAAATTCCCGGGTTCGAGTACCGCTTCCGGCATGGGTCAAATTTCACTCCTTTCCTCTCTGTTCTGTCTTTCATATGTTGTTAAGGTGACGTTTATCTATTTATACGGTGCCCACGAAAAAGAGATCAACAATACTACTCGTTAAGTACTACTATGGCATATAGCTGTGAACTATGGTGAGCATTGGAAATAAATAAGAAAAAAAAAACTTATAATCAAAACTTTTCAGAATAGTTAATTAAGTAGTTTTGTTTATTTCAGTTTTGTTATTTAAAATTGCTAAACCGGACGGTTATTTTCTGAGAAAATATAATTATAACGGTATTAAAGGGAAATTTCATTAAATTTTGTATTTTGTTATTTAAGATTACATAATTTTCAAGTAAATATAAATTTTTATATCTTAGAGTTGAATTTTTTCAATCATTACTAAATAGAACGAGATATTAAATCTTTACAAAAAATTATGTTTTGTCATGAGACTATTTTTTTCTTTAAAAAATTATTTTATAACCTTTTTTTAAAAAAGGTATGTATATTTTAACAGTTCGATTTAAGGAGCTTCTTTCAAATATTTTCCCTTAAAAAGTTCCAGAGATATGTTGGATTACACAATTATTGAAGATAGCTTAAACTTTTCGAACGCTATTATGAATAAACTATCGATACCACATTTTCCAGATTGGGCTACTCTAAAATCAAGGATCGGATCGAAAATTCCGATCCTTTGAAAAGAAGGTAGATAAAATCAGGTGTACGATTATAATCTATAAATATAATTCGCTCAAATTAATTATTATATATAATGGTATCTTTTCTCAGCATCAAATTGCCCCATAGAACATCAAAACATGAAAGGTGGTTAAAGTAGCTAATTTTTTTTCTCACATTCTTCTTCATTTCAAAAGTTGAAATGCTTGCATTTTTTCTATTTAAAAATGATCAGTCATTATGTTTCTGTAGACTTTGTAAGAGCGTTTATTAGCCCTTGTCATACCAGCTGTCGGCCTTGTTCCAACCTCATTTATCAGCTTTCTAAAGTGATGAATTCCCTCTGGGCTAATTTCTTTTCCAACTTAGGAACTGGTAATCGTCCATTTGTGGTAAATAAATAGAATGCGCGCGTTGATGATTAGAGGAGGATGCTCCTGCCCTTATTCGACATTCTATTTTGAAATATGCATTGTTTAATCATTATTTCATGTACAGTTTCTTCCAGTGTTTATTATGGTCTCAGTGAACATAAAGTTTGCTTACAAGGATGAAGTCAATGATTTTCTAATTAGATAGTGAGATCTGGTAGGACATAAGTAAACGGTCACAACGATTACTAAAATATGTAAACTGCTTTGATGATTACGTAATAAAATATCTATAAAAGTTGTGGTATCGTATTATTTAAACTTTTACTATTGAAGATAATAAATAAAGTATAATCAGGTAATGTATCACATTAAAAATAAACAAAATTTACAAATGCTTTATGGTGCATGAAATTATATTAAAAGTAGCAGATTTATAAAATCCTGAAAAACTTTGCAAATTATTTTCTTTATCATTTGGATCTACTTTATTATATCAAATTAATTTTCTTAATTTTTTTCCATACTCCTATTTGAACTAATTAATCATTTCTTAATGTCAGTGTATAGAGCAAATTTACGTTAAATTTGTCTCATACACTGACGCACAATTATGTCAAAATTTCGTCATACGTAACTTTTTTTCTTATTATTTGCGACGATTCCATTTGGATTGACATTTGATGCATCTAAGACTAAACATTAGGTTTAATATGAATATTCCATCTAATATTTCCATGAATATTTTTAATCAACTAGGTTAGAGACACGGTAGAAAAAAATTAAAACTAACTACATAAGTAAATTTTATAACATAAAATTGAAAAGATTTTGGTATTGCAACTATAAAAACGTCACAATTGAAACTTATAAATAAAGTATAATCAGGTAACGCATCATATTAAAAGTAAAATAAATTGACAAATACTTTATTAGACCTAAAATAATATATAAAAAGTAGCAGATTTATGAAATCATGTTTAAAATCATATAAATTTATATTTAAAAATAAGTAATTAAATTTAAATATATACACAATTTGATCTAGAAGATGTGTGAAGTCATTTAATTTCGTGCGTCTCTACTTTTTCATTCAAAATTGTTGATCTTATTAGAAGCGACGATTCCCGGCAGGAACAAGATTAGATTTTTGAATCTTAAGCTAGACATTTGGTAGAATCCGATTTAAAAAAAAACCTTCACAATTTTAATTTAGCTTTTCGGACAAAAATAATTGACAAAAAATGTATGAGTAAAGCCTTTTTTTATAATTATTTTTCTGACGATGCGAATAAAGATAATGAAAAAACTTTGGATCTACTTTACATCAAATTAATTTTTTTTTCAATTTTTTTCCATACTCCTATTTGAACTAATGAATTATTCCTTTCCTTCAGTCTATACGGCAAATTTACTTCTTTAGAGCATGGAAAATATTTTTAAGCCATAAATTATTTTCTAATTTGAAAATGATTTAAATTTTGTGATTTCATAAGTGCTTGCATTTTTTACTGAAGAAGAAAAATTGCTTTCACGCTTATTTTCGAAATAGCAGAAATATGAAACAAAGAAAGTGATTGAAAAATAATTGGAGAAACAGAAATCAAAATTAAATATTTATATATTTCGCTGATGGTGTAATTCAAACATGAAAATACTAAATTTTAAAGCTTTTATTGCTTAAAATGTCTCTAACATTTAATGTTTATGTCAATTTTTAACAATTGGAAAACTCAAATAATTTTAAAAATTTAAAACTTACTTAAACAATTTATAAACGTTAAGTTATTAGATAGTGTAAAAAATGTGCAAAGATAAGTGTAAAATATTTATATGTTGTTTTTTTTTTAAATAATACAACTATAATTTACACCATACTGTAATTGAGTTTTAAAGCAATAATTGTTTCTTTAAAATATCAGTGATTGATATACTTATGGTGAATTCTTAAAATAAGAAGAAACAAAATAAAAAATCCAATTTTTTTACCATTTTCTTCTATAATAATATCTGAAAACCACGTGGGGAAACGGTTTATGTCCATAGAAAGAAAGAGCTATTCCGGAAAAATTCCGGAGAAAGAAAGCTATTTTTGCGCCCGGAAATGAAGTTTTTTTCTACAGTACAGCCCACCTTCACTGTATAATAACTCACATGAAGAACTGAATTTTCGCAGTTTAGAGATCCTTAAAATGCAACAGAGGTTAAACCAATCGCATTTTTATGAAAGAATTATACATAGTTCTTTTCCCAGGACTTTAATATAATTTTAATGAATAAACATTAATATATTTCCATACTAGTCAAGCCATACTAGCTCCCTGGTACGTCCTAGCATTTAAAACTCATTTTTCCCAATCTCACGTGGTTGAGCTGTATCTTTAACTATTAAATATAATCCCAAATCAGTATATCATTTAACGAGGCCAAACGTTGAATTATAGTATTGTTACCTTAAATAAAGATAGGGGTGGGGCAAATTCGCTGCTTTCTTAATAGGTTATGTCTCCATTCAGGTTGAACCATGATATCGTGTAAAAAATACGTTAGTATGATTCAAATTAGCACAATATAAATTTGAGCAAATTCATAGTTCAACATGCTTTAATATTTCTTTCAATATGTGCGAAGCCCAGACAATAACGTTCAAGGTGTGACAAGGCGGTGAGCTAGTATAACAAACGTACCACAAAAACAGACACAGCTTTTATCTTATCGGAGTTAATTTAGAATATTACAGATCATCCCAAAATTCAAATTGGAAGTAGTTTCGATGGAAAATTCTGATTTTTTAAAATTTTTTATTGCTCAAAAAAATTGTGGTTTAAGATATTGTATGGTGCAAAATATCAGCTAAAGGAAAGGTGTATTTCCTCTAGCATACTAATTATATTTTATATATTTTTGAGACATTTTTTTTGCATAAATGTGTTTAACTTGCGATAATGTGGCACGCAATTTTATTTTTTAAGGCGTGGATGATGGCGAGCGTGTTGAAATATAAGACTGACTAAAAAAACTATATATATATATATATATATATATATATATATATATATATATATATATATATATATATATATATATATATATATATATATATATATATATTTATATTTATATTTATATTTATATTTATATTTATATTTATATTTATATTTATATTTATATATATATATATATATATATATATATATATATATATTGTGAAGGCATAACTGATTTATGCAAAATAGCGTTCTTGAAAGCCGACCAATAACAATAAAATCAAGTGTAGAGGACGTGTTGGTATCTCTATCTGTATAAACGGCAGTGCACACAATCTCTTCATTCATTCGAAAATTCACACTGTTAGGCATGTGACCAAAGTAGCCGCATAGGTTGTTGAACATATTTCTGTGAAATTCTGTGTGATGTTTCAATAATTAAGTGCGAAATGTTAGCAAGATATTATTTGAGTTCTTACAATCGTGGATGAGCAGTTAGATGCCTGGCAGCAGGTCAAGATGTCACTACTGTGGCCGCAACAACGGGAGTGTCTAAAGTTGTTATCTCGAAATTATAAACGATTGGCGAGGGTTGAAATGCTATGCGATAGCATGCCAGTGTTGCAGGAGCACCAAATTTCAAGCGGAATGATATGAAAACCAGCAGTGAAAAGGAACAGAAATGTCACTCCTGGGCAGATAGTTATAGACCCAGCAACCATTACCGGTACACATGTTTCCATCAGAACCATCTCACGGCGATAAAATCAAGTTGGTTTGCAGTCACGGAAGCATGTTCGATGCATCATGTTTAGACCATCCCATTGTCGAGAAAGATTACGCTGGTGTTACCAGCAATTGTCCAGGTTGACTTTCTCCGAAGAATCCCGATTCACCATTACAAGTGATTCTGGCTACCAGTTAACAACGGATAAAGGGTAACACATTGTGCACAATAATAGGTTCATGATCGAAATCGATTTGGCTTAAGCGGGAAGATGAGTGCAGGCAACATGAGCAAAGACTGGACACTTCTTTATATCTTTGAGTGAGGCCGATCGGCCTGTGTATGGGGTTAGGGAACTTCCCTTGCATCAGAAAGGTTCTGGGTTTGAATCCCGGGCAAGGCATGGCTGTTCTTTCCTTCTCTGCGCTATCTGTCCTTACTGTGAGAGCAACTTTGGCCCACCTAATATGGTGCCCCTGAAAGAGTGGCCAACAAATCTGCCCCTCAGATGCCTGTATGACCTAGGTCCTTCTCCAGGTGGGCTTTGGGAAAAAAACATCTTTGAGTGAGGAGAGCGTTACATCGCAGCGGTATTGCAGAGTCATATTCTGGATCGTGTTTGTCTTTTTAGGTGTGTGTTGGGTCCAGACTTTCTGTTTATGGACGTTAATGGGTAGTCTCTCAGGAGCACTGATGTATTGGACACAATAGAAAGTGAAGATATTGTCCTTATGCAGTGGCCTGCGTACTCCCCGGATCTTAATCCTTTAAAGTATGCCTAAAATGCCCTTGGCAGACGAGTTTTACGAAGAATATGCCCTCTCCAAACCGTGCAAGATCTGAAAACCGCCCTGAGAGAGGACAATATCCCCCAAGAACTCATCGATAGTTTAGTGGGCAGCATGAATGATAGATATAAAATGTGCATTATTGTCCGAGATAATCACACATCTTACTACGGTACTCATTTCTGTTTCCTTCGGGCAAGAAGACCGATTTTTCATAGCTATTTGGAAATCGTCCAATGAGTACCTTTTTATTTTATCTTCATTTATTTATTTTTTGATATATTGATATATGAACTATTTTGCCTAATAAATTAATGCACATTGCTTCTACTAAAATGTACTTAGTTTCATTCCCTCAATCAACGTCTATTATTAATTATCTCGAAAAATGGAACTGTTCCTTAGCAAATATTAAGCTGTGTACTATGCAATATTATATTTTTGATACTTTAACAATGGTACTATGGTTACACATAAACATTAATAAAGTTCAGATTGACAACCTATTAAGTTAGCAGCAAATTTATATTTTTTCCCCAAGTGCTCATAATTAGTTCAAAAGTAAAAATTTTAACAATCACAAGAATAAATATGTAGTTTCAAGTGTGTAATATTTGCTTTATAAATTTTTAAATTTTTTTAAATATAATGTTTGCGCGCATATATCAACATATTGTAGGGCAAATTATTTCATCATAGATGTGGTTCAGACACGAATTTTCTTTAAGGAGTTTATTTTCCTCAAAAACCCTGAAAAATATTTACGTATAATTACCATTTAGCTATGTAGCGAATTTACATTTCTTCAAAATGTATTGAAGATTACACTCGAGGAAATAGTAGAACTAAATCAAAATTTTACGCTTGAGTTTGTTTCTTTCATGTCTCTAAATACTTAAGACATTAATAGCTATTCAGATATTGCTCCAATTTTTTTTTTGTTTTTTACTGCTATGCATGCATTTAAAATTTATGTTTGGACTCAAACCAGCTTTTTTTTACAACAAAAAAATGAAAGAAAAAAAAACGCTCCTTTTCTTTTTAGAATATTTAAAAAGCTGGCAAGAATGATTCCTTTTTTATGATCTAGTATATTTGTATTCTCCTTTTATATTTTTAATACTTGGTCGGGAAAAAAAATATTCCTATAGGAATCTACTAACGTAAGCCATCACATACATAAATGCGACGTTTTTTGGTATATATTTTTTCACTTCATGAATGCTTACAGATATAAGCTCAGTTCCGTTATGAGGATATATAACGCAACGCCCTTTCCAATAACATCGCGAAGCTTATAACCATGTTCAGCAAAAATCTATAACTTGGAGGATTTAGCACGAATTTACACTTTCGAAAATGGAGCGAAGATCTTTCCCACTATATATAGATATCGGCATAGGATAGAACCATGTCCTTTTAAGGGGATTTTAAAATTTCAAAGTATAAACGGTTTTTGTAATCTTTCCGATTTCAACGTCGCAAAAAATGTTAAAGGAGAGACATTCACCTAAAAAAAAATTCTGTTTGAAATATGTAAAAAGTCCAATTTTAGATTTTAAATGAAATTAAACAAAAATATTTTACTTTATTCGCATTTCGATACAATAAAATTTTTAAGGGATAAATATTTTGTGAATAATTTAAATCTTGTATTGTAAAGCATTACATAGTCGGAATTAAGGTCATGGAGTTAATGTAATTCAAGATATGTGGTATTTGAAATGCTTATTCTTAAATAATTTTTTTACAAAATAACAGATATAGCAAATGAGGGAAACTATACTAAGATATTCGTGAAAATCATTCGTAAAATATTTCAATGCGATCTACTCCATATTAAAGAGAATATGGTTTTAAACATTCAAAGTGTGTCCTGAAATCTATGAAACATTAAATTTTGCTCAATTTGCCAACTGCATGCCTAGGGCAGTTGTCATCTTTGGCCTCTATTTTCACTTAGAAAATAGAAGAATTTTAAAAACTAATAGAAATGGTAAAATTTAGAGTGTTTCTGGTTCTATTGGAACACCAGAAACAACTGTAATTTTAATCGAAGCGCATTGGTAATGAATTACGTAAAATTAAAAAAATATGGTTTTATGCTACATGATGAAATTTGGTAAATGTGGTAAAATTCAAAAATTTCATGATGGCACCTTAAAATATGGCATAAAAACTATATATTCGGTTAAATTTATTTTTTCTTCCTGTATTTTTTATTAAAATTGTGGGAACAAAAACTATAATTTTGAAAACCAGAATTTCAGGTAAACAGTCGCCATACGAACGGAAGAATTAAAAAAAATATGAATGGTCTAAAAACCGTATACTTTGGTTTTATTGTCAAAATTATTTTTTAACAAGAAAAGTCATTACCATATAGTACGGTAATTTTTACTTAAAATTTTTTTCTCCGTGTTTATTACGCACCACTGCATTTCCCAATCTTAAAAGAGAAAGTTTCAGATAAATAACACCGCGATTTTTTAGTTCGTAATAATATGTTTCTCTTTATTTTATTATTATTTTTTGGTATTATTTTGTAATTATCTAGTTATGTAAAGTGCTTATAGAGAAATAATACTTAGACTTCTACACAATTTGATATTAACTATATACAACTATCTTGCCCCAAGATCTATAATTCAAGGTATGTCACACTTTACTTTTTTAACTTATAAAAAATTTATTTTTAATTTGATATTTTTGCCATTTTTCATTAACTGCCAGTCTTAAAGTGAACTAGGAAAGGTAAACGTGGTCCCAGAAATTTGGCTCTCATGAAGAAATAATTGCACACACACGTGGAAGTAATTGTACACATTTTCCCTGGGTGTACAGAGGTTATAGGTTCATAAAATTTCTTTAACCGAATGTAACACTAAAATATGTATGTTTTACTTTTAAGAATAAATAGTAGCAACACAAAAAAGCAAGTTTTTTAAAAAAAAAAATTCTTATTTTTTCTCGTAACAGTAACATAACAGTAATTCAAAATGTCGACGCTATTCAAATTAATGCTACGCAAGTTCCAAAATTTTTGATTACATGAAACCTCCGGTTCAAATATTTTAAACATGTTTTGTTCATTAAACTAATACTTTAGAAAAATGTAAATAACATTGTTCTCTGCTTTATTGTCAAATTTATGATTATAAAGCAAAAAAAAAAAAAAAAAACTAAAAATAGCTTTGTTTTAATAAAGAAAATTTCCTGCGTTTAGCAAATTGGAAAAATTATTAACGTGTATCTTCACTAAAAGGTTTTCTCATTAAAGTTTTTTTAATAGAAGTTTATTGAATTTTTTCTGTCATTCAGTTACTTAACAATAACTGACGAAGAGGATTAAGGTAAATAAAGAGACTTTAAAAGTTTATAGCGAGGTATTTTCACGCATAAATTTTCAAATTTTGCTGCCCCTACATTTCCTGATACTTGGGTTATATTTCCTTAATTAATATTGTTTTTCAAATTAGTTCAATTCGAAAGGAAATCTTTGAAATGGTGATCAAATATTATTAAAAAATTCGTTGTTAATTTTTGTAGAAAGAAATATCTCTATATGAAAAAGTATAATAGCAGTAAATGTCGAATTTAAGCATCGAAGCAAATTTAATCTTTAATTTTTATGCAAAAAATAATGATTTAAAGAAAGAAAAAAATTTTGCTGTAAATTCATTATGTGTTTGTCTAATAATAAAACTTTTAAGGGAATTCTTTTTGTAAAAAGATATATCTCTATATATAAAAAAAGTATAATAGCAGTAAATGTCAAATTTAGGCGTCGAAGCAAATTTAATCTTTAATTTTTATGCAGAAAGTAATAATTTAAAGAAAGTAAAAACTTTTGTTGTAAATTCATTATGTGTTTGTCTAATAATAAAATTTTTAAGCGAATTCTGAACTGCAACTGAAAGAAATTGCCAACAAAACTTTAATTAGACCATAGATAATAATCCTTATCTATGGATCCTTATACCATAGATAATAATCCTTGCATAACAGTCAAGTTCTTTTTTTCTCAACTTGTTGATAAAATTTGGATACTAAAATAATTGAAACCTAGTTTTCAAGATTCTTTTATAAGTAGAAATAACTATAAACTCATAATATAAATACAGAGATAATAGTTCATTGCATTAATTTAAAGATTTTTAGCGTTACAGATAATTTTTAAAAGTTTTATGTATTGTGAATAGCGTAGATTGAAAGCTGGACCTGTTGCTTAGACTGGTCCAAGAAACACCAAGAGTACACTTTTTTTTCATTTTTTAGGTCAGACAATTGCAGTATAAATTGCAATTTCTCTAAAGGAAAGTGATATTTTGATACTTTTCTAATTTAATTCTGTTTTCAAATCTAAGTTTTTCAGACCAAACCAATTGAAATAAATTATTCTACTACTAAAAATTTAAAAAAAAATTCTACCGTATGACTGAAAAATTTTAAAAGGTCCCCAACATAGCAGAAAGTACTTGTTGCATTATCAATTACACATATTAAATCCTGAAATTCCTTACTAAGAAGGCTAATAAAAGTTACAGAACTCTCTTCTATTGTTAAAATATTAAATGATATTCTATGAGGCTAAAAAAATTAAAAACCGAGATAAATTCATAAAATAAGTTTCTTATGAAGAAATTATTTCACCAAGTTCATTTAATTACTTTGAAAAAATTTTAAATAACTTGAAAATAAATATTTATTGTTAAATGAAGCAGTGCTTGTACTTTATTAAATTGTTATAAAATAGTATTGAAATTTTACTTTGTTTATCCTTTGTCTACAACAATTGGGATATTTCAAAGTACATTTGAATGTTTAATTTTAATTTTGCTCATTATTATGAAGAAAAAATGTACATTTAAGTACACTATTTATATTTATAACATTTTTATTAATTTTATGACTTCAATCTCATTTAGATAAAATTTAATATTGAAATAAAATTTAATAATAAATAAATATTTAAATTATAATTTTTTTTTGCCATAAATTGCTACAAACATACATTTTTCTTTAAGTCACTTATTGGAGAATTTTTATGCTAACTATTATAGCTAGATGAAAACTAGCATAATATAATCATACATATCCAAAAAGATGATTATAATTTTGAAATGAATTTTTTTGCTGTATTTGATCTGATATACTAATATAGTCAGTTCTTATTTGCTTAAAAGTTTACTACAAGAATACATATAGTTGTAAAAATAAATTATGGAATTCCAGTTTATTTTCAAACTTGTTTTATTCGAAAATTTTATAATTTTGTAATAAATATTTTATTATCTTCCCTTCCTAGAAATAGAAATGATAAATATTTTTAAGAGAAAATTTACTTTTTCCTCGGCTACTGTTTTGCTAATTAATTTTTGCACATAACTTTTAAGAAATGAAAAAATTTCATTATTTCGAAGTCATTTCAGAAGTTAAATCCTTACCTCTTAATAAGTATAAAATACGTGTGAAATTTTTTGAATTAAAAAAATTTAAATTGTTGTAATATCCGTTCATACATAAACTTACAATTACAAAAACTTATCTGACACTTAATACTACAAATTACTAATGTGCTTATTATAAACTTATAGTTACTTATAAATGTTAATCAATTAGAAATATTTAACCAGAAATTTTTTTAATTAACCAGAAATAGGTATATACAAACTTCATGACATCATGTTCATGGTTTCATATTGAGTAATATTTAGTATTTTGCTAATATTGAAAACGTTGTTAGAGCAAAAATAAGAAACACGTTTCAAATTAGGCGAGGTTTTCCTGACATAATGAATTAGTATTTTATGCAATAGTAGTGTATTTAGATGCTATGTTTACTTAAAAGCTAAAAATTTTTTTTGATTCAAATACTATTGTTAATTCTGAATATTTATTTTACCAGATAAAAAGATTTAGAATACATTTACACGAATATAAGTATTAAAGTTCACTTAATTATAATTAACAGTATCTGTGTTAATTTTGAAAATACATAACCATTGGAAAAAAAACTTCTAAATATTAAAAAAAAAAACTGAATTATGTAATGCGATTCTAACTTCATGAAATTGTTCAGAAAATTTAATTTCTAAATCATAGCTTAAACATTCAGTATCAAAATTCTATAAAATATAGTGTGATTAGTTTATAGTGTGATTTAATATTTATTAAGTAAAGATATTTTATGAAACATCCTTTATTATTTGTTTATTTATAAGAATAAACGAAAGTTCGGTGAATCTTTTCCTTTCAAATTTTTGAGATTTCAAATTGAACTAGATACGTCAGATACAAGGTATGCAACAAAATGATAAAAAATTCTTCAACTAATTAGTTATTTGCTCGAAGTACTTATACCCTCATTTTGTAGTATGAAATTTTCATTTAAATTTTTAAGACTTTTCTTTTTTATGCACCATAAAGTGTTTATAAGCAAGAGAATATGTGATAAAATTCAATTCAAGTAAAGAAACTTAATATTTTATTAATATAAGTGTCAAGGGGAGAGATTCCCCATAATTTTTGAAAAGTTAAGAAGATATTACATTTTAAATCATTAAGAACTTATTATTAATTAAAAAAAGTCCCTTACGCTTCAGTTCTATTTTTAAATTTAATTTAATTTCATATTTTCAAATTTGTTACAAATAGTATTTAGTACAAATATTAATTGAAGTGGTTTAGATTATATATATTTAAAGAAATAAAAGGAAGAAACACTTACATTTTCTCAATTTTGTAAAAAATAAGTTAAACAGGAGATTTTGTTTAAAAATATCTGCAATTTGAAAAAGCATAAGCAATTTTAATCTACATTTTACACGGTTAACATTACAAAAAGTTCTTATCTGATCTGCATAAGCAGACTAACATAATTGCACAACACAAGTATTAAAATTTCAATTTGCCTTTTAAACTAGCATTTTAAAATGCATTTCACCGGTGAGTTTTTAAATCTGGAAACAGCTCGAAATGCGTGTTCAAGAAAATGGGCTTAGCACAAAATTTGCTGTTATAAAAATGTAAAAAGCTCGAAATGCAAGTGTACAGAACTAGCCATCGTTCAAAATGCGTGTATACGAAAATGGAAACAGCTCGAAATGCGTGTTTATGAAAAAAGACATGGCTCAAAATGCGTGTTGATGAAAATGGAAACAGCTCAAAATGCAAGTTTAAGAAAATGGATAGAACGAAAAAAAATGAGCCATTTAAATTTTCAACACAAATATAGCGACTAAACAAGGAATTAAGCACCTAATTTTCCTTACTTAAGCAATAAACAAAGGCATTACAGGGAAAAGTTCCTGATTTCGGGGTTGGGGCTGCTAAGTATAATTCTGATGTAACTTTTTTCTTAAGCCTTCATATTCAGAACATTAAATGATAAAGCGAGTTTTAAATTTGTTAATTCTTAAATTGTATATCTACTAACACTATTATAAATTTATATTACCTTGCAGAAACAACTGTCTGCTTTGTTTTGTATTTATATTGTTGATTTTCCTAAAAAAGACTAACTAATTAAAGTCTGTTAAGTGACCTATGCAAATTGACGATCTCAGATTACGAATAATTTATTTGGATTCCTTATTTTATTCTTTTAAAAAGGACAATACTCATATATGTTACGTCCAGTTATCGTGAATAAATATGTCCATTTCTTAAACACGAATTCTGAGATGTGCGAACATTTTATCAATCTGAGTCTATTTATGTAAACACAAATTTCAAGCTGTGTCCAGATTCACCACCACCGATTTTAAATTTTGAAAAAATTTCATTTAAATTTGTTTTAGGTTTCATTACTTTGTTAGTGATGTAACAGTTCAAAAATTGTTATTTATTTTTTACAAAAAATATTATGGAATGAACATATTTAACTTGTACAATATTTTATTACAAACAAATATATTAAACAATTCCTCAATAACTTTTCATTTTTTCCTGATGCTTGAGAGAAGTATAGTTGATGCAAAAGAATTGGGCTTAAAAAAACACACTAAAAATAAAATATTAAAAGTAAAAAAAAGATACTCTTCAAAATTATAAATATCTCCTGTTTTTCTGAAATATATAAATAGATATATATAAATAGATTTTTTTTAAATTTGCTGCCTAGTTGGTTAAATTTGCTGCCTTGTAGACTTTTTTAATTTTGCTGCCTAGTATTTGCTGCCTATTTGGTCTAGTATGATTTTAATATCGTGTAATAAAGAATAATAAGTTTATTTAGTGTTGCATAAATAATAATTTAATCTATGCTATTTTTTAAAATACTAAAATTTTAAATTTCAAATAAAAAGCTTTGAAAGATATGAGCAATATTTCATAATATAAGCTTTTTTAAAGCATTTTTCAATCTAAAAGAAATAAAATTGTATCTACAAAACTTTAAGCAGTTACCATAAGGTGGGTTTTATGTAGTCATATGAGCTTAGAAAAGTGGAAAATTTTCAAATTGAAAAAGCATAAAAAAGATGAATGATTAGGTTTATATATTCTTTTTTTCAGAAAGTTCTAAATATTTGATTTAAAAAGGAATATATTTTTTAATATTAAGGACAAATTATGTCTGATAGATTTTGCTTTCAATAAAATAGGAAAACTATTTTTCTCAAATCAGAAAGATTACATTAAAAGAAAAAAAAACATATTAAAATTCATTTGCATAGCACATACTACGACAAAATAGATCTAGGAATTTGGATTCACAAAGAGAGTGGGTGTCTCTAAAATTAAAAAAAAAAGCGTAAATGCTTTTCTGCTGTTTTTTTAAATGTTTTATTGCATACTTAGATACCAAAAGCTATAGATATACAGGTCACTTTTCTTTCCATAACTTATAAAAATACTGAAAATTGCACTTACTTACTTGTGCGTACTTGAAAGCGTTCTTAGAAAGTTTTTTGGTTGTATTTGTTCTGTTTTTGACGTTTTTCGCCAAAATAAAATTGTGAAGATATATACGTGATTACGCGAAAAAGATTTCATATATATATATATATATATAAAAAATAATTATGCAACCATAAATTATTAAAGATTATTAATTGAAAATAAGAACTTTCTAAGAAAAGATCTAATTCTAGTAGTAATCTTTTAAAAGCTTTTTCTCAAAAGTGGTATAAAGTATAATTAAACTGCTATTTCATTATGAGATGAAGCGATATTAAAGGATAGTAAATAATCCTACTGCTAATTAAGACGTAGCACAATAATGTAGTCTGTTGTTGAGGTAAAATATTTCTGTTCCATAGCTAAATTCACGAAAGATATTTTTTTAGGTCTTCAAACTCTCTTTTGATAAAATTATATTTAAATCCCTTATATAATCTCTTTCTCTTAATAAAATTATATTTAAATCCCTTATATAATCTCTTTCTCTTAATAAAATTATATTTTATATTAATAAAATTATATTTTAATAATTTATATTTTAATATTTATTTTATATTATATTTAATTATATATATTTCAACATCCTTCGCTTACCGCTAAAATTTCATCGGTATGATATTATTGTTTTGTAATCGGTTCGACTTAAGTGTAAAAACAAATTTAGTCCCATGTGATGTATTTTTTTCTTCCCAATCGAATAGAAAACAAACACTGTAAAAAAATAAAATTACAATAAGTTTTTTTCGGATTTAAAATCTAAAGTGAAATCTATCGAATTTCTGTTGTTCATTTTGAAAGACTCCTTTGTTCCTTTGTTAGATTCCTTATGCCATATATATATATATATATATATATATATATATATATATATATATATATATATATATATATATATATATATATATATATATATATATATATATATATATAAATATATATATATATATATATATATATATATATATATATATATATATAAATATATATATATATATATATATATATATATGGTTGTAAAAATATATTTTAAGGCAAATAAATGTATGTTTGAATCTTTTTACCATTGTAAAATATTTGAATCCTAAAATAATATTTGCTAAAGAGAATATTTTAAATTTTAATTTCAAAACAATTTATATTTTGCATGAGGAAATGAATATATATAAAATTCGATATTTATTTTGATCAAATAATAAAATCTATAAAGATTAAAAATTTTGAAATATATTTGATGGCTGATACATTTTTAGTAATATAGTTTATTATAAATTTTAAAGTTGAAGTCTAATCAAAGTGTCATTTCATTATGAAACTTTATTTTATTTTATTAATAATTAAGTTCAGTGAATGGAAGTTTACATTCATAAATATATAGAATTTTGAGGAAGTTATTAAATTTAATTAACACTATATTTAAAACGAAATAAATATTGAAAACTATTAAATTGATGAATAATTTTGTAAACCTAGAAAATTCATCAAAATTATTTTTTTTATCAAATCTTATTTGAAAGGAACTGATCTTAAACATTGCTATATTAATAGTTGAAGTTGTAAAACATACCTTATCTTGTTACTTTCTAACTATAACATAAATTAAAACATTATTTTTCAATACATTTAAAATTAATGTTTATAAAAATATTAGCCCATCTAAAAAAAATAAATGAAGAATATACTTATGTAGCTTTTTCAGGGAATTTTGACAAAGGAAATTGAATTGAAGATAAGAATTAAAGTTTGAAAAATGCGATTAACATAAAACTATTGCTTTATTGTTTACTAAACAAATATCTAGGATGTCAGTATATCTCTCAACTGTTTTTTTATTTTTTAGAAATTGAAGCTTGCAAGAAACTGATTACGCAAACCAATTAAAATATTCGAAAAAAGCTTTGCTTAATTAAATGCATGTTTGAATTAGGTGAACAATTCAGATATTTAAACAAAATATACACACTTAGGCTAATGTAATATAAAAAAAAAATACATAGAACTTGAGCTTCATACTGAATAATATCCGCTTCCTTAGTTTATATCACCCTGAAATGTTAATATTTTTAGCAAAAATAATAACTCTTTTAATTCACAATAAACTATTCTAAATATTTAATAAAGATATTTTTAAGCCTTCAACTATTTGAATTTTTTTTTTTTGATATGCAGTTACCTGGTAAAAAAGGTTTCCTTTATATATCTTATTTCGTAAGTTAAAATATCGATTCTGCATTTTTTATAGCAAAACTCTAAAACTATTTTAATTAATACGCTGAAATTCAATCAAAATCCTATCAGTAAACAAAAAATTCTGAAAAGGTTCAGTTTTTGCACTACATATTAGATATGAACGATACTATGCATTTATCAGCATTAACCCTCTTGCCGTTAATATATATACTGCCGATAAAAAAATACTTTTAGAATTATTCAGGTAAATAATAATCTTAATGAAAATTATTGTTGCATAAAATATTTTATATAAAAAGTTTATATCTTTGTTTTCACAGCATGTTCACAAATTAGGAGCTTTGGCGGCCGTGGTAGGTAAACATAAAATAGCGTTGTCTTCTCAATAACTTTGACTTTTTAGCTAAAGATAGAAAAATCTCCATCCAATTTACTTTTTCTAAATATTTCAAAAATTTTCGTGCCATACATAAATTCCATTTTTTGTTCCATTTTTCTAATTTTAGATATTTAAAAAATTTTCGTGACATGCATAAATTAGAGAAATATTTAATTTAGAGGAGAAAAAAAAAAGAAAACATCGACATATAAACAAACTTGCTATTTTTTTTTTATGAATTAATTTATTTTTCTCTCAAAAATGAGATTTATATTTCCGTGTGATATATGCATCATCATTCAATATATAGGTTTATTTCGCATTTAATATACCGCAAGCGAATAATTTTTTCTTGCAAAATTTATATTTGGTTTCTTTACAATCATCAATCATCTTTATCATTTTTTATGAGTTTATATTGTATTTAAAACATATAATATAAATTCCTTAAAACAAATTTATGAATATATATATATATATATATATATATATATATATATATATATATATATATATATATATATATATATATATATATATATATATATATATATATATGTATATATGTATATATGTATATATGTATATATGTATATATGTATATATATATATATATATATATATATGTATATATGTATATATGTATATATATATATGTATATATATATATGTATATATATGTATATATATATGTATATATATATATATGTATATATATGTATATATATATATATATATATATATATATATATATATATATATATATATATATATATATAATAAAATCATAAATTGTTCATATTTTTCTAAAAAAAATTATGTTGGTTTTCTGTATAAAATATTTTCGACACATGATGCTCTCTTCATATCCAAAGATATTCAGAGAAAACATTTACTAGAAAGTCTTTTCTTTACGAAGGAAGAAAAAATGGTTAACAATATTTAGCAGATTTCCAAAACATTTGCAATAAAACCACTTACTTTGCATCTCTGAATTTTGAATAAATAAAAAGTTTTAAATAAATGATAAATCCGATTCAATTCAATTGAATAGGATTTATCAGCCCTTTTATCAGTATTTATCAGCTCTGTGAGAATGTTTAGTATGTAAGTCATTATCAGCTGCTAGAAATAAATGTTTTGAATTTGTCATTGACTTGTATTGACTTATTTGAAAGTATTTTTTGCAGTGATATTGAATTTTTTATAAGGTTTTTTAAAGATTAAATTTAGTTTTAAGGATTATTTACTAAGAAGATATAAAAAATTCAGAAGTTTGTCTAATTATGTGTATTTATGTTTTATGTCAAGGGTTTAATGTCAAGGATTGGAGATAGTGAGTATTTAACTATATTTAATGCAAAACTCCAGTGGTAGGAATATTCAGTCGATAAGACATTATCAATTATAGAAATAAATTATTTGACTTTTTTTGACGCGTATTGAAAATGGCTTACTTACAAAGATTTTTCTCAGTGATATACAAATTTATTTTTAAGATTTAATGTTCAAATAAGAAGATAGAAAAACGTTCTAAATTTGTCGAAGTATGCTTTTTCTCGTTTTTCTACTTGAAATCTTTATAAATACGTTTTTGATTATCATAAAAATTATTCTTCGTCTATATATTCTAATAACATAATTAATTTTAAAATTCATAACAAATTTTAAATCACATAACAAAGCATAAGTGGAAATTTTTTTTCCTTGTTCCCATAACGGATGTGCTTTGAAGCGGAATGGGTTAAAATAATTATTTGTGAAGTTCAGATGCTTTTTGTTCGGAGGAAAAATGCGATCGCAGTTTTATATTCAACTATCTAACTATTCAATTGTCTAACTATCATTTTTTTCTTGGTTCTTGAAAACTTTATAAATACATTTTTCATTCTTATAAAAATTATTCATAGTCCATATATTCTAATAATACAATAAATTTCAAATTGCATAACAAATTTTAAATCACATAACAAAGCATAAGTAGAAAAAAATAAATTTTCTTTGTTCCCATAACTGATGAGCTTTGAAGCGGAATGGGTTAAAATAATTATTTGGAAAGTTCAGATGCTTCTTTTGGAGGAAGAATACGATAGTAATTTTGTATTCAATACTTAATACATGAAAATTTTCTTAAACAAGGTCTATTGTTTTAGTTATTTTTATGCAGAAAAAAAATTTCATTTTTTTCTGAAACGTAATCAGAAATCTTAGCATTGTATTGACTGCCTGAGAATTTAAGAAGCCTTAAAACCCTCTCTAACTTTTGTCACCGAAAACTCAGTTTCCTTTAAAAATAAATTTGTATTGAGTCTAGAAAAAATATTAAATGGTAGGTAGGTTAAATCGTCGTCTAAATTGCAACAATTAATTAATTTTAACATTTTATTAGCGCCTAAAGTTAGTAAAATTTCACTGTGTTTACTTTTGTGTAGGAAAAAAAAGATTAAGTAAATTGCTCTAAAAAAATTAGGTTTTACACGGAGAAAAAAAAATTCTGGTAAAATTACCGTGCTGTATGGTAAAGACATTTCTGATAAAAAAGTCATAATTCTGATAATAAAAACCAAAATATTTGGTATTTAAACCATTAATTTGGTAATTTTTCCGTTCATATAGTAATGCTTTTCTAGAAATTATGATTTAGAAAATTATTATTCTCATAAGTAAGTTGTAAAGTAAAATTTAATGAAATAAATAGCTTTTATGCTATGCTCTAAGTTATTATCATGCAATTTCTAAATTTTACCACTTTTACCAAATTTTCTCACATATTTTTAAACCTTATTTATTGTTAACTTTACCAAAATTATTACTTCGATAAAAATTTAAATTTTATCAAATTCTGGTAGTTTTGACAATCCTTTTTTTTTTCTCGGTGCTGTAGTAGGATATTTTAAATATTAAAAATTAGGACAAAAATTTATTATGCTACCTCTTGAGAATACTTATGTCCTCGTGTTAGCTTTCAAAATGATATCAAGTCTAATCTTGTTGTGTAAAAACTAAATCCTTAGTGCTGTTTTACAGAAAAGTGTAGTTTTTACAGCTTTGTGCACATTTGGAATGGAAATTTTAAAAGAAACAAATGGTTAAATAATAATTTAGCAATAGTTTCTTCTCAATTTAGCGCAGTAGATTCAATAAAACATTGTAGCCATTTCTAGATCTGTAAATACGAGCTTAATTACGTTCTGTTTATTAATTTCTTATTAATAATTCATTTTTAAATATAATATTTTACACTGTTACCTACCTTTTGAGACAATAATGTAGTTATTTATAATTCCCCTTCCCGAAAATGTCAGTTTAAATCAATTTGAATAAATATAGCACCCCCAATACAGCATAGTTAATAAAAAAGTAGAAAAGGTTTATTCTGATAATGGTTTTTGTTTCATATTATAATAAATTAAATTTCCAGTAGAAGTGCAAATACGAGAGATTAATTGAGAGGATTTTTTTATATTTTAAATCCTGCATTTTTCCTTTTTTTTATTAAAAATGCTTAAAATATTTTTCCTTATTAAACTTAATTATGATATGATTTCAACTTAAGATAATTATGACATGATTTCAACTTAAGATAATTATGACATGATTTCAACTTAAGATAATTATGACATGATTTCAACTTAAGATAATTATGACATGATTTCAACTTAAGAGAATTATGATATGATTTGATTTAACTCTTAAAAATTCAAATTTGGCAACATCGTATCTAAAGACACACCTGATGAGAGGATAATTCTTGTTAAAACACTTTACGATAAATATCCAAAAAGCATAAAAAATCTTTTATATATAAATTTTTTATTTTCTAGCATAGTGCATGATTAGTAATTATAATTTTAAGAACAAATTCCAAATAAATTTGAAATGTATGAAAATCACCTCTTTTTGAAAAAGTATTCCCTTTTTTAAATTCCCTGCCTTTTATTAAATATTCCCCCTTTTAAAATTTTAATTAGGTGCACAAAAATAATAGATAAACCACTACAAACAGTTATAAAAATTTAAACTCAACTTTATTATATATATTAAACGAAATTTTAATTTTTTTAACTGCTAGCTTATAATTTTTTTTTGGTAAGAGATATTTGCTAGATTAATATATTACGGTTCAAAATAAAATTAATTATTACATTATTCCATGAAATTTTATCCAAGTAGCTCCGGATTATTATTTCTGAAAATAAATTGAAATAATTTTAATATGTAGATGGAATTGTGAATTTAATTTTACTTGATGACAGACTATTTCACTATATGTAGCTACAATTTTACAATAATACATACTTTCTCTATCATAGGCTATGTTTATCAACCTTTGTAACGTCAAAGATATTAAAAACCCAGTTTTTCATTATAAGTTCCTGTCCTTATTATGTCCTGATTCATCCTTTTTTGACAAAATATTATATTAATTTTCTTGAGCTAAAGTTCTTCTAATACAGTTCTCAAATCTAGTAAAACTTTATTTTTATTACTGTTAATGCAGAAAATCAAGATTTTACCTTGTTTTGCTAATGGACAACGTGTGCACACGTAAATTTAGATATTTAGCGTTTGGATGGAAGAAAGGAATACAAGAAATTTTTATCCATGATCCATGAATCTCTAGAATCCATGATCTATTCTTTGGGAATTTGATACCAGCTTAGTGACTCAATAGATGACGCTTTTTCTAATTTTTTTTCCCGTTTGAACTTGAATTTTCTTATTTAGTTTAATAATTGTTATTTTTTTACGATGCAGCTAGCGGAGCAGCTTTTATGCTATTTTTTATTGCATATTAATTACACGACTATGCATTTATAAATATTTTTAGAAGTAATTTTGTGCATGTCTTTTTGATAAAAGTGCATTGAAAAATATAACTGAGCAATAAAACGAACCTTTTTTGCTCAGAAAAGTAGTTTTTGGATTAGCAATGAATCTAATATTTGCAAAAACCGTTTAATATTGTTGAACATATTATAGCACGTTCCTTTAGTTAGCTGTTTAAAAACCAAAACAATTTATCTATGAGGAAACCTTTTGAGTAGTTTCTTTGAAATAAATTTGAACAAAACATTCGGATATTAAATGTTCATAATTAAGAGTGAAAATAAAAACTAAGTTGCTTGAACACAAAATAATTCACCTAATTCAGAAAGCAAGGAAAAAATGGGGAAAAATTGTAAAGAAAACGGCAGTTGAGCAAGTCTTTTTGTCAAAAGGATATTAAAACAAATGTAAATGTCCAATAAATTAAACCTCTTAAGCAAAAGTAGTTTTTACATGCGCGATAAATGAAATATTCGCGAAAAACATTGCAAATTGTCGAACACATTTTAGCACGTTACTTTATTTAGAAGTTTAAAAAGTAATAAAATTTTTAAATGAAGAAACTTTCCGAGTAGTTTCTCCAAAATTAATAAATAAATAAATCTTTTTAATATAACATTTGGATAGTAGATGTTAATTAAGAGTGAATAATAATAATAAAAAAAAAATCTGAATTGCATGAAAACGAAATAAATCACTTATGTCGAAAAGTAACGCATCATCCTAAATTGGAGAAAATGAAAAAAGAAAAAAAAAAAAAAAGTAGCCACTCAGCAACACGTTGCAAGATACTTCCAAACTCTCTTTCCACACGTGTTACATAAATATCTTTAATAAGCAAATGTAGTAAAATAAATAAAAACAAATGCAAAAAAAACGTTAAAAAAATGAAATTTTTTTTTTTTGGAATTATTTTGCTTATTGTAATAAATTAAATTTAATCCTACCTCGTAATAAGCAGATGAAAAGGATCCACTCGAGCATGGTCAATCCAGCGGTTCCGGCCCCGCGACTGACGAAACCCCTGCCTCAGTGGAAGATTTAACGCGTCCGCAGCGCCTCTGTTTTCCTTTTGCTGCCCGTTTGAATGAGGAGTTCGGGGGTATTCTGGGCGCGGATTTTGAGTTGCCTTTCAACAACCGGCAACACCCGAGAGGTAGCCGCTCTCTAAAAGATACTTTATTTCACCACTAGCGCGCGCAAATGATTTGATGTTTCGTGATTCGGTGTTTTGTTTTTATTTCCTTTGAAAATGTATTTATATTAAAACTGGTTTATTACAATTAAGGATATTACAAAGATAAAATTTTTTTTATGGTATTTTGCAAGCATGTAGTATCAAAAAGTTTCTTTCAAATTTTAGTTATGCTCTAGACGTAATAACTTCTTAACAACTATTTTTTCATCATTTATAAAATAGTTAAGTCAATATCATTTACCTCCACCTCCTCTTAAGTAAAAATGTGCATATCTTAACACAATGGTTTCCAATTATTTTCGGCTATGGAACAGTGTATGATCAACTTTCCTTATCGGAACCCATACGATGTAATTTAAGTTCATCATCTATTATATATTAACCAAAAAAGAAGACTAGTAGTTCTTTTAAAAATATTTATAGGAAAGAATTTTGTCAATATTAGTCTGAAAATTAATTTTAATGTCAAATAATTGAATTCACAGGTCATTAGAGTCAGGATTTTGCTTTTTTGTGTAAGTTGAAAAATAAAAAAATAAGACGAATTGTGATTTTAATTGAAAAGAAAAAAAAAAAAAAAACACATTGGCACTAGTCAAAGGAACATATTTCTTTAGTGTAGATTATAATTTTATTATTTTCAATTTCAAAGTTTGATGAGATATTCATGATAATGCTATTTTTTATAAATGTTTATGGAACCCAGGGGCTCCGCAAAATACCTATTGAGAACAGCTGGCTTAATACAATAATACGTTTTAATATTTGACAAAGGTGTCCAATTTTAAACGGATACATATCAACATAATTCCGTGGCTATATGTTGAGAATCCCGATTCCAGTTCAGCGGAAAATATAGGAGTTTTTGCGTGCCTCAGTATCTACTTGATTTTCTCCATGTTACTTTTTATTGCAAATGATGGTGAAGCCAAATTTTAAATAATAATGTAAACACAGCATCTGTACCACAATGCGTGTCAACAATATATATCAATAAATATATTGCTCAAATAATCTGCATTTAACTAACATTTTGAAGTGCTGATAAAGGTGGCATTTAAACGCTAACTTGTCTAAAGATACCTTAAGGTCAAATTAGTTGCAACAAACTTATAGAGGATATAATAAAATAAGTAGATAAAAACCAAAATGTCGTCTTAAAGAGGGCAGCGTTGTTTTCAATAGTATAAAAACTTAACTATGCTAAACTAACTATGCCAAAAAAAGCTTTGCCAAGTTTCCAGATAAGAAATTGAAAATTTTATTTGAATGGATACTAATGTGTGTGATGAAATATGACAAATGATTCAAAAGGCATTGATCTTTAGAATAAAGGATAGCTAATACTTGATAATAAATATATTTTGCAACACTTCCATCAATATTTCTCTAAATACTGTGGTATTATTATAGGACAACCACATTTGTCTATTTGCAATCTTCTTGTTTGAACCATTGATAAACTAGATGTGGAGAAAAGAAAGAACAATAAATGGTAATAAAAAAATGTTTATTATTCGCAACGATGCGTTTCACTTTAAAATAAAATGATTAAACATATGTTTCACATTGAAACAAATAAATGGAGTTCATATGAGCACAGATTTTAAATGTTCTTACACATAAAAAAGACCGACAAACATCCTAGACGAGACGTGTATACAGAAAGCGGTTATAATATTTTTCCTTTTAGGTTTTATGTTTACACCATTGTTGCGTTATTATTTTTTTCAAACAATTAAATATTCGCACACGAAATAAAAATACATTTTCCGAATAAAACATTCGATATTGATGGTTCAACAAATCTTGACAACGTCAAGAAATATGTAATTTTTTACGAAGGTCTAACTTTTAAATTTTTTTGTTAGACAGAACTCTTGGTCGTTGCATGCTCGGTTTTCCCTTCAATTTTTTTTTTGTTTTTGTTTTATTTTGAAACTACTTGTTCTTCGTGGCTGGATGGTATCTGGGTTAGTGCGCTCGATTAAAGAGATGTTTCCCGGTTTTGATTATTGGAACTGACCGAAAATTCATTTGCTCATACTGCTTTTGTTATATATTTTAATTTTTAATCTCTACTTATTTTGGCTTTTTCTAAGCAATATGTATAACAGTAAGTCTATCGGAAGAAATTCGTATCTTTAAACAAGAGGAAATAGTTATATGCTTAATTTGACGAAATAATTGAGCAGAATATTTTCGAAATAGTGGTTTCGTAAAAAAAAAAATTGAATTTTGAGCATTTATTTTTTACAGCGGACAAATATTAATGGGAATTATACAGATTTGTTGATTTTTTTACAAATTTAAAAAGATTTAGTAGGTAGTTACTGTAGTAGGGATTGATTTAATGGTCCTATTTATTAACGTTTAAATACAACATACATATACATTTTACTTTTACAAAATGAATTTTTTTTCGCTTACAGACCTATTAAGATTTTTTGTAACTATTAATTGTAGCACTGTCTGCAAAACCAATATTCTGTTCTACTTACACAGTACATTGAGAAAATATGTAAGGTCAAATTTGCCAAACTATGGTAATATTTACAGTGTTTCTGGCTCTATGGAAACACCAAAAAGGGCATTATATTTTACCGAAGCGCTTTGATAGTGATATCCGTAAAACTAATAATAAAATATGGTAATGGTTTCACAATATGTGATAAAATTTGGTAAATGTGGTTGGTAATTTTATCATTATACCTTAGAGTATGGCATAAAAACCATTTATTCGGTTAATTTACTTTTCAGTTTCATATTTTTTAATTAAATGTATGGTAATGAGAACTATAACTTTAAAAAAAACAGAATTTCTGGTAAACCACATGAACAGAAAAACTACCAAATTGGCATAAACAACACAGTATATTCTGGTTTTTATTACCATATATATATATATATATATATATATATATATACCAGGAATATTATGACTATATCCTACGATAATTTCCTTATAAATTTATTACCAAAGTGATTATAAAAGCCTCTTTAATATAATTAATAATAGTTAGTTAAAATTCCGTTGTAGTTATAGCCTCAGTATTTGAATTAAAATATTCTATGCAAATCAAATCAAGCCAAATATGTTTTGAATTATATGGATAAAACTTTAGGAAGTAAATAGTTACTTTTGAGCATATTAAAACTATTTCTATCATTTCTATTTATATCATTTCTGCAATAAATTATTAAAACTAGATTTATCAGTATAAATTTATTCATTTGACTTTAAAATATTTCACATTTAATTTCCACTAAAAACAAGAAGCACTAGCAAAAGTTTTTTTGTGGAATTGATTTTTTAAATATATATTCGCCTTTGAAAATATGAATTAAGTCAGTATTTATGTATGCTTTAAAAAATACTGTCAATGTTTTATGAATTCTAAGTTATGCGAAGTAAAATAAACTGCCTTTGAGGAGTAAAAAAAAAGTTAAAAATAAGTTAGAAACCAATATACTTGAAGAAAAATAAACCGTCTTCCTTGGGGTATTCTAATCGATTACCCGTTACAGAAACGTGGAATTGCGTTACATAGTCGTATGTCGCCAGCAAAAATAGAAATTCCCATATCGTATAAGTCGTTGGTCTTAGTTTGAAATATTTCCTTTCACATATCTTGGAAAAGCTCGTTATTTTTATCGCGTTGATTAGAGCCAACTTAGGACTCTACACATTTTCTAATAGCTGTGAATTATGCGGAGAAAAGCGAAAAATTTTACTTTATTTCAACATTTCCCTCACTTTGGTTTTTATAACCTTCTTTTAGATTCTGAAGAGCGAATGATTGGCTGTGTTTGGCGATAAAGGGACAATTTTTTGGGCCAATAAATAGCCATGGAAAAATTCTTACGCTATCGACTGCCTTTTTTTTATATTAGAACATCAAAGGATAAATTGTGTAGGAACGCTGTGTTACATTCAGCATGTTTTCATTTTTTTTCCTTCATTATTTTATTAATTGAGAGCGATATGCTTTTAAAATATAAAATTTTATTTTTATTTTTCTTCAAAAGAGTCTTATATTAGTTTTATAACTAACTATTTGTTAAAAATTTTCTTAAAATTTTAAAATTATTTATAGTGTATTCATATATGATCCATATTTTAATCAAAATTGTTAACAATAGCATGATAACAGTGGATTGATATATATATATATATATATATATATATATATATATATATATATATATATATATATATATATATATATATATATATATATATATGCCGATTTAAAACTGTATATAGGAGTTCACGAATTTTTTCTTTTCCATTCAAAATATATTATGTTTAAAAATATTTATCACACTATTAAAGGGTTAGGTGAAAATTTTTTTGTCTTCTTATTTATATTTAATCTCTCCTTAATGGCAACATTAGGTAGCAAGAACTATTATATTAAAACTAAGTGTAGAAATGTAAGAAAAATGCATTTTTCAAGAAGAAATTATTCAAAAGTTTAATGACTAAATATGAATAAATTTCTGTGTAGATAAAACTTAATAATAATAAGAGGCGCATTATGATTTATATGTTCGTAAAATTACGTTATTATATAATTCATTATTAAAGAATAAAAGGGATAAGTAATGAATGGATTAGAGGAGGAATATATTACTTATTAATCTAGTTATATATTTCTTTTCCATTCAAGTTGTGAAAATTGAAAAGATATATTGCAAAATTCAGCAAATGTTCTGTGGTTACAGCTAAAAATTGCTTGTACTGAATTCTAAAAAATATAACTTATTGAAAATAACCTGCAAAGTGTTATGCAAATTATGCATATTATAAAATAATTAATTTACTTAGCCGAAAAGCTAAATAATTAAACATAAAACAAGAAATAATTAAACTTAAAATAATGAAACATAAAAACAAAGCTAAACGAAACACAACATAAAAACTAAATAATTTAATACTTAGGTGCTCCAATGTATCAAAATAACGCTATTTTATCAGCATTGCACTTACTTGTGTTTTTACTTTGTGTCTGGCATATAAAAATAAAATTGCAATGCAGTTAAAACTGTGTTATGAAGCAGGGTATATAGGGATAAAATTAATGGAGATTAGGGGAATGTTAGGGATAAAATTGATAGAGATTAGTGGGAGTACATGTTAGTTGTGAACCATTGAAACCAACTTGTTATTTCTATTGAAAGTTGCTATGCATTGTTGGAAGAGCCAAACAATGTTCTTTGCTTATAGAAAAAAACTTATGTATTTAAATCTGAAAGACAATTGAAAATATCAATCAGCACACAGATAGCTTTGTGAGATTGATTTTATCATCAACTTTTTGAGAATTTAAACATACAAAGGAAAAAAAAAGTTCAGAAACAAGTTTTGCAATAAAAGTTAAGAAATTATATATTTTTATATGCGTGGCTTTATTCAATCTTGGAACATTTCATTTTTGTTGGAATAATGATAAAACAGTCAATGCTATTGTGTCAATCAATAGCAATCAAATACTACGTAAGGTTTCTTGCTATCAGGGCGCGTTTAACTTTTTATATAAGGAAATTTCGTGAATTATTAAATAATAATGCGTATTAATTGCATTAAAGGAAAAGCTAAATTATAATACAGAAAAAAACTATAGTTAATATAAAGATAAAGCTGACCAAAACATAAAGAGAGAATAGTGAAGTGTATAGAAATTTCTGTTCATATTTGTTTGACAAATAAATAAAATTAAACGAGTAAAATGTTGTTAAAATAGTGTAATGATTTTGGTGTGATTATTGGAAAGCGATACACGAAGTAAATATTCTGGTAAAATTACCGTACTATATAGTAATGGTATTTCTTCTAAAAAATTAAACAATAATTCTGGTTAAGGAAATTAAAACGTACAGAACTTAAACAATTCATTTTGTAACTTTTCCATACCATTGATAATGATCAACCAGAAATTCTGGTTTTCAAAATTTTAGTTTTTATTACCACACATTTAATAAAGAAATGCAAAACTGAAAAGTACATTAACCAAATAAATGCCTTGTGCTTAGGTTTCATAATAAAATTACTAATTTCTACCACGTTTACAAAATATTATCGCATGATAACGATAACAAAACGATATTTTTTTGCTTTGCTAACGATATTTTACTTTAACCAAAGTTATTACCAAAGTGCTTCGGTAAAAATTACTGGTACATTATCTTTTGGGTCCTCCTATAGAGTCAGAAACACGGCAAATTTTACCATATTCCATTAGTTTTGACTATATTTATTTTCTTAGTGTAGAAATAAAATTGAAAAGGATTCGTAAAAGCGCATGTTTTTTGCCCCTCTATCTTGTTTCCATTAGTGGTTTCTATATCAAAATTGTTTCCAGAATCAATTATCAAAATTTTTTCCAGAATCAATCAATGTTCTCTGCTTAAATTAAAAAGTAACGCGTTCTGAAATTTAGAGAATTGAGTGGTTTAACGTTACTCATAAAAAAGCTTTCAATTGAACGTTTTTTATTGTAGGCTTTTCTTTCTGGAGTGATCGTATTATAGTAGATATTTCAATACCCTGATTGTAAAAAAATAAATAAATAAATAAATAAAGCACGGAACTTATATTACTTATATTATTTTCAACTCATGTCAGTGATTTATAATGAATTAAATTTAAATAGAAATATCAATCATCAGTTTTCGTGATGGTACAGCTCTTTTATTTTTTAATATTAATATAAAGATTTTTTTTTAAAATTAATAGAATACTTAAAGTTTACGTTAATAAATTTTATAAGATTTGAAATTGATAAAAAAAGGTATACAATTTTTTTTACTTTAAAAAATTAGTCTTTATTTATGGGTATATAAATTATAAAAGTAATTAAAACACTAAAAAACAAAATAAATTATACTTAAAACGAAACAAGATAACACGAGAAACTTTCCTCTTCATATCATATTAGGATAAGCAAATTTTATGATTGGATAAAAAAAAAATTACAATTGTGTGCAAAAAAATTTTCAATTCGCTTAAAAAAATTTCGAGGTATTTTAAAATACGCAAAAAGTAAAATTAACATTAAAGGGTCCAAACTTTAAACCACTCTCCATACTATTAGGACTAAACTATTAGGACCAAATTTCTTAAATTAAGGCAACCCCTATATTTTGGGAGAAATCCGTCAAAAATACATTTCTGAATCCGTCAAAAAAAGGTGTGTTTATTCAGTGAAAGTGCATTTCTGTGTCTGATTTCGTAACTTAAAATATCTCCTGCACTAATTAATTAGCATATTTGAGGTCTCCCCCCCCCCCTTGAACCATTAAGATTGTGTCCTGGAATGTGAAGATCCGATCATTAGACCAAAAGTTATTTAGGCTGGTATACTTATTTATTTATTTTTGCAAACTGTACATATATTCAATAGGTACCGTTCTGATTTTCTCTTTTAAATGCAATAAATAATAAAAAATGTTTAATTAAACTTAATTTTATTTTTGATTCGATATAACTTCCATAGTTTTAAAACGTAAAATATAATGCTACTGAGATTTTAATAAGAGATAGAAAATTATTAACTTGCACAGATCTAATATAAAAACTGACACAAAATTATCGTTACGATGTTTAAAGACATTTCTCTTAAAAATGCTTTGGAACTATTGCATTAAAGTAAATAAAAATATGGTGTGAAGAATTTAATATACAGGAATTTTGTTTGAAGTATAATAACTTTATTTTGTAATTTGTTTTTAAACTTGGTTTAGTTAGTAAACTTGATTTAATACAATTTTTAATCTTCACTGTAATTATATATCGCATTTTCTTATTATAATAGAAATTACGGAAAAATAAGTTTAATAAATGAGTGCATAAGTTTTTTGATTCCCTTAAACATTTTCATAGGTACGGAAAAACGCGTTAAATTTAAAATTTGCACAATCGATCTTTTTCCTCTTTTACTTTTCACGGAACCATTCTCTTGACTTTAGTCTTGGGATCAAATTCTTAATATTGGGGATACTCACCATATTCTGAGCATCAAAAATTGGAATTCCTGAAAAATGTATGTTTGTTCAGAGACAATACATTTTCTACTTGATTTCGTTACTTAAAATGCCTATATAATTTTGTTTTCAAGCACCTCGTATTCTACAAAATTTAAATCGGATTGCTAGAGGATAAGTTATTTAGAATGTATTTCCGCATAATTGAATTTCTGGAGAAAGCTTTAACTATAACTCAAGGAAATTAAAATGTATATATTTCATTTAAAAAAATGGTAAGTGGAATAACCAACTGAAGTCTGTCCAACTTCTGATTATATCAATAATAATAAACATTTATTTTAAACGGGCCGGGATTATTTGGTTGGTTGGATGTTGGACCCATGTTCTAGAGATCGTGAGGGATCGAAAACTCCCCGTGTACAAAATGGTGACGCTAAATCTGCGGGAGTAACAATTTTCTCCAAGTTCCTGTAACAAATCGATAACTCAGGGGGTACTACTGGGTCTGGGATTGGACGTGCTCTGGTTCAGGTCAAAATTACGATCTGTGGATGGATTGATATTGAGTGAATATGTCCACCCTGTAAAAAGGGCTGTGACGTATGTGAGTGGCAGAAGTTGAATGATCGGCTATAGATGGCTCCAATAGAAAACAAGAAGAAACGTCCCCATTTGCCTTAATGGCATACGAGAGAAACAGCAACAACTTATTTCAAATTGTAATTATTTTTTTTTAAAAACCTAGTTAATGTCAAATGGAAGAATCCACTGGCAATTGACTGATATCCAGTTTAAAACTGCTGCATTCAGTAGGAAAAATTTATTTAATTAATCTAAATTTGTTTAAAAAAATGAGACATTTTAGACATTGCATTTCGAGAAAAATAAACTTTATTGAACACCCCTTGGAATAGCAAGCCATTACAATTTACCGATACAAAAAAAGAACTGGTGATAAGTATTACTTTTCCAGAAATGGTTGGAATTAAAGAATAGTTTATGTAATGAAATTGGATTGAATGCAAAATTTAGGATTTGTAGGCAAGAATAAGTGCTTACTTCTTGAAAAAAGAAAAGTTATTGCAGAAGATTGGTTGCTCTTTTTTGTTTTACAAGTACAAACTCTTTCTTGTTAATAACTTTTCTGGTAGATCTATCATTAATTTGTAGCCTGAAGAGATGGAGATATCTGACCACAATCTTTCCAATTATCTGTTTTCACTTCGTCATGCATGCAATACCTGGATTACTGAAAGAATAATTCTTGTTTCTGAAATATGCTGTACTGAAAATTTACTTTTTTATATCACCTTTTTTAACATTAAAAGTTAACGCTTAATCTAATTAATTTCCACAAAAATCAATGATATTTATTAATTTACCTTTATATTTAATGATAGGCATTAGTTTTGATAGTGTAAAGTTTTTTTTAATATTTTATTACGTTTTAGTTACAAGCGCATAATAATATGTACCTTAAAATAAAATAGTACATTAAATTTGATTTATTGATTTAATGAACTTTTGAACAATTAAATTTTTGTTAAAATTTTTTTAATGAAAATCTGTTTCCTGTTTATCCTATGATTTGTATGTCGTAATATTTAAGGGGATTATCTAGGATATAGTAAGTGCATTTCAGATAATTTTTTTATTTTACCAAATTTATTATTAAATTTAATATTTATTTACTTATAATTATATTGATTTTATGTTTTATTTCATTGTATTAAAACTATTTGAATAGGTAATATGTTATTGAGTTAAAACAACAGATCAGAGTGGGGAGTTTAAGGTCGGAATAATAATAATAACAATAATAATAATGAAACTCTTTAAAATGCGACGATATCTTACTTTCAGAAAGAGAGAGAAATTGTGCATATTTAATCAAAAAATTTTTTTATAACGACATCTGCTAGTTTCCGAATTTTATTTTACCTGCCTGATTCTACTTTTTTGGCTCTTAAGCCCTTGCACTACGCTGAAATTCGAACAAGCCGTGTTTAACTTATGCACCCGAATGTTCGCGAAAGGAAAGTAACACAAGAGAGACAAACAGAAGGTTGGAGATTAGGAGACAAGATATAAAATACCTATTCATATAAAAAGGAGATAAGAGCCCATTCAAACATTTTTTTAGCCCGAGATTAAGGCCACGAGTACGGCTCGTGATATTCATGTTTGCCTCGAAATGCCGATTACGAGCCTGACTCGTGATATTTTAGTTCGTCCTACAATTTTCTTCACACGTCAGAGTCAAGGAGTCAAAAGAAAATAATTGAAACTATAGTAATCAAAGAAAAAAATACTAACACAAGTATCTACACTTTCATCTAAATCTAAAATATTCTAAACATGACCAACCTTTCTGAATTTGATAAAACGTTATTGATAGTTATATCAGTTTCCTATAGGGGAGAGGGGGGCACACGTGATCAGGGGGCACATGTGAACATGGTATATTTTACCACTATGATTTGAAATAAAAAATCTTGAAAAATTTTCAATAGATGACAGTTCTAGTCCTACTTCTCTGCCAAACTTTTAGAACAATGAGCCATTTTGTTATTCTATTCTGACAATTTCTTTGCATCAGCTGGTGTTGTATATACTTTTATCACTCGCTTCTTCAAGTGAAAACATAGTATAAATCAACTAATAAGCTAAAATTAACTATTGCAGACTATTATATGAACATTCAGGTATGTTTATCACAATTATTATTTTTTTTACTTAATTAACAATTCTTTATATTTTTCAAGTTAGGCTTAAGAAAGATGATTGGGGCACTTGTGAACAAAACATCTGGGGCAGATGTGAACAGTTCACATGTGCCCCTACATAGTACTAAGATAGTTATTCTCGTGATATTATAAGTTTAAAAAATATGTATGCATTTAAAATTTTTATTATTTAATTTTCCATAATTAATAAATTAATTGTTAATTTTTTCTTTTAAAAATTTATGATTACTAATGGTCATTAGTAAATTAAAAATTTGCTAATGGTCAGGCAGAAATTGTTGACAATGATCTTAACTGTAGTGCCAACAGCACTTGTCCTACACCAGAATCAATCCGACCATTTCACAAAGCCCAAGTAAGTAACTTAATGAAACAAAAATGCGAAAAGGAAAAATCGCGCATATTAACTGATACACCTGAGAAAAATAGAATTGCTAAAACTAAAAATGAAAAGATAGAAAAATTACAAAAAAAAAAGCATGAAAGAGTATCAGAGAAGAACGAAAAAGGCCTATTACAACTCCTGAGGAACATGAAGTTGCGAGAAACCCAATTGACGAAATTAACCCAATAAATTCTCATAAACAAATAAACCCAATAAATTCACGTAGAAGATACAACCCATTCAGTATAATGTGTTTCTATATCTGTTATATAAAATATTTTTTTCTTTTAAATATGATGATTGCATTGTGTTTTTAATCTTGTTCATATCTGCCCCAGGCATGTTCACATGTGCCCCCCTATAGGGGCACATGTGAACAATTGAAGTCATTTTTCTAAAATATCATAAAGTAAAGAAATATTTTGTTGAAAAATCTCAAAAAATTCCATAAGACAAAGAAAAGACTATTTAAACATATGGACTTCTTTACTGTGAGAAATTTATGATGTTTTTTTGAAAAATGAAGAAATAAAAAAATTTGTTTACATGTGCCCCCCTCTCCCCTAACTCTTTCTTTCAGCATCAAAAACTGTAAAAAATTGACAAAATTCATGAAAATTTGTAGATATGTGTCGAAAGTGTTTCCTCAAAAACATTTTAAGCACTCATTTTAACAAAATGATGCAATTAATACCGTTTCTTGTTTGAAGATACGAACTTGATCAATCGCATCAGGCTGGGTGCTACAAATTCATCAACACGATTGATTAGAAAATTAACTTAAAGCAAAACAAATATGAGTCAAACCCAGTATATTTGGGAAAACATCAAATTGGAAAAACAGTTTTAAAATCAGATAAAAAATGTCGGAGTGCTCTCAGATTCCATTTCAATAACAGACGAGTAAGTAAGCAGTTTCCTCATACGTTTAAGAGCTTACGTTTCGTAAAAAAACGCGTAATTTCGTGTCGAAAAGCTCAGCAAAATGAAATGCAGCTCGAAATTGATAAATTTGTCAAAAAAACAAAGTTTGAATTCTGGACGGACACAAACTTAAGAAAAAATAATAGTAATAAAAATCGCTTTGCTGTTTCTCACTCCATTGAACATAATCAGATTTTCAATATGTAGGAACGTTGATTTAGAATCCCAGAAAGTGTTCATAACACTGAATCGGTTTAACAATGTATATTTTTTATTCAGTTAAATTTTGAAGAATCAGTTGCCAAAGTCGATGGAAATGATTAAAATTCACAATCCAAAATGTGATATTTTGAACCTATGTCATAAAATGCAAGAACTTTGAAATCATGCGTTGAAAGAAAATTTATATTTCTCAAGAACTGTTTTGTGTGAAACAGTAACATTTGTGGTGTAACAGTGTAAAGCCACACAAAACAAGTTACCTTTAATAAGACAATTCTTAATGATAAAGACTTTGATTTGAAATTAATTCACCTTTAATCCTTTTTAATGTAAAAATTTATGCAATTTTGAAACTTAATTCAATTCCTATGTATTTGATGGTTCTCAGTTTTGTATAAACTAATGTTCTTAATAAAATGTTTCGCTTATTGAGGCAGACTGTTGGCTCCCTAATGTCAAGCCTGGCAGGTTTATCTTTTGTCTACCAGCAATAAATCGTTGATCTGTGGGCTGGTGCTCAATCTTCTCAGGACAAGGTCATCTCGGTTCTTGTCGCATTATGGTGCTTTCGTCTTTCAGTAGCCTATGCCTTTTGCCAGGTCCTTGACCTCGCTACTTCGTGCTTCCATGCTTAGTCCTCCTCTGTATGTTTCTGTAATGACGACGGTTTTCAAATGTCTCATATTATGGTTATTGTGTGGCCTGGGTTAGAAGATTAAAATTCTTCATAAGAAGTAAAAAAACTCGCATCAATATCAGCATGTCATGAAAGAAAAATCGCAAAAATACCTGACAGTTAGACTGTTTGCAGTTGCACTCTAACCAATGATCCTACATTTTCAATGACGTGGTCTGTCCGAATAAAAATAACGGTCCATTCAATGCCTGCCGGCTTTTTAGGCTACTTTCTCTTACGGTCTTCGGCCGCAGCTTTGGCCTAACCCTAACTTTTTACTCCCTCTCGTTTTAAGTCGTAAAGTATCATGTGACGGCTAACCAACCTCTGTTGAGTTTACTTTCAGCCCCCAAGACAGAGGGGCCAGAATTTTTTCTCTCCTCAACATCAGCTCTTAAAACAAATCAAGTAAACATAAATCCAAGTTTCATAATTTCTTCTGTGATGAAGCCTTGACCAAAATTGGGATCATGACCATGATTGGAATATTTTTAATAAGAAACGTGTTATCATACAATTATTCAACAAACTGAAAGATTACAGTACCACAAATATTTTTTGTTTAATAATATATTATTAGAAGCTATTCTCAAAATGATTATGCTATCAAAAGTATTTTATCTACAAAATTCTTATCATTCTCCTTATTAAGTAAAACACATGAATTTAATAAAAAAATACATTTAATTATTTGAAAAAAGATACAGCATTAAAGGCATAATATCCACATGGCATAGAAAAACTAAGGAAAGTTTTCTGGTACTTTGTCAAAACTTTAAGATATTATGTTAAGAAATCAAGTGTGTTTATTGTCTTTGACTGTGATTGGATGAAACCTTCCTTAACAACAAAGTCTCCCTTTGAAATATCTCTGAAATTCAACCAATATCTTCAACTATTATAAGCGCATAAAACCAGCCAGAAACGTGCTTATTTGGCTACAAATCACGCTTTAAGGTCGTTAAAATGATCAAGCGTAACACGTCAGTATTGTGTACATACATAAATATAATCCGTTTTTCCGAGTTTCTAAAATATTAGTAACCTCCTCCTTATCATGTTGCGATAAATAAAACAAATCGTCTATTGAGAACTTTAACTTAAACAAAACGCCTTTCACTGGCCATAAAAAAATAATCTGTTTTTATTAAATAAATTTAATCATATACTTATCGTTAAAAATTAAATTTGTAATTTTAAAATTTTAATTATGCTTATTTTTTAATAAATAAACGTTATTTTTTATAGTGGGATTAACAGTAGGAAAAAATAATTGACGAAATAATTAGACGTCTAATGATTCAAATTTTTACTTATAATTAATAGTAATCATTGTTTAAGAAATTCAATTAATATTAGCTTACTAAGACGCAGTTTTTACTTTTTCGAGTTAAAAATTTCTTCTTTAGCATTAAAATTTGAAACTCTCATAATATGAGGGATAGTTTACACTTACCCTGTTGGTACTGATCGGTTAGTTTCGCTCAAGTCTAGCCTCACACTATTATCGGGTTTATGAAAATACGTAAGAGGCTGAGTGGATGACTTTAGATTGAGGTCACTCATTTTAGAGAATAACTGGTCAAAACAACAGAGCTATTTTCAAACTCTTTAGCTTATTGGAAGAATGTAAAGCTTTGCACCCTATTCTCCTATACCAAACAAAAATAATCTTTAACATTTATTTTTTTTTTCAAAAATATTATTTACCATTTAGTTGAGCTTTAAAATTATTTATTTTAAAAATAAATAAGTTTAAAAGTTTCTAAACAAAGTAATTAAAACTATTTATCTTCATTAAAAATACGAAAATATGAAAAAAAGTTTTATGAAATATTTTTTTTTATTTTAAGATATTTTAATTTAATACTCATTTAATAAAAAACAATAAGATTGTATTTACTACATATTTTAGCTTCACAGTGGTTTGAGCGTAAAGGCACGGTTCGCAGTAGGACATCGAAGTGAAGTTTTACTGGCTGCTGTCAGTAAGCGGGTGGGTGACCACTTTGATCTGCCTGCGTAGGGAGTGAGGGTGCAAGGTATAGGTCCTCGTTGAACTTTTCTTCCATATAGAGCAAAGCTTCTTGCACAGGTCGTCGGGCTAGCAAAGCAAGGGAGCCATCCCCTCTGCAGAGGATCAAAATTGCGATGACATGTCTTCGGACCATCGTCACGGATGTTTCCCAGACCATCACCAATAGCCCATTGTGAGGTTCTAGTGCGACGTAAATAAAGTTCTTAACTGCCTATTTATTTTATGACCGAAATAGATGGTGATATTCACAAAATTAACATCATTAAAATTGTAAAATATATTAAGTTTTCAGAAAAGTACTCTAACATCTGTATTTTTCCTAATTGGAAAAGAATAGTTATGGCGCATTTTATAATTTTTCCAGAATTTTTTTTCCCATTCGAAAAACCTCTCCTAAAAACGCCAAGAGTCCTTTTGTCCAATCTTTCCTCTCAACTGATCTCCTGTCATATAAAATCCATTCTATCAATGTCAATTCATATGGAAGTCCAAGCGAAAGAAATCAGCCAACAATCAATTAAAATGAACTGAAATGGACCCAGGGGCAATATTAGGTCATATCCCCAGTCTTTCACTCGCCCTTAAGTTGAATGGAATACGCTTCGCAGTGTTTAATGCCTAATTTATTCCACCACAGCGTCTTGTGAATAATTAAAGGTATTCGAGAGAAGGCAAGACCCATTCAACCCCTCAATTCAATAATACTTCGCCATGTTAAGAAAGGAAGTCAATCTGAATGGGTGTTATTCAATCGATAGACATAGGAGTTTGCCCTCGGGATTGCACCAATCGGACTGGAAATCATTTCTGCTTCGTGGGAGTCGATTTCCTGGAGGCTTTGTGGGAGCCTCCCTTCGGGAATGTACACACATGTCACAGCTTCCGGTGCTAAACAAAGAAAGTAAAAATGAATTTCTAGAAAGGGGTGGTTGCAGGTACTTTATAAAATTCCGATAATAGCTGTTTCAGTGAGGTACGCCCAAGAATTATGTTTTTCTGAACGAGCCGTGATTTATTGAATGGGAAGAATCAAGTGGGTAGGACCAGAGGCGGTTTTAATTTGCTCCCATGGAAGAATTTTCAGCTTGGATGAAACAATGGAGGTGTTATATTCTTGCCTTTCGTTTTTAAATTTTATCGCTCTTTTACTTGAATTTATTAACTATTTTAAGTTTTATAAAAATCAAGTATATGACATTTGATATTTTGAAATCAGATCATTCTGATTTTTTAAAGGCAGATATTTTCAGTTTGTTAACTCTAATGTCAATTCATTGTGTGGTCCGTAGCTTTCTCGCTTGATATCATATGAAATTAGCTGTTTAAATTTTTTAATAAAAAAACTCTTTTTAACCGAATTGAAAGTTTGTCTGAAGAATTAAAAAAAAATAATATAAACGGATCCCCCCCCCCCACATAATATGCGTAGTTAAATCAAAATATACAATATTTTAATATACAATATTTATTATATTAATATTTGAGTATTTCAGCCAGTCATTTGGTAAATTCTACGTTTATATAGTAACGGTTAACCGGAAAATCTATTTTTTAAAATTAAAGTTCCAATTACCACACATTTAGTAAGAAATACAAAACTAAAAATTTAACTTTTCCGAATAAATGGTTTTTATGCCATGCTTTATATTATCCTCATAAAATTACTTAATTTCAAAACATTTACGAAATACTATAAAATTGCTATAAAACTAAGCACCAGAAGCTGCGGTCAGTGTGCCAGTGGGTGACCACTTTGATTAACCTATTAAGAAACCGTCGGTGTGCAGTATCGGTCCTGGTCAAGCTGTTCCACCATAAAGTGATCGCTATCGCACTCAGTTCGTTGAGTTATAAAGGCGGGAAAGCCATTTCCTCCACAGAGGATCAAAATTCTGATGGAATGTCTTCGAATCATCCTCGAGAATTTTTCATAGACAGTCGCCAAAAGCCTATTGTACAGCTCTAATGTGACATAAATAAACTAAATTTACAAATCTGGTAATTTTGACAATACTTTTTTTTCTCGGTGTAGTAGCGAGTTTAGTGTAGCAGTGTAGTAGCAAGTCTACATTGAACAATTTCTTAAAAAATGTAACAGAGTGGTTTAGCAATGGATTAAATTTGCCCTGGAAGTTATTAAAATATTTATGAGTCATGACTTGACTGAAAAAACATTTAAGATTGAACACGGAATCATTTTCCACTATGACATTGCAGCTTTTCACCGATCGTCTTTAATACCTCAATAAAGAATTTTTCAAAATAAAGCGAAAACGAGTCTGGTTTAGCACTTATTAATGAACAGTGAGCAAAAATTAAAAACGGACCACCCAGAACAACTTTTGATCTAATGATCGGATCTTCACGTTTTAGGATTCATTCTTAAGGCTTCAAGGAGGTTACCTCAAATATACTAATTAATTAGTGACTGCTATATTTCAAGTTACGAAATTAGACACAAAAACGTGCTTTCGCTGAATAAACATATATTTTTTTTTTTCAATGGAGTGGGATTTCTGACCCCCAAACTATAGGGGGTAGCCGCAGTTTGAGAAATATGGTCCCCATAGTTTGATCAGAAGAGTAGTTCAATGTTTGGACCCTTTAATGATACTTTTCCGTTTTGCGTATTTCGCTATACCTCGAAAACTTTTTAAGCGAAATGAAAATTATTTGCCCACAATTATATAATTCGTTAATATAAACGAAAATCCCATGCAAAAATTAACTTTTAGTTAAAATTTATAGTTTTTTATTATTTTATTTAATAATAGCCGGAAAAAAACTTTGAATTGTAAGGTATAAAATTTTTTACATCATTTCAACGAACATAATTTTAATTGGCAAAATAAAATAAAAAACTGAGAAACAGTTTGAATAATTCCTGAGGAATCAAATTTTAAATGGAAGACGTTTTTAAAATTTGATTAAATCAAAAGTTATTCAGGATGGTTCAATTTTTTAAGCACTTTACTTGTGCGTAATTTTTAACTCCAGAAGAAACGATTGATGGTCTCAAATTGCAGGTTTTCAAAATGAATAACACCATTCCGAAGGTAAAAAAAACCCTATGTAAATTATTTTATACAAGAGCAAAATTGTATCAATTGTCATAGAGAATATTTGGAAAAAAAGACTCAACCAAATATATTTCTATAATTTATAATTGTATGTAATTAAATTGCAATCCTGGTATAATACAAAAGTGCCAAATAAAAAATAGCAGTCAATACAACCTTAAAACAATGCTAATTAACTTATTTTACTAATGTATTTTAAATACCTTTATTAATAATTAGAAATTCTAATCATCAAATTATAGGATATAATTAAAACAAGCATTTTATATTTACTGATATTTTAAATAAGCTTAATTATTTTATTTAAGATCAGTTTTTATTTAATTGCCAAATTTAAGAGATACATTTCCATTTTATAAACATTTTATTTTTAAATATGAAACATTTGTTATTATAAATAAAAGTATTTTCACTAATAAACAATTCTGCAAATATCTTGAAATATTTTCTAAAACAAGTGGTCTTTAGTAGTAGTAATATATCTTTACTTTTTTTAAAAAAAAAAAAGAAACCCCTGTTGCTACTTAAAGGAAAATATAAATGTTTTATTCAAAGCTTGTTTTAGAACTCCAATAATTGTCTTTTTATCTCCCTATTTTTTTTTCTAAAAGTTAAAATTTTTTATTCGATTCCATTCCTATTCGATTTAAATGTTTAAAACATACAACCTTTTGAATCTATGTCTCGAAAAGGAGATTCCTAAAATCGGTTTGAGAATAATAGAGCGGGATAGAGACTAAACGAAATGTGATATTTTCTATCATAAATCTTCCTTTATTTAAATTCCCCTTAGAAATAAGAACTGTTAAAATTACTTCGAACTATTAGCTTGAGAGCTAAAATAACGCTTTTCTTTAAGGTAACTCTCTTAACGCTCAGAAATTTTGAATTTCCTTTTAGCCTAAATAAAGAACTCAATGATTATTAATCGATTGATGTGGGCTAATTAAGTAATCAGCCTCAGTGCATCTATTATCTTAGTCTTTCTTGATAAGATTAATAAGCTGTGTTTCGAAGTTGATTACTTTATTACGCTCAATCTCGACTAATTAACACCTAATTTGAAATTTTTGTTTATTTATCAGTTTATTTGAATGATCGTTAACCGCTGAAAGAACGTAATTTGTGCAGTTTTTCAGACACATTATTTATGGACTTCTTTTTCAACAAAATTTTGAATCCTTTTTAAAGTCTCTCATAAGTTATGCATAGTAAATTTGTATTTTTTAATCTAATAAAATATTAGTAAATATTGGTATTTCTTATATTCTTACTTTACAAACTGACTTTTAAATGCATTTCAACAACTTGAATAGAGAGCAAAATACAAAACGGACTACCGTGAATAACTTTTGATCTAATGATCGGATCTTCACGTTCTAGGTCTCAATCTAAAATATTTGAGGGGGTGATCACGTCACATACTCGTTAAAAAACTCATATAGTTAAAATTCAATATCGTAGAGTTCATTCTAACGATTTCGCTCAAATTTTGTATCTTTCCATTTGAAATTTCTTTCCTTAAAGTGATGTAAAAAATACCTTACAATTTAAAAAAATTACGACTGTTATTAAATAAAGTAATAAAAGGTAATATATTTATACTAAAAGCTATATTTTACAGCTTTAGATAAACGAATTCGATTATTGTGAGCAAAAATTTTTCAATTTGTTTAAAAAGTTCTCGAGATATATTGTAATGTGCAAAAAAAAATTTACTTAAAGGGGTTTAAGCTTTGGACCTCTCTCCTGACTAAACTATGGGTCCATAATTCCCAGATTACGACTACCCTCTATATTTTGAGGGTCGGAAATCCGAGTCCGTCTAAAGAAAGGTATGTTTATTCAGTGTCTCTGATTATATAATTTAAAATATTGTCTGTAGTAATTAATTAGCATATTTGATTCAAGGTCTTCCCCTTGAATCACTAAGATTAAGTCTTAGACGTGAAGATCCAATCATTAGATCAAAAGTTATTGAGATTGGTCGGTTTTTTAATTTGCGCATTGTATATCTCTGTTGACATTTACTTATGAGGGAAGAATTTATATTTGAATGAGAAAACGGATTATTGTAGAGGACTGTCGATTTGTTATAAAGAGAATTAATCCATTTATACGCCGAATTTAGTTCAGAGTCGGTATTTAAAAGATTTTAAGGAACTGCGAAAAGTTTTTTTCAATTTGATCTAAAGTCTCAATTAAAATAATTGGTGTTTTTTTTTTTTTTTTTTTTTTTTTTTTTTTTTTTTTTGATGAAATGCGAGATTTATCTGTATTGATCAAGCGGCTACAAATGGTATTCAAACTTCACAAACGAAAATGTAATTTTTATATCGAAAAACAAATGGCAGGATTAAGATCTAAAGATATGCGCCGTAATCTTAAATTAAGGTGTTTATAAAGCAACAAGAACTTATTGAAATTCATCTTAGTATTTTTTTGTAATGTTAGTCTGGAAAAAAATAATGATATATGTTACAAATGTAATCGTGCGACGAAAACTTCAATGGTGCTCTTTTTTTATTCTAAAGCGCTTGATGTTTAGAACAAATTTACCTTCTAAACTACTTTTTTAATATATCGTAAAATTAATTTTTCGAGGACATATTTTGCCGTTTCCAGACATAAATGCTGTAGTATCTATTTAGAGTATCTATATATGAACTAGATATAAAATATAAAATATCCTATATTTATAAAATATTTATATATAAGAATAATATATAATACTCTATATGATGTTTATCTAGTTTTATTTATAAAAATTTCTAAGAATTTCTAAACAATGACTTGATTCATGTTGATTAGCTTAATGTTTACTAAAAACAATATTGATCAAAAATTTTCAAACTGAAAATTCAATACTATAATGTTTTATACTGTACGCATAAAAGTATTATTGAAACTTAAAACGTAGCGAAATGAAATATTTTTCTTGTAACTGTAGCTTTAAATTCCGAATCTAACAAAAATATATTATTTATCTTCTTTCACTTTGAAACTATGTTAATAAATATTAAATTTCTAAGTTGAAAATTATTTTTATATTTTATAAAGTAAATAAATATTTATACAGCAACTAAATCTTTTTCTATATAAAGTATAATATGTTTCAATTTCATTAAAATATTTCACTTTGTTTGTAAAAGTTAAAATTTATAAATTGTAATAATCCAGACGAAATCTTTTAAATAAATAGGGAAATAATCAATATTCTTATTCGGCGTTTCATGGTTATGGTTATTGTGAACCACAGGCAAACAGATAAGTGTGAATTTTCTTTTTCCTAAAACTAATAAAAAAATTTAAATTTTGTGCCGTTGGAAAAATGAAATTTCGCTAATGAAAAAAAAATAATAATTAGAGTAAACTCTAAAAAATTATGGTTGATAAAAATAGAGATCTAAACAAAAGAGTATCGAGTTTTTACTGTTGAGTAGTATTTTAAGCTAAGTGTAGCTTCCCGTGCATGAAATTTTTCATTTTGGCGATCAAAATTGCTCGCATAGATCAAGCAATTTAACGCTATTGCACTTTTCCCTTTTTTTTAAAAAATATATATGCTTAATTATTATTTTTAAGAACCAACTTTGAAGAATAAGATTGAGTACCGTATAAACAACCTTTAATCAGCCAAATTTAATCCTCACGTAATTCTATCCTGCATACTTTATAAATAAGAAAAAACAATCCATTTTCCAAAAGTTTTGTTCTTTTTGATCACCTCTTGTTTTGGGATTTTTTTTACATAATTTCTGGTTAAGATTTTTTGTAATCGTAGTGATATAACAATTGATTTTACAATTGCAAGCAGGAATAATTTTAGCAATTTTAAGGCAATTCTTGCTTATAATTTTAATAGTTTTTAAGAATAAAGTAAGAACTTATATAGATTTTTTAAATTATTAATGTGTAGTGGTCAAAATCATTATAAATCAACTTTGTTAAATATAAAAAAAAAAAAAAAATAACGCATATATTTATTACTTTAAAAATAAAAAGAAAATATTTCATAAAAACAAAAATTAAAAATAGAAATCTAAACAAAAGAACAACGTGTTTTAACTGTTGAGCAATATTTTAAGCTATGCACCGTTTCCTCTTCGTGAAATTTCTCATTTTGGTGTTTAGAAATGTTCCCACAGATCAAGCAATTTAGCGCTATTTCTCAGTTCCCAATTTTTTGAATTTTTTTTATTATTTTATGTTTAAGATATTTGCCACATTTAAATCCATACGTAATATATTGTTAAGATAACTTTGAAGAATAAGAGTAAGTATCGTATGATCATTATTTAATCCCCAATATTTAATTAGCCACATTTAAATCTATACGTAATTCTATCCTGCACGGTTTATAAAAAGAAAAAATAATAATATATATATATATATATATATATATATATATCTTAATTTGTCGATAAAATTAAATTCAAATACGTAAATAATTATAAAATTATAAAATTTTTTTTATTTGAATTTTAAATTTCTTTGTTTTAATACATTCATTATTTTGCTTTAGATTTATTTTCATTAGACTCATTAGCTGTTTAGACTCATAATTTTTAAGAATATGAAAAAATGATAATGAAGAAAAGGCACAGAGGGGATAAAACGCAAAGCAAGCTCTTATTTCTAGTTCGAATTAAGTTCAAAAAAATTGTTTTACCTTGATTAAGAGAACTATTAGCAGGCTTTTTAAAGATTACAGGTTTCTAAATTTTAAAACTTTTTGTGTCCTTAAATACGGAAAGAAATCTAGTTCAATTAAGGGACGCCCATATTATGATTCCAACATATTTTATTTACTATAGTGTTTATTTCCTTTTTTGTCAACTAATAAGATTTAACATGTTAGATAAACTATCATTTGCTTATTTTGCAATATATATACATAGATATATGAGCTACGCATACTCAATTACTTAGTACTTCTCAAGTAACTTTAAAAATAAAAGCCAAGTTTTATGACCTGCATATACACTGTTGCCCAAATGGAAATAATTGCAGTTTCCCTTATTTAAAATGGATATTCGGCATCATTAATCAATTCTACCAGATGTTAAAATATGCATTACGAAGTCTTTGTAGCGCATTGCGATTCACAAATTCCAAATGCGACGTTCCCACAAAACAGCGTTTAATAAAACTATCTACGGTGCGTTTATTCCATGTCTATTTAGATTACGAAATAAATAATTTCAACTGCGTAAATAAATCCTGCTTGTTTTAAAATTTTTGCAAAAAATCAAATTATAAAGATTAATATGGACATATAAAAGGAGATTTTTATTTTATGCTTCAAAATAATAAAATTAATAAAAATATATATATATATTACATATATATATGAATTTTTCAAAAAATACTTGGAGAATTTTTTCATAACTTTAGAAACATTTAATTCTTGCGATTTTACATGCTTAGCAATTAAGTTACATGCAAAGCTTTCAAAGGTTTGAAGGACTGACAATTAATTAAGATATAAAACATGTATTTTTAATCATTCTATGATGGAAAATCAGGCAATAAGCTTGTAACTTGTATCGATTATTTGGATTATTATTTGCAATAAAAGCATAAAATTTCCTAGGCTTATTTTAAATGTTTATGGAGGTATGGATAATTATCTAAATAACTAATTTTTTTACGAATCTTTGCTATGACTTTTAAATTATTCAATAAAATTAAACAAAAATTTTAGAGCAATTTAAAATTTATTAAAAATTTATTGATTTAAAATTTAACAAATATTTAAAAATATTTTTTAATAATTTTGTGGTGAATATCATATTTGGCAGTTAATGAAGAAAGTCTGATTTAAGTATCTTAAAAAATTTAAAAAAAAGTTTTTTTATTTTTTATTTTATAAAGTTTTAACAATTTTTGTATTTTTCAAAATAAAACTCGAAATATTTAAGACAATTTTCATTAAATTTTAATAGGGTAGAGTAGTTACAAAATCTACTTAAAAAAATTAAAACCTAACGCAATCAAATCATGTTTTCTTCATTAGTTGTAAAATATGATTCACTATAAAATTATGAAAAAAAGTTATTTTAACATTTTTTTCGCGCATGCACAATATAAAAGAGCTATTTTAAATACTTATATCTTGTGCAGTTTCCAACAATTCTTTTTTAAATTTTGAAACATCAATTTTGCAATTAAGTTTATATTGCTCCAAAAATTTTGCATACTTTTGTTGTGATTGAATGTTGAAGATTTTTAAAGTTATACCGGAAAAACTAAAAAAAATTGTTTTTTTATAAAAATGTTCATATCTCCATAAGTATTTAAGGTTGAATCCGAAATTCAAGAATTAGGATTGATTTGTTTTTGCAATAATAGTAAAAAAACCAAAATAAACGATACAAGCTTATTTCTTAATTTTCTGCTACAAGTTGCTCATAAATACTAGTTTTCTATAGTAATTAATTGACGGTTGCTCAAACATCTGAAAGTTTATCCTTATTGCTAAGTGTGAAAAATTAAATATCTTTATATTTCTGCAAAATATTCCCTGAAGTATTTCTTGAGAAGTTCTAAAAAAATGTCAAAAACTGAAAATGTCTCTTCCATTATTGTAGAGTAGTGAGTAGTGAATATATATAATACATAGAAAAAAAATTCTAGCCATGCAATGAGTTTAGATTAATTTATTATTTATTTTTATATATGAACCCGGGAAGGAAAATTAATATATATATATATATATATATATATATATATACAGCAAAATAAAGAAATACAAAAAAACACGAAAAAATTAAGAAAAACAAAAACTTTCATTTATTGCGTATAAGCTGCAAGTAAATAGAACTCATAAGATAAGTTCAAAATGAAGATAAAACAAAGGTAAATTACAGACAAAAGAAAGAAGGGGGGAAAAGAAAAATAATACTAATAAAAATAACAAACAACTGGGGAAAGAAAGAGAATTAATTTAAAAAAAAAAAGAAGGTTAAAGCTTTTTTAAAAATCCGGAAAATAAAAGATATAATCTTTTCATCAGCCCACACGATTATATCCGTAAAATAGAGTGCTTTCTAATATTGTATCAATATAGCTAAAGCAAAATATATCAATACAATAGTGTGAGGAGCACTCAAAAGTTTTTTTTACGGATATAATCGTGTTGGCTGATGAAAAGATTATATCTTTTATTTACTGTTCAATAGATATTGATATTTTATGAGGAAGATGATAGCAGCTAATAACCTTTCACCCAACAGTCGCTCTTTTCATCGCTAGATATGCTTCTTTATAATGCATTTTACTTTTTTAAAATCCATGCACATGGCTTTATTTACAAGGTTCGGCTTTTTTTAAACATCTCTTTAGAAATGCATGGAGCTAGGTCATTGGAAAATCCTTTTTTTTTTTTCATTTCAAATTCTCTTTATTAAATCTCTTCTTCGATAAAAGGATTGGAATGATTTTCATTGTTGTGGAACGCAAGGTTATTGAAGATTTTGAAATAAAAAATAAGAAAAACATGTAGCAAATGATGCTAATTTATATATCTTCGCTATTTTATATAAAAAAAAAAGATAATGTGTGATGAAAGTGTTATCTGCGAAAATAACCCTTATCGGGGACATTTTACGGTAAAAATGGCACGTTTGCCATTTCTTGAGAAGTCTTACGTAAGCTAAAAACAAACACTTTAACTACTGTAGAACTCAACAATCATTATAGAACTTAACAAACACAATATTTATTACTAAACTAAATGCCTATTACTATAAATATGAACAACGATTTAAAAAATAATTTAAAAAAAAAATCAACTATGGAAAATAGAAAGATTGCTGCATTTTTCATACGAAACTGGAATTTTTGAAATTTGTTAGTGACCACCAAGTTTTAAAATTAGTAACAAATTTCATCAGCAGATGGATCTGCTGACTAGAAAAACTATAAAAATTTTCTGCTGCATATCTGACCGTATCAACTCTATATACTCGCGAGATTTTTCTAAATTTGTTCTCAGATTGGTAAGCGTTGTAGCTTTAAATTATAGTTATTTTAAAAACATTGTTTTCTAATTTTTTAATCAACTGCTGAAGACAGCTTAGTACTTGTTTAAAAGATTTATCTGAATTCCATTCAGAAAAATATAGCAAATAGTAGATCTTTATATCTCCATTTTTTCTTAAGTCATTTTTTTAATAGACTGTCACTTTTTATCGCTATTTAGCTTGTATCACTTTGTCACTTTTTATCTTTATTTAACTTGTATCTCTAAGGATACTTGGAACATCGGAATTTATTTCTGTATGTAAAATATAGCTCAAAATATTTTTTTTAGAATACAATTTTTTCATTTTCCTTTTCTAACAAGTGTACATAAGAAGCAACAAAATACTACTAAGTATTCAAATTAATGTAGAAAAGAAAAAAAATCTTGTAATTCTATCTCTAAAAATACAAAAAAAAAATCAGTATTACTTTTCATTTCTAGAAAATTCATGTAAAGAATAAAAAGCTTCGAGAACAGATTTTCTTCCGTTCAATGCATGCAGCAAGATCTAGTAAGGAAAACTAAAGATTTATTAAAGGTTCAAAATCTTTCGCGTCATCAATCGTAGGTTTACTTAACAGAATTAAATGGAGGATTATTTCAAATAAAAATGAAGCAGCTGAGTTTGAAACAGTTTTTCGATTTATCATGGATTTTCTAAATTAAAACCGTACATATGGTTCTTTACCTTTTCCATGTCCGTAAATGTGTATAAAATGAAGTGCGGATCAAATAGTTTTTTAACTGACTGTTATAAATAGAGAATAAAACTTTAATCTTTCTCCAGTCATTTGGTTATTGTTTTAGCTTTAAACTTTCATTTTAAAGTAGGTATATGGTATTAAAAATAAATATTTGTACAGCAAATTTGTATTTTGAAAAAGAATTATTTTCAATTATTTTTTCTTTAAACAAGTTATATTATCACAGTTATAAAATTTGATAAACCTAACTATAATTTGCCAAGGTTTAAAGAGATCTAAATAAAATTTAAGTAGTTACATTTTAAATACATTAAACAATTTTCATTTTGTGATAATTTAATGGGTCTCAGAAGCTTTATAAGCCGCCTCAGAAAAAAATATGGTCAAAACTACCAGAATGTGTTAAAATTAACCGTGTTTTTGGTTCTATGGGAGCTTCAAAAAGCTCAAAGCTATGCGATTGTGGTAAGATTAACAATAAAATATGGATTCATCATTTGTGATAAAATTTGGGAAATGTGGTATTCAGTAATTTTTTAATGATACCACAGAACATGGTATAAAAACAATTTATTTCGTCAAATATGCTTTTCAGTTTTGTATATCCGTCATTTTCCTCTCGGTTTACCCCAAAAAAGTCTTTTAAGAAAGTGAGTTTCGATTATTACTTTACCCAGAAATTTCCTTGTCTTTTGTATATGTTCAAGATTATAAGACTACGGAGTTGAACATTGACCACGAATGTAATATTGATCAGCTGTTCAGTAATAAAATAATACAAAATAAACATCTGACGAAATCAAGCAGAAATCTGAATTTAAAGCAAGTTAAAATGGGTATTTTCTGCAATAATTTTACGTTTGGGAAAAGATACACTAATCTTTCTGTAAAAAATTCTTACTAAAGAATCTGTTAAAAATTATTTAACGTGAGTTTTGTGAAAAATTACAGAAATTTAAACACGCTTATGAAATATTTAAAAAAATATCTAAAAAGATACTTAAAAAAATATCTAAAAAGATACTTAAAAAATATCTAAAAAGATACTTAAAAAATATCTAAAAAGATACTTAAATATCTAAAAAGATACTTAAAAAATATCTAAAACGATACTTAAAAAAATATCTAAAAAGATACTTAAAAAAACTTAAAAGAAAGTATCTTTAGATAAATGATTCGTGAAAAATTTCATGTGAAATTAGGTTAAAAAGTATAGATACCCTAGTTTCATCCTCAGTAAAATTAATTTTACTGTAAAATCCATTTTTAGTGTAAAATTTTATATCGTATATTTTACATCAATATAACATAACTGCAAAACATAACTGCAGTGACTCAGTACTTTTTACAATAAATATATATTACTGTAACAATTACGGTATATCAGATTTTTTGTTCCATAACATTTTACGGCAAAAAGAACTGGCACTCTGGGTGCCGGCACATTTTATCGTATTTTGATCCGGAATATTTAAAGTGTCGTATTCCCCATAATTCTGCAAACAAGAAACTCGCTTTTTACGGATACGAGAAATTCAGTGAAGTTTGAACCAGAACTTGACGCAGTTTTACAGAAATTCTAGTTTTTCAAATTGTATTTTAATAGAATGTTTATGCGGTGTATATTTATTGCTATTTTAAAACAAACGTACAAAATTTGTCCTAAAAATATACAGAAAGTAATCAGTATAAGTCATAAATTATGAGGATTTTAGTTTTTAGTTACTCGTCTTTTTATAACATTATTTATATATCATTAAAAGACTCGAAAAATGTTTTAAATTTTTTTAATTCTAAGCCTTTGGTATAATATTCAAATAATCTATTGAAATAAGTGCTTTTTTAAAGAGCCAATGTAATTAAAAAAGAAAGTATAAAATATATATTTTTATTCATTTCTATTTTTAAGTAGAGAAAGTATTTAATATTTCTAATTACTTTAAAGCAAAAAAATGAAATGACGTTTTCAAAATTTAATTTGAAAGGAAATCCTTTACAGTTTATGCAGAAAAACCGATTCCGGCATAATTAAAAATGAGACGCAAATAAATATTTGTACATGTCTTTATAGCTATTTATCCTCACGATGTTATTTTTCGACAATAATTGTGATTGGGTTCTCTATTTATTTGGTGATATCTTATTCAAATTATTTTTCAAATTGCTTTAAAATGGAATAAATCACTTGAAATAATAATTTAAGCGATATTTCATAAATTTAATAAGTAGTCTATAATTGAAATTTTAAATATGATTATAATTTTGAAGGAAACCTATGAATATCTTTTTTTTTAAAATAATGATTCCTCTAACGAAAAATGTTTAATTTATGTTTCAGAAATGTATTTTATCTTCATAAAATATACCGTGAAAAACAAAAAGTATTTATGTGAAGTTAAATTAAACGTTTTAGTTCATACAAGTAAAATTATTAGGATGTTTTCATTGAAATATTTATATTTAGTACCAACTGTAATTTCTTTGAAATTTTATTAAAAATGACACATGCTGGCCCATGGGACACATATCAATTTAATAAAAATTTATGTAAATGTATGCACATATATGTGAATGTAAGTTTATATACACATGAATGTAAAAATGACGCATGTTAATTTTACCAGAACTGTTTCTTTGGTGCAATGCCTTGAATTTTCATGCTATAGTTATGATAAAATAACTATCAGTGGTCAGTGCATCCAATTAACTGTAAAGTTATCTTTAAGGAACATTTTTTAACAGATAGTATGGTTAAAAACCCATGATTGCAAAACTATACGTTTTTTTTTTAAATATTTAGTACTGCTATGGTTTCAAAACCGTATAAAAGAAATTTAACTGAACATAGGAGATAGTTTAGCAGCTTTACGGTGCTGCCATTTATGTGTGTATATCATATTCGAATAGCACAGGGTCACAAATTGGTAATGCGAGGCACAAGAAACTCTTCACGTGTTGAAGGGAATGAAGACAATATCGTGGTGTCAACGTCCCCGTTTCGTCCGTCATGAAATTGACAGATTAACCATTTCAGTTATAATACCCGCAAGGAACTAAGGGGCTTCATTAGGTTGCTCTAGTTGGTGCGGAAAATTTCTGGTTGTTTAACCTTATTAGGGGAAACCAGTTAAAAAACCATTTTCTCTCAGTTAACAGTTTGAATAACATCTTATTTATAGTTACTTGACCGTTTTGTTTGAATATGATAAAATAAGAATTGAGTAAATTGTAATTTAACCATTTTTACCGAGAAACTTCGAACAGTGTGCTCATAGCGATACCTCATTTTAGAGGCAAAAAAAAAAAGTTTTGATAAATAATTCCTAGTTTAATAACCATGATTTGAAGTTATTTTACCTAATATTTATAAAAACTCAATATTTTATATAAAATGCCACATTGAAGCAACTAACTCGTGATGATGCTTTTGAAACTTTGGCCAAATTTACCAAATCTCAGCAAGCTTAATTTTTTTGTTTCTCTAATACTTAATAATTTTTTTTTTTTTTTGTTGCAGAATGTGAAAAAAATCGGCATATGCAGTCAATGAAGGAACTTTTGCTAAGCGTTAGCAGCATTTAGGTTCTCAGGTATGAATCTTGACTTTTAAAGTTTCAAAATTAAATCTTTTACTCACCACAAAATATCAATATATATTTATAAGATCTATTAAACCTATTACCATAAATCAATCAGCATTTGGATTTTAAATGTTTACAAAGTATATATAATATCATTACTCATTTTTATTTACGAACAAGTATGTTGGTTAAGTATAAAAGTTGTTGCCCGAATTGAAAAGAAAAATAGTTTTGAAAAACGGGTCTAAAAGTCTGAGCTAGAAAGCATATCAATATCTTGTTGAATAACAGGTCGTTACATTTATGTGTAGCTTAGAAAGTTTGAAAGCACATTCTTCCGTTTCGAGTTTCCGATAAAAATTATTTTTTATTTCTAAGCTAAGAGTGTAGATTTCTCCTTAAGAAAAAATTAATCTAAAAAAAAAAGTAAACACAATTTTAAACATATATCATAAACAGCATACTTGATCCGTATAAAATAATGAGAGAAAAAATAAAGCGAATATTTTGTAATAATTTTTTAGTGACGTAACTATGTTTAAAACCTTTGCATTGAATATATTTACTTTTAAATTTAAAAATTTTTTCGAACAGTATTTTTGAAGCTGAAATACATTATGACATTAAATCTTCACAAAAACTACAAATTCGATAGAGATAAGTTAAATTAAATAAATGCGAAACGAGTAGGCGGTTAGAGAATATCGCAAACAACAAAAATACGTATGTGAGCGGTAGGCATGTATAAAGAGTTTCATGTTTTTATTTATTTTCATGAAAACGTTTTATTGAACTTGTGCACTAGAAATAAAACCCATACACTTAAAAAGAAATTTTTTATTAAAAACAAAACTGTCCGATTGCGGCACATTGTTAAGTAAGTGAAAATTTATCATTATGAAATATAGTAACAATCGTAACACAAGTTTAGGAAAAAGTAACACGCATTTTTGCACGAAATATAGTTAATGGTTCTGGATCTTTGGTTATAATATTTTGATTCAACTATGCGTGTTTAAGAACTACCTAAAAATGGATTAAATTAGATAAAATATAGCTGATATGCAGTGATGAATTTAGCATCTGCGGACTTAAAAAAGATTTAAGCGTAATCATTTTGATGCGACGTTAGATGGTTTAATCATTATTAGAAAAAGATTAACATATGAAAATAAACAGAATATAGCTGTATTAACGACTTAAGTATACAAATTTCTTAAAAATGTTGCAACTTCTCGGAAAAAAGTATTACAGATTTCAAATTGAATTAAGAGAAAGATATTCACAATCATTTTTGAAATTGCAAATTTTAAGAAGTTTGTGTTCATAAGATTTGTTTAATTTGACATAGCTCTACAATTTTTTGAACATTACCCTACATTTATTAAAGAATATTAATGTAATTAAATCTGAAACACAATTTTTGACATTGTCAAACCTAATCTCATAATTTATCATATAGAGATAACCCAATCATTTTAATCTAGTCTCATATTTAATATTTGTTAGGTAAGTAGAAAGTTTGAAGTAGAGAGAATGAAAGAAAAAAAACATATGTACTTTTGACTAACAATGTTCAGAATTATTATTATAATTGTATGATCAACATGAATATATAACGTTCTTTGAGACTTTAAAAAAGTTTTAGCCTTGATAAACGATAATTCGATCATTGTGTTATCTATAATTCATCACTTATAGATAACACAATCATCAAAATCTAATCCCATTTTCAACAATATGGGTTGAATTCTAGAGATGAAGAAGAAACAATTACGAGGTTTTAGCTCAATAATGTTAATTTTTTTAAATGCTTTCTTTATTTTATGTTCAACCTACTTAAAATTATAAATAAATTGGAATCCTCACAATAAGTTTTAATCTTGAAGAACACATAACATATCACTTATAGACAATGCAATCAACGAAATCTAATAACATTTTCAACATTATGGGTTGAATTATATTGATGAAGAAGAAAAACATACGAGTTTTTAACTCAACAACGTGAAAAAATAATATTTTTATTATTTTATGATTACACTGCATTAAAGTTTTAACGATATTTGAATCCTTACAATAAGTTTTAACCTTGATAAATATATAATTTAAAACTTATAGAAAACACAATCATCGAAATTTAATACTATTTTCAACAATATGGGTTAAATTGTAGAGATGAAGAAGAAAAACATAAGAGTTTTTAACTCAACAATGTTAACAAAAACAGGAAAAAAAACCTAGAAAACCACTTGATCATCTGAAACGGTTTGAGAAAATGGCTGCCGTCAGTTCGCGACTGACCGATTCTAATCCCGTTTCATTTTCCGCTAGAGTGAGAATGATTCCACGTCTCTTCTCTGTTTTTATTGGCTGCTCTTCGAAACACTTCAGACAAAAATAAAAATCCAACCACAATTCAATGGAAAGACAGAAAGAGTGTTATCTCATTTTAAAATAAATGATAGAAATTTCAGAGAACATTATTTTTTCATGTTACCAAATCATTGTCTCTAGATTTGATGTCATTCAATTGGAGTTTATTTCGAAATAAATTATAGTGATTCAGCAAGTAGAACTGTTACTTTATGCTACATAATTTAATATAGTACTGTTAAAGTATTTAGGGTATGATGAAATAGATAGATATATTGAAAGTGGTTGTTTCTTTATTGTTTCAGATGCATGATATTTTCAGTTTTTTTAGTTAGTACTGCAGATTAGTATCTTAGAATATATTGTGCCACAATGAACATCCTTTTTGTTATTTTTAATCTTCGTAAAAAATGAAATAAAAAAGTATACACATTGCATGCCTTAAATTAATTAATAAATCATTAAAAATAATAAAATAAAAGACCACGAAGAAACGCCTGTTGCTTTATATTACTTATCTGATATACGTAAATTATTTGGATCAAATTTGTACATCAAGTATTTAAGACACGTTGAAACAAATATAAATGAAAATTTTGCTGTTTTCTATTTTTTTTTTCTGACGAGATTTTTGTGTAGGAAAGAAAATGTTCTATTTATATTAATCTATCTAACAATTATTATCAATACGCGTATTGCTGAACAAATTTTTTGTAATATAACATTCGTTTAAAAATAACGAGTCAAAGAGATATAAAATTTGATATCAACCTCATTTTTTATGATTGGGGGTAATTTTTTTTCATGAGTGTAATCGATAAAGTACAAACTTAGTTACCTTACTAAGTTACCAAACCAAGTTACTAAGTTACCCATAAGGTACTAAAGAAGTGGCAACTTCAGTCTGAGATTGAGTGAGTGAAAAAGACAGTTTAAACTATTAAAAATTCGCGATTTTAAATTCTCGTTTCCGAAGATTGGCCAATAATATGAAATGGTCGTCAGTAAGTAATGTTTTAAATCGTTCTATCGCGATATTGCTGCAATCATTAAATTAAGAAAAGCTGGAATACTTTATTATGTTTGTTCTTTACAAAAACAAATTGGATCATAATTGAAGATTAAGGGAAGAATGGTTTAGGTTCATGAAAGTTGATTCTCTGAAAAAACGACTTTATGCTTGGGCACAAAGCATTTTTCCACAGTTCAGTCCATTTTCACTGAGTGTTATAACTATCGGGAGGAACTTATTTTTCAGTTTTTGATTTGTTGAGACTTTGCAATACACAAAATGTAACAGAAGGCGATCCGATTGTCATTTTTGTGCAAAAGGGGCATAAATAGTTCTTCCCCCTAGGTCTTTATTTGTTTTTATCAATTCACTGAGTTGTTTTTTGGTAAGTTAATAATGATCTTTTGCGTCAGAATTTATGCGCTGAGAAAAAAAATGTTAAAAAATACCAGAATATGGTAAAATGTACCGTGTTTCTGACCCTATGGAAATACCAAACAGTTCGGTTTATCGACGCGCTCTGGTTATGATTTTGGTAAAATTAGCAACAAAATCCGGTTTTATAATTGGTATCTGTGGTAAACTTTGGCCTGCCAATATGCTTTGAAATTTGAACATTCGTTTATATGTTACCAAATCTCTTATCTCCAGTCATAAATAGATCAATATTAAGAGTTCCGTTGAAAGCGGAATAACTGTAGTAAAATTTTGAAGGGTTTCAATCCATGTATCGCATTTGAGCTTCAGTTACACCTAAAATGTTTTTCCTTAAGTCAATTTGATTTTAATATTAGAAAATAAATGAACAATGCTAAAAACATGGCTCATCCTAAATAACTTTTGATTAAATGATCGAATTTTCACGTTCTAGGAATCTAGGATTTTTTAATAATGGTTGAAAATTTTTTGAATCGTAAGGTATACAATGTTTGCGTCATTTAAAATAATATAATTATACATGGCAAAATACAAAATTTTAGCAAACTCGGTTGAATAGTTCCTGAGAAATCGAATTTTAAATATATGACATTTTTGAAATTTAATTTCTCAGAATGTATTCGATTGGTTTTTTTCTCAAATTTTGTATTTTGCCTTGTTAAATTATATTTTTTAATACGATGCAAAAATTGCATACTTTACAATTCAAAAATTCTTCTTCCATAATTAAATAAAATAGTAAAAAGTAATAAATGCTTGTTAAATATTATTTTTTGCGTGGAATTACCTTTGGATAAACGAATTTTATAAATTTCTGCAAATTTTTCTTTTTTTATATTCACTTAAAAAATTCTCGAGATATTTCGAAGTACACAAAATGTAAAATGAACATTATGAGGTTCTAACTTTGGAGCTCTCTCCTGACCAAATTATGAAGATCATATTTCTCATATTGTGGCTAACTCTTATATTTTGGGGGTCAGAAATCCGAATCTGTCAAAAGAGGTAGGTTTGTTCAGAAAAAGTACGTTTTTGTGTCTGATTTCGTAACTTAAAATATCATCTGACTTATTAATTAGCATATTTGAAGTCAGCCCCTCAAATCATCAAAATTGAGCCCTAGAACGTGAAGATCCTATCATTAGTTCAAAAGTTATAAGGTGGTCCTTTTTTGAGCACTGTACAGTTGTATAACTGTTTAATTCTAAAACATACTTCCGTAGCCTACAATAGCATCATTTTGATCCGTGCATGAAGTTTTTCTGTCAAATATTACTTTATTACTTTACATTTTGCCTCAGCTATTAACACTTATAATTATTGCTGGTATTAGAAGAGCAATAATAATCTTTACGGCAACTAAAAAATCAAATATGTTTTATCATTCATTTGAAATGTGAGATTATTTAAGCTTATTATTGTTTTAGTTTTGCATGACTGATATTATTAGGCGTTCATGGAATCGTCGTTTAAAATTCATGAATATTGCACAACAACTTTTAGGCATTTCTAATTAGTTTAATGTCCATTACAAAATATCATAGCTATTTTGTTTTAACAAATATATATGTATTAGAATTTATGACTGTTAGTTATATTTAAATGCAGCAAACTAACATAAAAAACGAAATTCTATTCATGGAATGAGTCTACTTAGAATTCGTCTTAAGTATTTGCAACTTTGTTACAAACACGTAATCGATTTACCATGATTGTTCTAATTTCGCTAGCTGACTCATCAACTGTAACAATCTTTTGCAATTCTTCTTGTTTTCTATGCAATCGTATAGCGAGCTTTAATTAGATTCAAATACAATATTTCAAACGAATTGCACTGTTTTTCCTGCCAAAAGTGCTTATTCTTTATACAAATAAAATGATTTATAATATGAATGTTATGGTTCAGTGATAATCTATTACCGTTTTGTTCAAACATATATTTTGATCAAAAACAAATCTGCAATTATGAACAACAAATGTATTGTTCATTGTAACTGAAGGGAGTATTTTCTGAGCAGATTTATTTAATTTTGTTAGGCTTCTATTTCAGTTTTTAACTAAAAACAAGGAATTACTTTTTATTTGAATCGAAAAACAAATATTCTAAAGTGTATAATGACAATTTTTATTGATGTTAATAAATTTATTTACTTTGCTTATATAATTTCTTTTTGAAATATTTATTTTTTACTATATAAATCAGAAAACATACAAGATATTGAAATATTATGTAATTTTCTTCTATATTCTCAATTTAAAAAGTTAAAAACACAAGCAGAACAAGGAAAAAAATGTACTTTTAAAAAGAAGATAAAATTATTAAATAAAAAGTTTTTGAAAAATAATTTAAAATTTAAAAAAAAAGTTAATTTTTAATAAAAAAGCCTAAAAACAAAATAAGGAAAATATATAATTTCGTCGTCAGCATGCACGATTATATCCGCAAAATAGAGTGCATACTAATATTGTATTAGTATAGCATAGCAAAATATACCAATACAATAGTGTTAGTTGTACCAAAAAATTCATGTCCTTGATCTCACTGGAGTAAATGCAAACAACCAAAAGTAAACAAAATTTGCCTGGTAACTACAAATTCAAGTGAAGCACCGACTTTTTTCTTCGAGAACAGTAATTATTCCAGAATATGAAGAAATATATATCAAAATTCTAACTGAAGGACTTTATCAGGTTTGACAAAAGTTTCAGGTTGCTCTTAATAAATATAAAAATAATTATAACTAATAAAAATTATAGCTAATAAAAATTAAGCTTTAACTCCTGTCCACAGCCTTTTCTACGTTTCGCCATTATACGTTTCGTTATTATTACGTTTCGCTCTTTCTATATTTCACTGTGAAAGATAAAGTGGTAAATCATACACCTACAATATCATTTGTCAAAAGATTTGTACAAGGAATAGAAGCAAAAAGAAAATAAATTCATTATTTGTCTTTTTTTATTTATTCATTGCTTATTCGTTTTTTACATGTTTCGAAGTCCAAGAGAAATAAAAGATATGTTTCTAGGTATATATCTTTTTCAAATTTTATATTTCCCAAAAACGACAAATAGCAAGGCCGAAAAAAAAGGCAACGCATGAAAAATTCTTATTCCTAGAAATTTAATCGAAACTATATCCCTCACCTGAATTGAAATAAATTATCAAAAACGAAATTTCTTGCAAACTTGCATCGTAACTAAAAATTTAAGAGAAGCAATTGTTTGCTTTCTTCTTTAAAATAAGGAATCATTCAAATCTCCGGTGTGAAGAAATTTTATCACAATTCTACCTGAACGACTAATTCAGGTTTGATGAGTGTTTCAGTTCACACTTGCTCTCGAAATTTCTATTACTTTCTTTCGGTTTCAAAATTCACAGCTAGCGGTTTTCAATCGAAATGGATCCTTTGAGTTTAAGAGGAAATTATATTGCTGATATAAGACTAACAAAATGAGAAAATATTCATTTAATATTTTTCTTAAAAGAAATTTGTCTTTTTGAATAGTACTTCTTCACCAGATGTTCTTATTTATAGAAATATTTCTTTATTCATTTTGATTTAATCAAATAAATGTTTAAATTTTTATGCGATCAGTTATTTTACTAGTTTGCATATATTTTGTTTATGTTTTATAAATCTTTAAAAATATTTAGATGTTTTAAGTATAATAGAATCAAAGATTTATTAAACTGGTTTGCTATTGAGAGAAGTTGTTTTCGTTAAATATAATTTACTTAAATATTTATCGGGAGTTCAAAATCCAGTTTTAAGATTTTATGCTGACGTTTTGAATCTAAATATGTTTTTGCTTGTTATTTTAAAACTGTTTTGCTATTTCCATTTTTTATTTTATATATTTATTGAGGCTATATCTGCGTATGTTTGGATGACACTTTCTATTTGGTTATAAAGTTAGCATGTTATGGTCTTTGGAGAGTTGTAATATAACTTTTGATCAATGATTATATTAAAAAAAACTTTTGAAGTTAAAGGTATTGGATGCAGTTTTATGAATTGCTTTTAAAAATATCTTCATATGTGGATGACAATTTCTATTTGATTTATAGTTTGGAAGTTATAATAGTCGGAGTGTCAGAATACAACGGTTGTAAACACATTTTTAGAAGCAAATATCCTTTTATAAATCAAAGAATCCTTTTATAAATCAAAGAATCTTTTTTATAAATCGAAATCTACATATTTATATGTCTGGGGGAATATTTCTATTTGATTATAAAATTTGCAAATTATGTATGTTGGAGGGTTGTAACTCAACGGTTGCTCAATGACTATATTAAATACGTTTTTAGAAGCAAAGATAAGAAACATTTTCATGGATCGGAATTAAAATATCTGAATATGTTTGAATGACTCTTTCTATTTGATTATATAGTTCACAAGTCATGGTTATTGGAAAATTGGAATACAACTGCTGATCCTTGATCATATAAAAACATTTTTAAAAGAATTTCAATGAATCTGAATTAAAAAAAAAAACGGTAAACATGAACTTTTACTTAAGGTCTCTTTGTTAATGTATTGAATTTTCTTTTAATTTTAATCATTTAAGATATTTATATAAATAAGTATGTAGCATATCATGAAATCATTGTATTAAAAAACTGTACTATATTGCATTAAGTGACCCTGTAATGAGGAATATGATAGCAACAGTATATTATTTTTAAATACAGTTTTAACTTATCTCATTGGAAATTATATAGAACATTAAAAGACAGCTTTATTATTGGTATAGTGATTAAATTTTAGTATTTAGTTAAAGTATTCAGTCTTCAAAATTTATTATTTAGTTGACAGTTTTTAGTCATTGAAATTTAGAATTTAGTTAATAGCATTTATTAATTGAAGTTTAGCATTTAGTTGATAGTATTTAGTGAAGTTTAGTATTTAGTTGATAGTATTTAGTGATTGAAATTTAATTGTATTAATTGAAATTTAGTATTTAGTTGATAGTATTTAGTGATTGAAATTTAATGACTATCTTCATTACTTATGTTGTTTCGTTTTATGGAACAACTTTTTCACTATAAAATCCAAATTTTTAAAATTTCCTTTTTAACAATCTAGTGTTTTGACTTGTACAACATATGAAAGTGTAACATCCAAAATCATTCAATTTATAAAATTCACAGAAAAGTTTTGGGAGATAAATAACAAAAAATATCCATTTGCTTACAATAGTCTCTCTCTCTCTGTCTTTCTCTCTCTCTCTGTCTTTCTCTCTCTCTCTCTCCAATAACTTTTCCAGCTAGTTGAGCAAAACTGAATTCTTTATTTTTACATGATTGAGTAAATTTATATTGCATTATTTAAAGAAATAAATTTATATTGTAAGTAATATTTGCTAATTTTGCCGGAATAATGGGTAGAAGGTATAGAATTATTATAAACTACGGGTTTTATTAAAAACGCTGATTGATACTTCATTTCCATTTAATCGTAATCTTAAATCTATTCGATTTTGATTGTTATCTGTGCTATATATTTTTTTTTTGCTGTTTAAAAATGCATTCAACTACATCTACGTGAACGTACGTAATTCTGTTTGAGTTAAGGAAAATATTTTAAACAAAACAAATGTTTAAATCCAATGTTTCAATTACAGAGGAGCGTGAAATCCTAATTTTTCGAATAATTGAAATTTCAAAAGGTGCGCGATACTACGAAATACGAAAGTATCAGAGAACAAATTGAATGTATAGTTAAGTTTTATGCACTGTAAAAAATTCCGGATCAAATTACGATAAAAAATACTGGCATCCAAAGTGCAGCATCCATAAGATCCATTTTACTGTAAAATTGTTAAACTTTTTAAACATTTTACTGTAAATTGTTACTCGTAAGATTTTATACGGTAATTTTTACAGTGATATTTAATTGATAAAAGGATTTTAACGAAAATATTAAATTCAAGATTACGGTATATGGGATTTTTTGTTCTGTAAAGTTTTATGATAAAAATGGATTCGACGATAAAAAGTACTGGCGCATTTATTACCAGTGCATTTTACCGTAATTTTATTTAGAATTTTTAACAATGTATGCACTGTTAGTTTGATAGTTAATACGAAATATAAAACTTTTAAAAATTGAGAGTCAAAAAGAGAAAACTGCTATTCGAAACTTTAGACTAGTAAAAACTTTCTAATTAAATATAAACTGATATTTAATAAAATTTATTGTTGCCAAATAATTTAAAGAAATATTACTTAAAAAATTAAATTTCGATTTTTCGGGAACTATTCGACCAAAATTCTTCATGCATTTTGCCATGTAAAATTACATTCATTCAAATGATGTAAAAAAATCGTTTAGTGTGCAATTCAAAAATTTTTCTACTTTTATTAAACAAAATAATAATAAAAAAAAAATCCATATTTGCTAAAAGTTGTGTTTTGCATGGAATTATCTTTGGAGAAACTAATTTTAGAGCTGTGAGCAAATGATTTTTTTTTCAATTGACATGAAAAGTTCTTAAAATATAGCGAATACGTACAAACTTAGGACAGCTCTTCGGACTAAATTATTAAGACCATATTTTCCAGATTACGGCTGCCCTTTATATTTTGAGGAGGGACAGAAATCAGAAAAAAATGGTATGTTTATTTAGAGAAAGTACGTTTTTGTCTCCGGTTTCATAACTTAAAATATCGTCAGCACTATTTAAATAGCATATTTGAGATCACCCCCTCGAACCGTTAGAATTGATTCCCAGAACGTGAAGATCCAAGCATTAAACCAAAAGCTATTCAGCGTGGTCCGTTACTATTTTTTGAACACTACATTTCACATCTCTTTTTAATCCTATCATAGAATATAATTACTTCTAATTTGCAGGTTTTTAAATTCTGCGTTGCCGAATTATATTCTCCGGACATTAAAGAACTCCAAAAGATGTAATTTTAATATCCTCATGAACATGGGCTGTTCACAGAGCAAAAAATAAAAATCCAATAAAATTTAAATCTAAGGTATATAACTTATTGTTCGGTGTCTGTATATAGCTACCCATAGATTAAGACTTTCTCTTGTGATAATTATAAGTTTAAGTTTTTTATCTTCCTATTATTCAAAAAAAGATACGCGTATCTAAACAGATATAAAAAGATGAAATCAACAGAGCATTTTCTAAAGTGCATCGACAGAAAAAAAATCAAAAGTAGAATTCTAAAGATGAATGATAGTTAAATCAGAGATCTTGAAATATATCTATGATACACCTTATTTTCAGGAATAGCAAAACCATTTTATCCCATAAGCTTTAGGGTGAAAGGTGTCATACATTCTATCCATACCAAAAAAGATACTATTTGGGGGTAAAACTTCCTGTTTCATAGTATTTGTCACTATCACTTTCACGAAGCTAAACTAAAAGCTTTTTCTGTATCTATTATCTTAAGGTTCTGTTCATAAATAGTGCTTATTACTTTCAAAGGGAAAAGAAAAAAGGTTGAAGGAAGTTTGTTTTTAGAGAAAACTTGCCAGTATTTGGTCGCATAGGAAAACAGGCATATTGTCAGAGGAAGACTTTGAAAGAGATAATGTGTATTGTAAATATCCTTCGCGATTTTTTTGCACTTTTTACAAGCTAGATAAAAGTTGTAAGTCACAAGAAGTTTATTTTTTTTTTCGGTAAAAATGGTTTCTAAGAGTTTTCTTTCCATTGTTTTTGTAGTAAAGTTTTTTTATTGTCGCCGTTATATATTGCTGATTAGAATATATTTGTATTATAATAATCGTATTGTCTTTAATTTAAGTTTTAAATTTTTTTACGTAAACTTTACGATATGATCGTTTAAATATTCGTGTATTTTTTATTAAAAAAAATGTTTTCTCTGTAATTTTGAAAAATTATATTTTCTGTAAATTTCCTCTCAAATGTGTCTATACGTACTTAGTCAATGGTTTTAAATATATTTTATAATCTTAATTACAAATTAACGAAAAAATTCATTCTAATTTGAAATTATTATTCTTTCTTAAACCTTTAAATACAGGAATGGTGTATCACGCTTCCTTCGTGTATAAATTATTCTTAATGATGTATGAAATGATCTTGATGATTGTCAGAAATGATTGTATGAAATGATCTTTTGACTGCAAATTATAGCCAGTATTTCACATTGTAACAAATTCCATTTTAATAATTATTACTGAATATTTACGGTGAGTGCTGGTTCTATTTTCTGTGAATTTAGTTGAGTTTTAGTTTTTCAGTGAATTTATTGAAAATTTACTGTTTTAAAGGATTAAAAAATACACGAGAGAAAAATCAATAGTCATGGCCAGTATTTTAACTTAAATTAATGCACAAACCCCTACATCATCCCGTCACAAAATTTAAACGTGCTTAAAACAGGATAAAATATAATACAAGTTTGCTTGACATGTCATTTCAAGTGTGAAGAAAGCTCTACTATAACCTTCTATTAACATTTATCTACCCTATTTTCCTCGTTAAATTAAGTGATGAATGTTTTAGAGACTCTATTTTATCGTTATATTTAACTTAAAAGTTGTCTGATTTTTTTAAAATGAAGTATTTCTTGTTAAAGGTAAAATATTATTTATTCATTGTCAGAACTGGTCTTTTAAACAATACGCCTTTTGCATACAGAAAACTCCACTAATATTCTTGGAAAATGCTAAAAATAGTAGAAACTTGCTAGTTATTTATATCTCTCTCTTCTATATCCTTAACTCTTCTTTATACTTATAAGCTCGATTTAAATCCCTAAACTACACTGCTATGACTAATGACTTATAATTCAGTTTTACCAGAACATATTACTGATCAAAAAATCTGTTATACCGTAATTTTTGCAGTTATAATAACAGTAAAATCACTGAAATAAATATTACTGTAAAAATTACGGTGTACAATTTTACGATAAAAAAAGAATTTAGGTAAAAAATGAATTTTACGATAAAATGGATTTTACAGATGATGCACCCAAATTGCCGGTACTTTATACCGTAATTTGATCCGGAATTTTTGATGGTGTAACTGATTTGGGTACTGTACCCAGTCTGCATCCATCACAGTGTTGTTGCGCAATTGACGCTTAGAGGTTAATATGTCGTGGTCTATTGAGAGTTCAATTTTCTTCGGGTTAACTGTGAGAGGTTTCGTATTTTTCTTTTTCATGTAATTTTCTTTCTATTTTAAAATTAAATATATCTTTTGATTCCAGGATTGGAGCAGCATACTTAAGTAATAAACACACACTTTATAAAACATACTTTTTTTAACAGGATATTTTGAAGTAGGGATTTCATTTTAATTTTTGTACAATTTACATTTATATAATAATTAAAAAAAGCAAAAATTTATAAAAAAAATTGATATCAAGAGCTTATATGTTTTACCCTCCATGTTCTAAGGTTACGAAGCGATGTTGGTGCCCTTAAATGTAAAATCGTCTGTTCCTTATTTAGGGCTAAAGCGAAGAAATAGAAACAAATTGACCTAATACTATTATATAAATTGTTTATTTAATTTAAATAATACGCAAGAAAATCAAAAATAAAATGTTTAAGACATTTTTATAAGCATATATGTTTCACGTATTAAGCAAAGCAAGAATTTATTATTTGAATTTTTTTGAAATAAAAACACTTTTCTATTTATTCCGTGAAACTATATTTTTCCTATGTCAGAATTAAATGGGCTTATTCCTAATGCAAAACTATTAATAATTTTTTAACAATACAATTAAGAATCTGTTAAAAACTCATCAGAAATAAAGTATAGTAGTACAAAAATAATTATTTTCAAAATATTCCAATACACATTTTCTAAAATAAATTTTAAATAAGCGAAAAAGACAAGCTCTGTCTGAAACATTAACGCACACATTTTCATGAGATAAATATAGCAGTCCGGTAATATTTTAAAAGTGAGAAATATTCTTTGACACTAAAAACTTCGCCAACATTTATCAGTTCTCAAAGTTTTGTCATATTCGTAAAGGTAAGCTATATTTATATTGCCTTGTTACGGTGAATGTATAGTTGCTCTTATAAAGGTAGAATGATTTTACAGGCTGAAAACTTTTATTTCGACTTTACTCTTGCGTGATGAATTTTTTTTTGTGGAGGAGTGATGAATATTGAGTGAAATTCACCACGAATCTTGTCTCGTAGTTTTAGCCAATTACTTGCAAGTTAAGAAGTTAAATTCTCTCTTTTGAGGAGCCGTAAAATGAGGTAACATGATCGTATGTTTATCCAAGGTTCCTGATAAAAAAGTTTGTGGAATAAAACTCTCTTGGTTTTTAATTTAATTTAAATTAAATAAAGTAATATGAACATTTTCTCAACAATTTATCAATAATCTGATAATTATTGTTTCGCATAGTGGAAAAAGAGCCTGAATAATTTTTGTTCTAATGATTAGATTTTGAAATGTCATGTGCCAATCTAATCTTAATGGTTTCGAAGGATGAAACAGTCATAACTTAAGTTAAGCTAGAAAATTTCCAAACTGTCTGCAATGAGCCGCGATGACTCAGGGGATATAGCTTTTGCCATCCAATGAGGTAAATCGGGTTCGAATCCCAGCCATGGCTGGGAGACACGAATTCCGCATCCGACTTGCACCGACTACAGTGCTGACGTAGAATGTCCTCAGTGATAGACGGATCATGGGTTAGAATCCCCTTGCCGTCAGACTGACAGAGGGTAATTCTAGTGGTCTTCCTCTCTATGTACCGCAAATGCGGGTAAGTTCCATCAAAAAGCCCTCCACGAAGGCAAGTTTCTCCCAATACTTGATCCAGGAGTTGCCTCGTCTTCTGAATTGGGTTCAAAATTACAAGGCTACGTAGTTGAACATTAGTAGTCGTAAAAGCAAAAATTGGATACGCTGTTCAACGATGGTTATAAAAAACAAAACTACATGCGTCAAAAACTACATGTGTAAAGTAGAAAAACAAGGTCGCTTACACGAAGGAAAAATAATCGATCTCAAGTAAAATTCGAAAAAAGACAAAATTTCTGCATTCAGTACTCTAATTTTTAACTACTTATTTCATTTTCACATTTTTGAAAATTTATATTTCAAATGATATATCTCTAAAACTAAAGGCAACTCTATAGAGTTTGAATCGCATATAATTTGATGATGTCATTTCCATTTGTTTCATGCAATTGAATATAATAATCAAACAGGTAAGAATATACAATTTTAGAAAATGTTTTAAAATATCTTATGGAAGATTTAAAAAAAAAAATTAGTTTACGTCTTTAATAGTGCACCAAAAATAAAACAAAATAAAATAATGATGCATTTTTAATGGAGAAAATAATTATACTAAAATTAGAATACTATATGATAATGACATTTATGGTATAAAAAAATGCCCATAATTCTGGTTAAAGAAACCAAAATTTACTACATTTAAACCATTCGTTTGCTTATTTTTCCTTTCATTTGGTAATGGTTTATCGCAAATTCTGGTTTTTAAAAAATAGATCTTATTTCCCCATATTAAGTAAAAAATACAAAACTGATAAATTCAACCAAATAAATGTTTTTTATGCAATTAGCTAAGGTATCATGACTAAAATTATCAAATTTTGCCATATTTACTAAATTTTATCACGTATTATAAAATGATATTTAATTCATAATTTTACCAAAATCCTCACCAAGGAACTTTGGTAAAAATTACCGAGCCCTATGGTGTTCCCCCACAGCCAGGAACTCGGTAAATTTTACCATATTCAGGTAGATACTTTTTCTCAGTATTATTAAAACTATTTTGAAGCGTTTAAAAACTGTTAAAATAAACAAATCAATTCATAATGTTAAGAAAAATAAATTTCCGCCTCAAGAGAATTGAATTAGTTTACATTATTTCTAAAAATGAATTTTTCCGGAGGCAAGCTGCATTTAATCTACACGCAAAGTTAAATGCATAAGTGCGATTATGATGAGAAAATGATACTATGTCGTGCTTTTTATTACCGTCTTCTTAGTTTGAAATGAATCTTCCACGGTGGCGTAATGAATATGGAATAGGGAAGCAATGCAAATCCTGTCCAGTATTTCCTTCCAATTACCAAGATCTTTGGAAGTCTGTCTTCGTCTTTTGAGAGGATTTGAGTTGCGCCCCAGTAATCTTCTACTGATTGAAAGTTCGTTTCCAAGAGATTCACGGACCTGATAGAAACTGTGTCCTTTTCTTTCGACGATCAGCAGCACTTAAATCGTTGGACCGTTGCGTCAAGTACTTGAATGAATTCTTTCTAACCCAAGTTCTCGCACACGCGTCAGGTACTTCGACACTCTTTGGGGTTAACTGGAACCACCAGTATAAGCTCTGAAAAGCGTTTTCTTTCTTCAAGGGAAGAAAAATAATAAAGAAAAAGAAGGAAGGTAAAAATGCTTCTTTCAGCGAGATGTGGATTGGATTGTGGAAAGACTGTCTTGAAAAGAAGTCCAGTTTAGATTTTTTAGGAAAAATAAATTACAAAATGCTACGAGCATTGCTTGAAATTCCTTTCCCAAAAACTCGTTTCTCAAGATTTTCGTAAGCGGCATTTTAGTTCTAAAGAATTTTTTTTTTCTGTCCAAGGTTTTGTAATGATTATTAAAGTCAGATAAAAAGAAGTGGGATTCTCTTTTTAAATTAAAAGACTAAGTCTGAGTCTTATAATTAAATGTTAGCTCCTTTATCATACGTTGGATATTTGAAAAGAAAAAGATCATAATCCCGTTAGTTTTATAAAGAAGTATACGAAAAATAAACACGTTTTAAAAAGTCAAAACTAAAGTGACATTAAATAAATTTGTTAGTGAAAGCTTAGGTAGAATATATTGGATAATCGAATTATGTTATTCCTTCCTAAAAAATCGTTTCTCAAGATTTTTGTAAACGGCATTTTAGTTCTAAATTTTTTTTTTCTTCGATCAAATGATAGCTCTTTTCTCATGTGTAGGGAATTGTTTTTTTAAAAAAAAAGATCGTAAACCCGTTAGGTTTATACGGAAGTATTATGACAAATGAACACATTTTAAAATGTCAAAATTAAAGCGACATTCAATAAACTTGGTAATAAAAGCTTAGGTACAATAATTTCCACTGACTATGGTATAAATGGTCCTGATATGTAAAATACCGAGTCCCAATTATCATCGAAATAGGGTAGCAAGGACATCGAATAACTAAAATTGCGAATAGTTCTCGAATTTTTTTATCCCTTCCCAAGAACTCGTTTCTCAAGATTTTGGTAAACGATATTTCATGTTTAAAGAATTTCTTTTTATTCTATGGTTTTGTCCTGCTTATTAAAATCAGATAAAAAGAAGTAGAACGCTTTTTAAAAAAAAATTCAAATCTAAATCTGCGTCTTACAACTAAATGGCCGTATGCTAAAAGTAGTATAGTTAAATGCTAAAAGTAGTACATACATACTTCATACATGTGCTTAAACATAAAAGTTTACCATAAAAGAGTTCAGTAATACTTTTTTAAGAAAAATTATTGATTTATTGCGTGTAAAATAAGAAGTTAGTTTTTACAGAAAATCGTCAAAGTATTTTACTTTCACCACTTTATGAAAAGATAATAATCAAAGGTATATCTTAAAAATATATATATGCATAAACAAACTAGTACACCGTAACTTTTGAAATCAAAATAAACTATCTTAAATTCCCAAAGGATACCAATGAAGAACGTTGAAAAAATTATTTAGTATTTTATATAGTTAAGTGTTTAGAATTTAATTTTGATAAGACTTTTATGTATTTATTTACATTGGGAAATATTATTTTTTTTGTTTTCTGTAACATGAGGATATTTTAACAGATCCTTTATATACTTTCGAATCGTTGGTCTCAAGCAATAGATTTTTCTTTCCCAGCTATGTTTTCTTTAAAATGATATTTTCAGCTTATTTTTTGTTGAAATGTAAAGGTTTGAAAACGTCATATATAACAGGGGTTTGCATAAATAATGAGACAGACTTCTAGGGGATTTAGGGTAAATCATCAGAACCAAAACTGCTTAGGAACCAATGCCTGAAAATATTATGATACGCCGCTAGAGGCTCTTCCCCATTATGAACTGTTTCTTCGTGTGCTTTTGAATAGGTCATAATAGGAAAAAGCTCCTAGCCACTAAAGAATGCATTTATGTGCATGTGTTTCTATGCAATTTTAATCCTGATGATGTGCTCTAGCTCCAGTAGAAGTTTTTCGCAAAATTTATGCTACCTCTTTGTATAGAACGTTTTAGAAACTTGTACATTTAATCAAAAATCGGCTAAAATGTCAGTAAAAAGAGTAAAACTAATTTCATATTTGAAATTCTCACACCAGAATAAAGAAAGATGAAGTATTTTTTAAATGCAGCCAAGTTCAACCGCATTTTTAAATGCAAAACCAAAAAATTATTCCCTAATGTTATCAGCTAATATTCAAAAAGCAAAATAATAAATCTTAACAAACTTCTGAAAATATACCAATTTTGAAAGATTTTTTAACGGTGAGTTATTATCTTTTTCTTTAATTGAATCTACTGGTATAATTGATTGTCTAAAATACTTTTAACTAACTGGCTGAACCAAAAAAAGTCAAATGACAGGCATAATTGCAACCTATATAAATGTTACTATTGAGATTAAAATGAATTTTAAATATAATTACATTGCATCGTCTAGAACGATAATTAATTAAGTTACGAGCAGGTGTCATTTTATCTTCAAAATAGTTCAAAAACGTAGAAAGATCGTAATTACAACAGCGAAAAAAAAGTTAAAATTAAATTTTTGAATCTGAAGATTCCAAGGGAATACGTTTTTGTTCAACTCGTTTCACAGTGGTGACTTTTTTCTTCATAGTAATATCATTACACTTCAAGTAATTTCCTTGACAAAACATTTTGTCATGTTCACTTCAGTAGTTTTTCGTGTAAGACGAATTATTTCGTCCTACCCAGTTAATAGGTTAAACTAGACAGACCAAACTTTAAATGCTATGTAATAGTCAGCATTTTATAAACATTGAAATTTGACTACCCCAGTTGACATTTTCGTCGATTTTCAATATATTTTTTAAAAATTAATGACATATTTTGCTTTGTTTTTAAGCATTAGAAAGAAATTGAACATGAAATGTATGCTAACATGTCGGTTAGCACCTTTTATACATAGAAGCATTCATTATTGTTAGTATTGCACCGTACTGGATTGATCGTTATGATACTGTTCCTAGTACAACATTGAAGCCGAGCATCACTGGTTGCGGTCAGTAGGCGGGTGGGTAACAACTTTGATCAGCCTGCGTAGATACCGAGAAAGCGTGGTATCTGTTCTTGCTAAACTCTTCTATCGTAAAGTGCTCGACTTCGAGGGTGGGTCGTCGGGCTACCAAAGCGGGGGAACCATCCTCTCTGTAGAGGATCCAAATTGTGAAGGCAAGTGTTTGGATGATCCTCAGGGATGTTTCCTAGATGGTCATCAATAGTCAATTGTGTAGTTCTAGCACTATGTAAATAGTGCTAGAACTACACACTATGACCTACCTACTATTGTGTAGTTCTAGCACTATGACCTACCTACCTTTTTGCTAATATTATTATTATTTTTTTTTTTTAATTTTAAAACGAAACGCTCGAGATGAAATTGAACCACTGGAAAACTATATGAGACATGAAAGAGTACAGGATTTCTTTTTATTTAACATCTTATTATCAAAAATTTTAGGGATGTCTTGGGATTATCCTCAGAGATGTTTCCTAGACCGTTAACAATAGCCCATTGTGCAGCTCTAGCACGGCGTAATAAAGTATTTACCTTCCTTATTATTTTTTTTAAATTTTAAATCGAAATGACTCGAGATTAATTTGAACCACTTGGAGTTCTATAGGATACATAAAAGAGTATAGAATTTCTTTTTATTTAGTCTTATTTTAAAATGTGATTATTTTGCAATGCTAATTTTGAATGTTTCATGCACATAAGAAATTTTTATATGAGTGTTTTTGAAAAATAATAGTAACAATAATAATAAACTGTACAAGGTTTAAATTCCAGCCGATTCCCTCTTTTAATCAATGTTTTCTGGAGACATTCTTTTAAATTTTCATTCATCGCTCTCGATAAGTAAATGATTCCAACGGAGAAACTTTCTCAAAGACGTTTTTATGAACAAAAATGTATCTATTCATTTTAGTTAACAAGAAATTAATTGCTACACTGAATTAATAATTTGTAACAATCCCTTACTCTCGCATCATTAATTAAATTTGTCTCAACTTGGCTGTAGGGATTCGGAATTGTAATTTGGGAGCTTCAATAAGTAAGAAAAAAAATATTTGGCGCAGAAAGTATAACTTTCAATAATTAAACAATGAGATTTTTAAGGTAATTGGGACCAAACTAATCATAATTTTTCACAAAAAGTAAAAATTTACGTGATTTAGGTGGATTTGTGTGATAACATATTTTCAGTTTTCGTCAGAGAATAATTCTATTTTTATTGTAATTTATTGCTTTCTTAGATCCAGGACAATAATTTTCTAGATAATATTGTTGATTGGTTCGAGAGTAAGAAATATTTATGGCTTTTTTTATGTAATTTATCCTAAAAACTGATTTTTGCGGAAATTATAAGAAAAATATGTTTTAATAATTTTTAATGTAGAACTTAGTGAAATGTTAATTTTTTGGATAACAAATTGAACTATTCGGGATCAAATTATACTTTCTGTGAGTTATCCAGAAAAGAAAAAAAAAGGCAAAAAAGGTAAATGTGTTGTGCTAGTATACCGTGTTTTCTTCACCATGTATTGTATAGAAATTGTTTAGTGGAACTTGAGGCATAACATTAAATTTTATGTCCCCTTACTTCTTTTTAAATTATTTTAATTATTGACGTCTTATTATATAACAATTAAATTGTCTATTTTTCATTTCCTAATCATACGAATTATTTGAAAGTCTGCTGTATGAAAACATAATTGAAATATTATAATTTGTCATTTTAAATGATTATTTAACAATTAAATTGTCTATTTTTCATTTCCAAACCATACCAATAATTTGAAAGTCTGCTGTATGAAAACATAATTAAAATATTATAATTTGTAATTTTAAATGCAATAACTGATTTAAGCTTCAACAACCTGTATAACAATGTATATAGTTTTAAAATTCAGTAAATATATATGAGATAACCGGTCGTTACGTCATTGAGGAAAAAAAATTGTAGTATGGCTTACTAAGGGACTACTTTACACGTATAATTTACAGTAAAAGTTTAATTAATTATGCCATTGTTGTAACATTTTATAGTGATGCTAATGGAGGATAGGGTATACTTTGTATTACGTAGACTAAAGCAGAATACTACGTAAATAATGCATAAATAAAGTATACAAATGAGCATACTATAGTTTTGGTTTCTTTTTAATAATTTTTTTCAGTGTTTAAAAACTAAATAATTTGGTGTTCAGACACTGTGGGAAGTTCTTGTTTAAAGAACAAAATTAAAACTGTATGCTTAAGAACAAGTAAAAATATTCAAAAATGAGTATAACGTGTGTTTGCAAATGCCTCGTGTAGCATGTACTTATTTGTAGAGAAGCGTGTTCTCATTACTGAACATATGTGCCTTTTTAAATATGATAACATTTTAATTTCCTTTCATGTTAAAATTAATAATTTTTGAGTACATGCAATTTGCGATATTATGAACAGTTCAGGTTTTTTTCTGACTTATAAAATTTTTGAGTACATAAAACTTTTAGTTTTGTGAACAATTAAAATAATTCATAATTTATTACTTACTTTTGAGTGCATAAAGTTTCAATTATGTGAACAGTTCAACTTATTTTTTAGTTCAAAACAACACATTTTTGATTGCGTATAAGTGAAAATACAACTTCTTTAAAATTTGATTTCTCAGAAACTATTCGACTGATTTTACTCAAATTTTGTGTTTTGCCATGTTAAACTACACATTTAAAAATGGTATAAAAATTGCATAACTTACTATTGCATAACCATCTATTATTCAGAGTTTTTTTTTCGATAATTATTTAATAAAATAATAGAAAATAATAAATATTTACTAAACTTTATTCTTTGCGTGGAATTACCTTTGAATAAACCAATTTCATAATTGTGTGCAAAAATTTTTCAATTCTCTTAGAATTTTCTCGAGATATGGATAAATACGCAAAAAGTAAAACTAACATTAAGGGACCCAAACATTGAATCTCTCTTCTGACCCAACAATTGGTACCATATTTCTCAAATTGCGGTTACTCCCTACTGTTTGGGGATCAGAAATCCGAATTCGTTAAAAGAAAGGTATGATTATTAACGTATAACGTTAAACGTATGAAAGTACGTTTTTCTGTCTAATTCTGTAGCTGAAAATATTGTCTACCACCAATTAATTAGCATATTTGAAGTCACCCCTCTAACCATTAAGAATGAGTTTTATAACATGAAGGTTCAATCATTAGATCAAAAGTTATTCAGTAGGGTCCGTTTTTTTGGCGGACTGTATATTAAATTTACAACCATAATAATAACAACATAAATGATTAAAAAGGCAATTTTCACGTCCAGTTAAGTTTAAAAGATGAAAAAGAATATCCGTTGAAGTTGATCATCAGATTATAATAATTATTATTGTTTTATCAAAATACTGCAGTGGCATAAATAACTTACACAGACTTCACCATCAAAGATATTGTTGAAAAGAATGTTCTTTCATAGAATGCTCTTTCATAGAGAAAATAATAGCTTGTTAATTTTAAATGTCCAGTATTATTTTGCTAATGAAAATCGTCGAAATATATCAGTGAAATTCAATGTTTTATATATTATATATAATTATTCGTCTCAGTATTCAGCGGCATCAATGGTAGTGAAACGGGGGTAAGACTAGTTAACTACGATCGAAGGCCTGATTGAGCTGAACTGTTCCACAAAAAACCATCAGATTTAATCTAGATATGTATTGTTTAGTTGCGCACCATCTATTATTCCTTAAAAGTTATCGATATATTTTATGTTTTATAAATGATTTTTTTTCTACAAAATGTCAAATTACCCGGTCATATCCAACTAGTGGGGAAAGACCGGGTTCACATATTAACTCCATGGGAAATTTAGAAATAAATTTCCCAAAATTTAGAAATTTGAAAACTTTGATGAAAAAGTAGTAGACATTCGTAATATGTATGACAATTTAAGAAATTATGCATGTGATGTAGTCAAGACCTTACTAAAAGGAGGGTGGGCAATTTTCACCGATCTCGGCACGGCTGAGGCATCGACTGAAGTTTTTTATAAATTAATAAATTAATTAGTTTGGTTTTTAATATTACACTAAAGCTATAGTTGTTATTGTACTGAATGAAATTAATTCGCTTTTGAAGCGAAAATTGTAGATAATTATTTTTATAATAATTTAAAAGTTACAACTTTGTATAAAGATTACTCAGAAATTTTGAAAAATATGAAAATAAAACTTTTAGTGCATTAAGAAAGGGGCCCACGATAAATTTTCTCCTGGGGTTTGTAAAGCCTTCGTTCAGGCTTTAGTGTTTGTAGGCAGGGCATAGACTCACGAGAACGGGATGTCAAAAAGTCAAAGAGTTATAAGCATTTGACTTTTTTAAAATTCAATTTCTCAGGAACTATGCGACCGATTTCGTTCAAATTTTGTATTTTGCAAACGTAGAATTACAGTCCTTATAATGATGCGAAAATTGTTTGCATTTTTTATCATAGTCTTTTGATTGTTACTAAATAAAATATTAATATTTACTAGAAGCTCTTTTTCGCATTGATTTAATTTTGGATAAACGAATTTCATGATTCTGGAAAAAAAATTTTCAATTCGTTTAAAACGTTTGTGAGGTGTAGCGAAAGATGAAAGAAGTAAAATTAACATTAAAGGGTCTAAAACTTGAGCAGCTTTCTTGTCCGAAATACTGAAACCATACCTTCAATATTGTGGCTAGCCCCTATAAAATATTTTTTGAAACGGTAATGACCAATAAATAAAGTTACTTGAAAAACAAAAGAACAACAGAGAGTTGATAGAGGAAAGCAAATTTATCTACACAGACACTTTGAATCAATCAACAACATGTCAATATTGTAAGCCTTTCTTATTGTCTAGTAAAGCGTAAATCAAGGGTAAGTTCAAAGCATCTGAATTTTATTAAAATTCAATTTCTCAGTAACTACTGGACCGATTTAGCTCAACTTTCATATTCTGTTGTAAAAAATTACATTTTTTAAAATGCTGTAAAATTTGCATGCTTAAGTATTCAAAATTTGACTATTATTAAACAAAATAATAAAAAATTATAAATATTTACTAAAAGTTATTTTTTTGCACCGATTTATCATTGGATAAGCGCATTTAATGATTGCGTGAAAAATTTCTCAATTCGCTTGAAAAGATTCGAGATATGGTGACATACGCAAAAAGTCAAATTAACAATAAAGGTTCTACTCTCCTGACCAAACAATGGGAACCATATTTCTTTCTAATAGCTTTCTAATATATTTTGATATATTATCTACTCAGGGTCAGAAATCTGAATTCGTTGAGAAAAAGGTATGTTTATTCAAATGAGGAACTTTTTTTGTCTCATTTTGTAACTTAAAATATTATTATTATTTTTAATTTCTAATGCCCACCTGTATTAATATTTCTTTAATTCAGGCACTTACAGGGTAGATATGTTTTCCCCTTTTTCAAGGGCACCATATTAAGTGGGCCAACGTTGCTCCCACGGTAAGAACAGATAGTACAGAGAATGAAAGCACATCCATGCCTTGCCTAGGATTCGAACTTAGAACCTTTCTGATGCAAGGTCAGTTCCCTGATCCCTACAAAGTCCTGTTGGGGTAACATAAAATATCATCTACATTAATTAAGTAGCCTATTTAAGATTACACATTTGAGCTATTAAGATTGATTCCTAGAACATAAAAATCAAAAGTTAACTTGACTCAAAAATAAATAAATGTCCACTCTAGCCCCATTTCTATTCCCATTTTGTACAAGATTTTAATACCCCATCACAAATATATCCCTAGTTTCCATCGATTGTTTTTATAATATGTTACACCTAGTCGAGTTGTAAAATTGACGAAGAGCGCTGCCGATACTTATTTCTTTCAATTTTTTTTTGTAAAAATAATAATGAAAAACATTAAGTGAAAAATTAATTAAAGTTTAACATAAAAAGGCAGTTATTCAAAACATGTTGTCCAACAGGCACTTAAACACTTACATCACTGATTACCAAGATGAAGAAACATAGAGCGGGATAATTTTATATCTAATTAAAATATTCTGAAAACAGATTGAAACATAAAACTTCATGTGCAGGTTAATCAATCAAATCTTACCTTCCCGTGCTTTAACCGTTTGAATGGTATTAAACCACCAACTTCCAGTATCCGTCGAACTAATATTGGATTTCAGCAATATCCCACATGACCAATTTGTACTTACAAATGATAACTAATCACACCTAATTGATTCAGGAAAAAGCATTTCGTGAATAATAATTAGATGTCATTAGTTTTGTGCCTCTACATTTCAGCAGTTACCTCCAAAAAAACCACGCAAGGTTTTTATATTTCAGAATGTGGTGAAGTGTATTTTATTTTGTATTAAACCGGGCTTTCAATGAATTCGGTTTCAAATCAACTTTTTTTATTACCTGATATAATGTCTTTACTGTTTCTTTTCAAGCAATCTATCATTAATACTCGGTTAGGTGGTTGGGAAGCATGATGCGGAAGTCAGATGTTTATAACAAGATTCTACTTCCTGATGTAAACTGTGGATGGGCATTGCTAGCGTCAGTATTGTCTTTGGTCAACCATTGTATGAATACCAAACCGGCGGCTTATTTAATATCCAGCAATGTTTAAATACTCGCTCTTTTTCGCAGATTTTCTTCTTGGTTGTTATTGGAAGCAATTATAAAGCAATCTTTTATTTTTTTAAAATTTGTTATCTGAATTAAAAAATAGAGAACAAAAATCTTTTTTTTTAATGCCTAACAGAAGAACGGGTCGTTAAAAGCGGCTGAGATGGGAAATTGAAAACCGGTGCCAATATTTCATTCGTGTAGCTTTAGTGCGACTTTAGCAACCGAACTAATAATTTTACTGTCGATTTTTAAATGTTTACTTATCGTTATTTTTTTTTCCAAAAAAATGCTAGGATCATTTCATTCTAATGAGGGGAAAAACATAAAATGTCTCACAAAAACAATGGAAAAATTTACAGACAAAAATTCTATTTAAAGAATCGGCAATGTTTTCGGAAATCGTGCCAGGATTTCATAATGGTTTTAGCTTAGATCTCAAGGCATAGAGTGTCATCAAAATTTACAAATACCGAAAAAACAATGTTTTCGTGAGAGGCGCTTCCCCTCAATTCAATGTTATGCTTTTGAGACTCACATCTTTCCCTAAAGCGCGCGCAATTTAACTTACTCCCTCAAAAGAAAATATTTTACTAGTTAAGAATACACAACACGAAGTCAGTCGTATTCGAGCATTCCTTCGCATCTTCTTGCTTAGAGTTTTCTTGTTTTTATCTATCTATTTATTTTATTTTTTTATCTTCTCTTGTTGTGCTTATCTCACTCTAAGCTGGTACGCCTATGAATAACCGTGCACACCCGAATAAAGAAAAAGAAGTCGCGCTTTGCATGCTAATGCCAAAGCCTGAGTTTTCGAGACGAGAAATATTATAGCTTAGCATTGTGGTCCAGCATGCGTAAGAGTAAAGATATGGGGTGGCGCTTGAAATTTCAGACTTAAAAAATAAAGGAATGTGAAGAGGAAATAGGGTAAAAAAAAATGAAAACGCAGCTAGTGTTGGTTTCGCCAAGTTTTTAAAAATCTTTCGTCTAGAATAGAAGTACTCAAGGCGAAGTGGAAGATGTGTTTGTGTCTTACCGCTATTGTATGTCCATCCTATTCCCTGGCGTTGCATTATTTTTTGCTAAAAATTCCTTCTATTCTCTACAGGAGTGTAATAGAAGTTTTTGCAGCGATGCAAACTTAACACTTTAGCTTTGAAATGCTATTTTCGCATTCGTTTTTGCATCTAAAGCAGTGAATCGGTTGTTTCACTCGGGATTTACTTTTTTGTTCCTTATTGTCATCGCGAGGCTATTTCGACTGCTGCAATTTCTAGATTTACGTGTCTCTTTTCATTTACTTGAATACGCACTTCCAGCGGTTTTTAATACGATAAAAACATCATGTACATGTTCCATCTAATCTTGGAATGTAACTTCTTTGTGTCTGGAAGTATTTCATTCAATTCAAAGGGGATTTAATCTGAATACATTTATTTTCGGGAAGATATAAGTTTATTTAAGGGAAATAAAACAAATTCAACCAAGTTTGTTTTTGCTTACTTTTATGACTTTCGTTTATCTCTCCAGTATTTTTTTAAATTAATTTTAAATTATGAAAAAATTATTCTGACTAGATATGTTGTATATAAATAGTATTTTAACATCCTTATTTTTCGTTTAGTATGCAATTTTTTTAAATAAAAGAATGTGTGTTTATTTATCTCGCATGTCTTTATATAATCAAGATATAATATTATATGTCAAGATATAATTTCACTACGCGGAAATTCTAATTCTCATAGCAACAGGCACTCTGATGTTTAATTTCTTTTATTGCTCTTTTTTAAACATGAAATAATCTTTTTTAAAATTATGAATCAGCACAACAATTAAAAAAAAAAACAATGTGTGAGATCTCATTTTAATATATCTTTCTTAAATACATATTTTTTAAATACATCTTTTTTAAATATATTTTTTTTAAATAATTTTTTTTTAAATACATTATCTATGCATGTCTTAAGATACAATTATAATTTTACGTCTACACTTATTTTCTGTTACATTCATATGTTGAAATATTTTTTTACGCTATTTTGCAAATTATCACGTGGGACAATATTTTTTTTCCAGTTCATTAAAGAAAAATGATATATAATATTGTATCTATATATATAATATTGTCTTAAGTATGTTAGTACTACGAAAGACAAGATAAAAAATATGAAAATTTACGTGTTGCATTCCGAAAAAAAAGGGATTAGGATTCTTTAGGGCAATTATTTATAATTAACAACCCTTAATTAACAATTTACAATTAAGATTACTTAGAGCTATTTTTTGATTAGAATTATTAATTTTAAAAACAAATAGAAATGCAGTATGTACAATAATTTTAATTTTGTTATTGAAATAAAATGCAAACTGAATAATAAATAAGTAAGTGTTAGAAAAGTGCATTAATGCAAATTTACGAATCACTGAGAAAATAAGTATGATAAAATTTACTATGTTTACGGTTCTGTAAAAACAAAAGATCGGTAATTTTTACCGAAAAGCTTTGGCAATGATTTTAATATTTAGGTAAAATTAAATATAGAATATGGTTTTACGGTTGGCTAAAATTTGATAAATGTGGTGAAATTAGATGATTTTATCAAAATATCTTAGAAAAACGCAAAAAACGAAACCATTTATTCGGTTAAATCTACTTTTTAGTTTTGTATTTTTTTTTAAATATGTGGTAATACGTATAATTTTTGAGAACCAGAATTTCTGGTAAACTGTTACCATATGTAGGGAAAAAATTACCAAATGAATGGTTTAAATACCGTATATTTTTGTTTAAATGGAGCCCATTTTTTCAAATAATGTTATTAATTTTACGAAATCAGTTTTCTCTTCGTCGAAAGGTGAAATTCTTTATCAAAATTAATAAATAAATATATAGAACGTACTTTTCTTTATTGGTTGATTCTATTAGTACACCTTCGTCATTAATAATTAATTTTAGATTTTATATATATATATATATATATATATATATATATATATATATATATATATATATATATATATATATATATATATATATATTAGTTTCTAAGATTGTTTCAAAATTTATTTGCTGCAAATTGTTTTTAAAAAAAATGACTATTTTTGGTTATGTAATTCATACAAAATGTTTCGTGATTATACGCTCAATATAATTCAGATTAAAGAAGTCGTCTTTCTAAATATAAAACTAGTAGAACTCATCGCACGAGGAAATTGTTTAAGAATAATTGAGTTATTATTTATCAAACCTTAAAACAAGTAGAGAAAAATGCTAAGGGTATAAATATCTCATATAGATTTTACTGTTTGCATTATTTTCCAATGTGGCTACCATGTGCATATCACTCTATAGAAGTTCTTGTTAGGAGTGATTTATAGCAGTCAACAGCAATTTGAGTTCAAGCCAAGTCCAGACGTAAAAGCAATATTTGTACTTAATCAATGTAAATCTTATTCTTATCATATCATCAGGAGAGTTGTATTCGAATTTTTTTATGAATATTCTTACGTTGTTGTTTTCGTTGGTCAATAAGACAGAGGGGGTGCGAATGTTCTTGTTTTCCAGTGGTGTCATCTTTGGCCAAGAATTCGACATTTGCCAAACCCATACGTCACACCCGTTTATAGGGCCGACTCATTCATATATCCATTCATTCGTCCACAGATTGTAATTTTGATCTGAACCAGAGAACGATCAATCTACAATTTAATACTCCCAGAGGTATTGATTTGTTATGGGAATATTGAGGACTTTGTGACCCGAGAGATTTAACGTGCACTAGTCACAATTTACTATACGGGGAATCTTCAGGCGTCTGGATTTGAACTCCCGTTCTCAGAAACGTGAGTCCAGCGCGCTGCCAATCAGGCTGTCCTGGCCTGTATATTCTTATGATTGATTCTTATGGTTCTTGTTTCCAAAGCTGAAGTTATAGTAATTCAATGTAGAAATAATTTTTAAAAAAATAATCTTTTGAAGTTAGAATATAATTTATCTGATGATTTAAATTGAATGTTACATTATTTAATATTAAGTGGGACGGATTAAATTTTCGTTGAAATTAAAATAACGTATAAAAATTAGCTGATGTAAGAAATATGAATAAATGATGTTATCTCCATCAAATTAAATTTTTTTTTAATGGATGTAGTTAAAATTGGGCTATATCATTGCTTAAATGGTGATGATTCATCCTTATGAAAGAAAGGTATGCAAACTTTTGTAAGTAAAATTATTATTAAAAGTTCAATTTATGTTAGCAAACAACTAAAATTTCTGAAATTTTAAACATGTCATTTTCACACTATTGTTTGCAATATATTAATTGCTAAATAAAAGGGAAAAAAAATGTAAAATTAAGGAATTAAAGTCTTAAAATTATTATTTAATAGCTAAATACTTCAAGATATATTTTAATGCATGAACTAAAAACATTCTAAAATATTCTTTCGGAATTAATAGGAAATCGGTTTCCATATAAATTTCCATAGGTTAATACAGGAGAAAGGGAGAAAAGATTTGACTCCAGGACACCCTTAAGCTTTTTTGTGATATAAAATATAGCAGATATTGACTTTTATATAAATAGACCCTTAATAGACAGATAGAGGGAAAATAGATAGAGTTAATTAAAGCCTTGAAATTATTATTAAACACAGTTAAATTTTACAATATATGTTTTAATGTATTAAGTTAAACAAGATATTCCAAATTATTAATTAGTGCCTCAATAAATGGTAAATCGGTATCCATGTAAATTTTCATATGTTAATATGGGAGACAGAGGGAGATGATTTAACTCCAGGACACCCTTAAGCATTCATGAGATATAATATAAGTGATATTGACTTTAAGATAAGTAGACTCAATGTAATCCAGAGTAAAAAAAAATGAAATGATCTTAGCAAGCAATATTAAGTTAAGTATTTAATAACGAGATTTAAAATACTGATTTTAAAATCTGATATGTTTTAATTTTGAATAACTAAAAAGAAATCTCGATAATTAGCCTCCTGAGTGGAATGTTTATCTAAAGGTTCTAATCATGTAGCTCTTGAGTTTCTAACAATGTTTTGTTATGAACTTTTAAATGAGTAACGGATTGAGTTGATAATTAAAATATTTTTCCAGAACTATCTATTTGCTTATAAACCTGTGTATCTAAAAGTGCTTTCGAGTATAAAGTAAAGCTCTTCTGTTTCAGAAGTGAGTTCAATTATTTCACAGAAGAGTGACGATTAAAGAGACAAGTAGGTTTTAAAAATTAGACAATGCATGACGAACTTTTCCACTGAATGGCAACTGTAATCTGACGATGCATAAATCAAGCAAAGAGGACGGAAGCTAAAAGCAGAAGAATAATGAAATTAGAGGGAGAACGGTTTATTTCAATGAATAGTCAAAACTCTTTTGGCTGAAGTATCCCGGAAATTTAAGAAACAAGCAACAGCATTGGAAAGTCTCACGCAAACGACGGGAGTTTTAATTCATACCAGAGACGCGGTTTTTACTTCAAGATCGAACTTTCCCTTGTAAAGTTGGACCTTAATCTAGAGCAGCTTAAGAAGCAATTACTGATGAGAATTTTTATTTCCGGAAATACCGGATGTGTTATCAGTCAGCATCTAAAGCCAATGATCCAGGTTTTCTCTTAAGGGAAATCACGGAAAGGAATCAACTGACACAGTTCATTTATTTTCCCTCGGAATTCAGTTCATTTATCTGTTCATTATCCTAAGCGCAGTTTGCTCGTAATTTGGGAACTAATTGGTAAAGCTCTCAAGTTCACTGCGCAACTTCCTATCTTTACCGTGCTTCTTTTTTTTCATTGCTAATTGCACTGTAACTCTGAAGAATAGAGGGATGCTTATTGATTATCAACGAAGACCTTACACGTCCACGAAGAAAGAGTGGTGATATTTGCATACGATCCCAAGAGTTATATAGTCTTTGGAAGACTTTTCGGTGAGAGTTCACAGTTCGCCTGTAATAAATTGCTTTTGTGCAGTGATAATTGAATTCAAGACTTATTAAGCTAATGTATTTATCAGAGAAGTCAATTTGTGTTTGATAGACATTTCCTTACTGTAATTAATGTTTTAAAGTTGCTCTTAATTTAAGGATTATATTTATACTTTAGTTTAACCAATTCATTGGTGTTGTTTGTTTTTGATGCACAGCTGTATTTTAGGGCATTCCATGTCAGTTTAAATGTTTAAAGGAAAGAAATATAATTTCTGAAATTTAAAGGTTAAACATTGATACAATTAAAAAACACGAGAAATAATATCTTACAGTATTTTTAAAGATTTTTGTGGTAAATAACACGCTAATGCTACATGACTAATATATTATAAAAATCTTACAACAGTTATAAAAATTAAATGTTGTTATTTGCATACTACAGATTTTTGAATGCTACAAAAAATAACTTTACCACAAAAGTTTAAAAAATAAATAAAACAAAAATAAGCAAATTTTAAAACCTGATAGTTATATATTACACTCATGTCCATAAATTAAGGATAATGAAGTTCAGGCACAGAAAGAGACAGAAGCCAAACAAATTTGACTTATTTGTAAAGTCTATGTATTAAACAAAAGGTAAAGAGCAAAAAAGATGCTATATGTTTGACATAATTAATAAAAATTGCGATTTTTACTCCCTGGAGCAAATTTCAAAATAGAACCTATTTACAAAAAACAGTATAGCATGGTTAGTATGATGGTTAATACGGAGTATGTCTCCCGGACGATGCAATACTGGCCGTACAACGCCTAAGCATGCTGAGTATCAAATTATCAATCTGATCTTGGGGTATATTACACCACTCATCAAGCAATGCCCTCCGAAAGTCCTGTAGACAGGTGGGAGGGAGTTGACGGGCTGCAATTCGTCGGCCAAGCATATCCCACACATGCTCTATTGGATTCAAGTCCGGTGAGTATGCTGGCTAATCCATACGGATGATATCCTCCGATTGAAGGCATTCGTCTACAATGTTTGCACGGTGAGGACTGGCGTTGTCGTCCATAAACAGAAATTCAGCACACATGGCGCCCCGAAACAAACGTACATGTTGTTCCAGAATGACATCCCCATAGATGTGGCCTGTCATCGTTACACTCTGAACATGCAGGTCAATTCTAGAACCAAGAAAAATTCCTCCCCAAACGAGCCATCCTGCACCACCGTAACGGTGTCGTTCAATGGTGTTGTCTTGGTGGTAACGGGTACCTGGCGCTCTCCATATGAAAGTCCGGCGAGAATCAGACTGCAAACTAAACCTGGACTCGTCGGAAAACATAGCACAAGACCACTGCTGCGGTGTCCACAATGCATGCTCTCTACTCCAGACTAATCGCAGGCGACAGTGAGTTGCGGTAAATGGAACACATCAAACAGGCCTACGAGCATATAGACCAATGTGCGCTAAGCGTCTGTACACGGTCTGCCTTGAAACTGTCGTACCGGTAGCTGGAGAGAGCTGACGAGATAGGTCTGATACTGAGCTCCGTCTGTTTCTTTTGGCAGTAACTGCCAAATACCGGTCTTCATTCGGCGTTGTAACTCAGGAGCGACCTGTGCTGTAACGTCTACTCTCATTACCATCATCTTGGAATCGTTGCCAAAGCCTGGAGATGACACTCTGGGCAATTCCAAGTTCCTCTGATACTTCCAGCTGGGTACGTCCACATTCCAGTCGTCCGATGATTCTGCTACGTAAAAAATCATCCAAATGCTTCCTTTGTGCCATAACTATGCGGTTATTGCACTGAAAGGCTTTTAAAGCGCTTGTGAACAATTTTACTTCTTTGCCACCATTCCTTATATACCCCTCTCTTACACTCTCGTCATTGTGACGTACTACCAGCGTCATCGAGTGGTTTCCTGTAATTTGTATATTCTTCTTCAGGATGTGTGTGATAATTCTACAGGTGAAATTTAAATTTTTGAGTTTGATTTCCCTGTGATTCTTAATTATCCTTAATTTATGGACATGAGTGTACTTTACTGGTTCATAAATACGAGTTTCTAATGAAGAAATTAAATTTTGCATTGTTTGGGAAGCTATTTCAAACCACACATCCTTAACAAATCTCTCAAGTTTCTGAGCAGACGAATATTGTATACAATTGCTGCAAATTTTTAAATATGTTGGCGAGCTTTAAATATTGCTCATCTTATATGTATCTTATCTTTCTGTAATTATAAATATTAGTGAATATTATTAGAATAATTTCCACTAATATACTAGTATTACTAGTATCATTATAAATATTACTAAATATAAAAAAGGTGGCAGCTATTTAACACCATAGTGTAAAATAATATACAAGAATTTGTCCATGATACTACACCATAATGGGGTAGTAAAATTTTTTAACTGTGTTACTACATATTTTCGTCATTTGAAATAAATCACAAAAGAAAACATAGCAAACAATTTGTCAACTCGTTTTTTTTTCCATTGTAATTCGTAGAAGGCAGACTCATCAAAGTCATGAAATTGCTAAATAAATAGTTCAATAAATGATTTAGGCTTTGCCAGAAAAATATTTTTTTTTCTGTTTAAATTTGCGTTCCAGCAATGTAGCTATAATTTAAAAGCCAGAAAACAATAAACAGTATCAGTAAAAGAAATAAATAGCAGAAAAATATTCAAATCAATCTTTTAAATTCCGTAAGAAAATATTGTATCGCTCTTAAATTTAAAAATACAAACTGCGAAAGTATAAAAACACATAACCATGTCTTAACTATTATAACAACTCAGACTACTGTGTTTTTATTATATCGATTTACATGCCATTTTAAATCTGTTTACAAGCTTTAACCTTTTACTATCACTTTTCAAAATTTTAAAGTCATAAAACAGTGTTTAAACTTTTACGTCATCCTGTATTGTATCTCTTTAAATATTATACACATTACTCATTTTTACATATTTTGACAGAGTATACATTTAAGAATTATATTTTAAAGCGTTATTTGAGATTTGTTTTAGCATGGAAGATGTGTTCTTTTTTAATTCAATAACGGGCATATGAATAAAGAAAGCGTATTGGTTGCATATTTTCAGATTGCTGCAAAACATTATCCTAATTTCTTAAAAGTGCCCTTTTGTTTATTAAGAAAATACGTTTATGGGTTTTATTTCAAAAATTTATGAACATATGGCAATAATTATTTTGCATTTCACGTTTAAGTTCGTAACTATCTGTAACTCTCGTATTATTAATATTGCATTTCGATAAGTGGCATTCCGATTAATACAGTTAATAAGTTTAGAGAATAGTTAATAGTACAATAGAGAATATTTTCTTTTACTCATTGCACATTACTTAGTTTTTTTATGCATCATAAAACTGTTTTAAATATCCATAAAATATCTAAATAAAAAGGAAATGAATGAATATATAAATAGAAATAAAAAGTGTGATATTGACTTGTGAAGTTCATTTGAGAATCGTAATAAAGCAATCACTCTTTCAAATCTATTATTTCCTTTTACTAGATCCCGTGTTCCTACTTCATTAAAATGAAAAATTAGTTAAAGTGCAAAAACAACTCGAAGTCATTAAGTATACATTTTAGGCAATTTATTTTGAATCCAAGTTCCTTTGTAGTGGCGTGTTTTTAAATCTTATTGACTTGTTTTACCGAAGAAGAAAAATTATACTCTTAGCACTTGACATTTTTATCACTACATCAAGAGGTATCTAAGATTGTTTTTTTTATTTAAATCACTGTATATTACTTAGTGAAAATAAATTAAAAGTAATACTGTAAAACTATTTTCAAAATTAGTTAAAATTCCAAAAACATGATTTTTCTCGACTTTTTTCTTATGGAAGGATCAGAAAATGGTAATGAAAAATTCATAGCATAGGTTACTCATTCTGCGAAATCCTATAAATAAATCATAAAAAAATACTGTATTAACTTATCAAATTCTAAACTCGAAAAGTTATTTACAACATTCTTATTATTGTAAACCAAAAATCATGGAAATACTGTTCTGGTAATTCCACTTTGTTTCAGATCAATTAATTTTTCTCGATTTTTTTTACTCCAATAAAAATGTATATTAAATAAAAACAGATGTTTATGGATTTAGTACTGCGTTGAGGTCATTTTAAGAGATTAGTAAAGGTGCAAAAAAAATCCGAAGTCATTCAGTTTGCATTTTAGGCAATTCATTTTGCATCGAAGTTTTGTTGTCTTAAATCTTATTAACTTGTTTCGCTGAAGAAGAAAATTACTACTCTTAGTGCACGACCTTTCCATTACTAGATCAAAAAGTATTTAAGATGGTTATTCTACTTAAATAAGAGTATGCTAATTAACGCAAATAAATTCGATGCACTACAAAACTATTTTAAACGTTATTTAAAGTTTAAAAAACATGATGTTTCACAATTATTCTCTATGATAATGTGAAAACATAGTGATAAAAAATTCATAAAATGGTGCCAAATCCAGAAAATGACTTACTAAAAAGTACTGTGTAAACTTATCAAGTATGATTAAAAATCAAATTTCTAAAGTAGTTTACATCTTTCCTAACCAATAAAAGTGGAAATAATTTTTCGTCAGTTCCGCTTTGTTTCAGATTGATAAATTTTTCGCGATTTCTTTTTTTACTTGAATAAAAATATATATTACATACAAAATAAATGTTTCTAGATCTAGTACTTTGTTAAGATCACTTTAAAAGATTAGTAAAATTGCAAAAAAAAAATCTAAATTCTCAAGTTTACAATTTAGGCTATGTATTTTACATCGAAGTTCTTTTGTATCTTTTATCTTATTGACTTGTTTTACGGAGAAAGAAAATTTCTATTCTTAGTTCGTAACATTTCTATTACTAGATCAAACTGTAGCTAAGATGTTTCTTCTATTTACATTAATGTATTTTATTTTGCGTAAATAAATTTGATTTAATACAAAACTATTTACAACATTAGTTAAAGTTCCAAAAACATAATTTTTCGAAAATTATTCTTTATTGTTGTGTAAAAATATGATAATGAAAAATTCACAGCATACTGCCAAATCCAACAAATGAATTAATAAAAAGTTACGATAATAGCCTATCACGTGTGATTGAAAGTCAAATTTCAAAAGTAATTCGCATCTTTCATATTATCTTAAATCAAAAAATGTGGAAATACTGTTTCGCTTTGTTTCTGACCAATAAATTTTTCTCGATTTGTTTTTTACTTGAATAAAAATGTATATTACATAGAAAACAAATGTTTCTAGATCTGTTACTTTGTTAAGAACACATTAAGATCTTAGCAAATGTTAAAAAACACCTCGAAATCTTAAGTTTACATTTTAGGCATCGAAGTGAGGTTCGTTTGTTGGGAGGGGGGGGGGAGTTCTTTAATCTTATTGACCTGTTTTTCTCATGAAGAAAATTTCTACTACGTGACATTTCTATCACTGGATCAAAAGGTATCTCAGATGACGTTTTAATTAAAATCACTGTATATTACTTAACTAAAATAAATTCAATGTAAGATAAAAATGTTTTAAACATAAGCTAAAGTCGAACATAAAGTCCTTCGCGAAAAACATATTTTTTTTGCGAAGGTAGTGAGGTAGAAGGTATGGTAGTGTAAAAACATGGTGATGAAAAATTCAAAGCATAAGTCTACATCCAACAAATGAATAAATAAAAAGTTACGGTATTAACTTATCATGTATGATTGAAAATCAAATTTCAAAAGTAATTTACATCTTTCTTATTATCTTAAATCAAAAAGCGTAGAAATACTGTTTCGTTAGTTCCGCTTTGTTTCCGACCATACAAAATTGTACGCCATTTTTTTTTATTTGAATAAAAATGTATATTGCATAGAAAACAAATGTTTCTAGATCTGGTACTTTGTTAAGATCACTTTAAAAGAGTAGTAAAGGTGCAAAAACAACTCGAAGTCATTAAGTTTCCATCTTAGGCAATTTATTTTTAATCGAAATTCTTTTGTAGTGGCGCGTCCTTTAATCTTATTGACTTGTTTTACTGAAGAAGAAAATTCCTAATGAGCTCCATTACACTGATTTAGAAAAGGATTTTTTACGACGATTGAATACCAACACAGAAATTGGCTGACTGCTTCATTTTGTTTTATTTTAATTTTTGAGTTACTTTTTATTTTTTGCCGAAGTTCGTCTGATTTGTCTTTTTCGTTGTACCAACCTCAAGAATTGCTCCTTTGAAGCCACAGAAGCGTAAAAGCAATTTGCATGTTATTATAGAAGCAATGAATCCAAAAGACAAGTTGCGAGTTCACTTCCGCTCACAATTTTTTTCTGATTTAATAGAATAGATATTGTCTTTCGAAAATATATTCTATTTACTTCATTTTCTGTTTCAAGAAGGAAACTATTTAAAATCGATCATATTAAGGATGTCATTTTAAGTATTCAAATATTAGTCACAGCAATGAAAACTCGTTATTCATAAATCTAAATATTATTTTTTAGAGCAACGTATTTTTCAGAGCTTTAAGTGAAGTAAAAAATTTACAGCTACCATCCAACAACATATTTTAAATTACTTAACAAATTACAAGAAATTAATGCGGGAAATAAATTTTTAAATTCTAACGAACTATTTAGGGAATCTAGAAAGAAGTAAGCAGATAGCATGCAAACAGTTATTAAATAGCTACTAAAAATGATTGGATTATCCTTTTAAGAAGTTTTCTAAGATCTTAAACAATTGATATAATTGAAAGAGCAATGCTATTAAGATACATAGATAACAAATTTTTGCTATTATAATTTGAATTTTTACTATAAATACAGAGGATCAATTTTCTGTTGCATTTACACAATTACAATATTTTGCCTAATTTGGGTGTGAAGATTTCAAATCTGAAATTAGTTTTCCTCCTCATGCTTCAGATTTTTTTTTGCATCACATTTTTAGTCTATTTTTTGTCGAAATGTACAAGTTTAAAAAACGGTATAGATAAAAATCGGTCTAGTAAATCTTGATACTTACTTCTAGGAGAGCTAGAGCACGGTATCAAGATTAAAATTGCATATAAACCTTTGCCTAAAATTTTCATTGTGCGCAGTTAGGGACGCTTCTCTAATATGACCTGTTCAGATGCATACGAAGAAACAGTTAATAATAGGGAAGCGCCTCGAGCAGCGTTTTCACGTGAAATTTCCGGATATGGGTTCTTATGCAGTTTTAATCCTGATGATGCTCCCTAATTCCCCTAGAAGGTTGTCGGAAAATTTATCAGTTCCCCTGCTATATATCACGTTTTAAAACTTGTACATTTCGAAAAAAATGTCGTTTAAATGTCATTTAAATTGCGGTTCTAAAAGAAATACCATCAAGTGCCGAATAATTTTTTTTAGTAACTGAGTATTCTTATGCAACAATTGAACTCTCTTTTGTAGCAACTGAATACTCCTTTGCAACAGCTGACCGTTCTTTAGTAGCAACAGAATTATCTTTTGCAACAGCTGAAAATTCATTTGCAGCACCCAGTACTAAATTATTGATGGTGACAGTAAAAAGTCTCTCAAAAGCCTCGGTCTCTTGATAGGTTTTCTTAATAAAAACAAGAAAAGTGCACACAGAAAGAAATATTAAAATCATGCAGAAATTTCTAGGTTACGAAAACTATTTTTGTGATTATGAGAATTCTATTTAATGTCTTGAGTCGAAGCAAAATCCGAGATTGTTAATTAAATTAAGTATTCTGTTCTATAGTCCTTTGGTGTTGAATTCCTCCTCTGAATAAAGTTAACACTGGAATTTTGATATTACTTCTGATTTTATTTTGAAAAAAAAAATATTTTACAGAACAGTGGTAATAGTTTTTCTAAAATGATTTCTATAAAATTAAAAAGGTTTTTACATTAGTTATTTGCAACTGAAGTTATTAGTTATTTGCAAATTGCTTAACATTAAAATTTCATTGCATGCCGCAAACTGGTATTGTGTTATTTTTCATTAATGTTAGCTGGAACAATTGTGGAAACTAAAAATGCAATAAAACGTGATCTATTAAAAAATCTTTAGTGTCATCAGGTTCTTTCACAAAAATATTTTATTCCAGAATACATTTACGGTTATTAATTTCCTTCTTAGTTTATAAATGAATAGTTATGCTTTGGTGCTTTAATTTTGATGCTGTTAATCTTTATTTTCAGTTCAAACATGAAAAAAAAACTTGTCTTCGACATATTTACAACAGTATTTACGATTACGAATAACACCTCAAAAATGGTTAAAGTTAAAAACTTTGTTTTAGTTTCTTTCGATACAGAAAGAGAAACAGCACGCGTAAATGGTTTAGTTTAACATTTTAGCAATATATACGAGCTGTGTGGACTTACAGTCTATAATTAAGAGAGCATTAAACCACTGTGTTATGATAAGGTCATTGGATTAATGTAAAATGTCCTTTGTTAAGATAGATTCAAGTCCAATTGAAATTGTTATGATAGCTTTAGATAGTTAACGCCAAATTGTTAAGATAGATTCAAATTTTAATTAGATAGATTTTTTTTTAAAATCTCCTCAAATTTCAAATTTAGGGGAGAGTCGGGTAGCCCCGCCCACGTAAGGACTATTGCTTATATTTCTGTATAATATTGAGTAATAATCAAGATTTTTGTATGTTTCTATTGTTTTATCATTTAATTAAATAATACAAAAAGAATAAACCAAAAAAAGAATAGTTTAACTTAAAAAAATAGAAATTTAAAAAAACATGTTTTTTAGCTCTTTTCAAAATGTGTCGGGTAGCCCCGCCCAGTTACAAAAATTATGTTTTTTGATTGTTTTTTCAGGTGTAAATGAAAATGACCAATGTATTGACAATAGATAAACCTTATTTATCATTTTTATCATAAAATTATTTTTTTTATATTTATATACTTTTAGTGAATTCTATCATTTATTAACAACAAATGTTATATTTTTTATTATTATTAATGTATATTAATATATTAAAATATTAATATATATTTATATTAAATATTTAAAGAAAATAATTTAATTTAAGTAAATCTTTGGAATCGTACATTTATCGACGAAATAAAAGTGGGCTGTGATACCTAACATTCATGTGAGCGTGGCTACCCGAAATCCAATTTTTTTGTAAATTTGTAATTACTCGAACACTTTTTCACAAATATACTTCGTTCCTTGTGCAAACTAAACTTAAGAATACATACTTTGATGCTGTACATACTTTGATGTATAGAAAAAATTATTTTTTAAATATTAAAATTAAGTTTAATCGAAACATTCAACCAATTTTTCTTAATATCATGACAACTGTATTCAACATATTTTCAAAACTATCGTTTACCATGTTACCAGCTGCATAAATACTTGAAACTTTGAAAATAATCTTTTTTTAATATAACAATTATTGTCCGATGGCCCATTGACTTGAAAAAATATTCTATACATATGAAATTGACATTGGGTGGGGCTACCCGACTCTCCCCTACCTGATAAAAGCCGTGCAATTTCTTTTCATCTCTACTTCAAAAATTGAAGCTTTGTACAATTTTAATTTTTTTAATGCAATGAAACAAAAATTTTATAAAACTCATGATGAAATTCATGTTAATGGTTTCAAGGTGTATTTTGAATATTGAGAGAACGAACGTTGGTAGAAGAACATTTGGAGTATAGGAAATATATTGAAAAAAATCAACAATATGTATTGACAGATAAACTTACATTACAATTGTGTATACTATAATGCTGGCTTTACATAGTATTCATATACATTTTCAACAAATAGGTAAAAAAATCTCATTAAAAAGACCTTTTTTATAAGCTTAATTGAGTTGATGTAAAGGGAGTAGAAAAATTCACGCATGATTTGAGTTTTACACCATTTGTAAAATTAAATATTTCCCTTGAAAAAAATTAGACAACAGGATGACTGATATTTTGGGATTATTGAAACTTTAGCACCAAATTGAGCATGCAAAAGAACAATTTATTTTCATTTTTGAGCTTTATTTTGAGTACTGTTGTGTCATTCTCTAGTCGTGTAATTTCCCGTATTGGTTATCAGAACTGGCCACCACCCGTATCAGACAATTTAATCCAGAAAGACATTCTTCTTTATTTTCTGAAAGAATACCTAAGGTTTATGGCTAACAAACATGCCCATAATACCACCAAGCTTTTAAGAAATAAATATAAATCTGTATCAATAAAAGTCCAGTTGCATTTATGTAGAATGGTATTTGAAAAATTTGACAGACGAATGCGAATATGCAATCAACCACGGATAACATTTTAGCGATACTTATTACATACTTTAACACGGTATATTTTATGAATAAACGAAATGTTCACAATTCGCTATTTTTATAATATTTAATTCTTGATCTTTGGATAATTTTATGCTTTAAATCTCCTTTGCAATTGTTTGCTTTATAAACTCTTAAGCTACGAATAATTTATACTCTTTTAAAGTAAATTTAAGAAACATTTTAGTAATGAATTAGAAATGAATACTCTACTTACAACAAATTAAAATAAAGTTTATTTTAAAAATCAAAGTGTTTTAATGAAATCTATTAAAATGCTGAATTATCTATTTGTATCAATTAAAAGAAACTAGTTTCTCAAATATTATGATTTTTAACATTGATAGTTTCGTATATTATGCACTTTTTAAAACTTACTGAAAGACAGTTTTATATTTAAATTTATCGGGGAATATAAATTTATGTTTTAAATTTATCAGTTTATTTTTAAATTTATCAGTGAATATAGTTTTATATTTTAAATTTATCAGTTTATTGTTTAAATTATCAGTGGTATATATTTTTACTATGAAATTTGTGATCCAATTAATAAAATTGTATACATGTTTTTGCTAATTAAGTTGTCACATTTTTCCATATTTTCAGAAATGCGCACAAAATAGAAGAAAAAATTCCTAAATAAACATATAAAAATTCACCTGTATGAAAGCAAAACATTGCCTTATTAGTAAATAGGAAAACGTAATTGTGTTAATTTTATAAAAGAGCTAATTTTCTATACTGTTATATTTTTTTTCTACCAAGCTAGCAGGTCAAGCAACACACTTCTTTAAATAAATAAAATTTCTGGTAATTATAGTTATATAATTGGCAATTACATCTTAAAATAACTAAAGAGTTTAAATAAATTGCGAAATATTAAACAAATACAAAAACAAAGTTAAGTAAATGTTTGCTATTTAGTTTCAGATAAAGTTTAAGAAACGACGTTAAACTAACAAAGATGAGTTTGCAATTAAACATTAATTAAATATGTTTAAAAATATAGATGGAGCAAATATGCTTAAAAAGAAAACGAATGGACCAAATATTGTTCTTTTAAAGTAAATTGGAAAAAAACACACTTTTTGTTATTTGTGTTGTAAGAAGAAAATAAAAATATTACCTTAAGTGAGTAAAAATTAATTAACGAATTATTTTTCATAGTAAACGTTACTCTATTAGAATAAGTTATATAATTATTCTATAGATTTAATTATTCAATCGGTGTTCCAATAAATGTTGTGAATTTATCTTAATCAAAATTTCGAAGAGAAACCATCTAAAGACGTTTTTGAAAATTTGTATTAAAAATTAAATGAAAATTTTTGACAATTTTAAAATATATTCGAATAAAAGCAAATATATGTCGAAAAGTGAGTGTCGAAGGTTTTGGTGATTCTAGATAAAGGGTTTTGGTGAACTAAATATTTGTTGATCCCTGATTTATTGATAAGGCAACTTATTAGTTGTGTTATTAATTTTCTTGCAACGAACATATCGAAAGAAAAAGTCACTCAAATTACAATTAAAAATGTAAAATATAACAAACCTTTACGTGTGTAATATTTTTTAAGCCTAATTACAAATGTGAATAAAATACCTTGCAATCAATTTAAAATGTAAAATTATAAGTATTAAAGATTGCTTTAATTCTAAAATTTAATTAACATAAATTAACTGAGGAGGTTGAATTTTTTGTCATTTCACTACAATTGCCTAGACACTGTTAGAATTTTCTCTCTAAAATGACAGTAAAATAGCCATTTTAGAATGAAAATTCTAACAGTGACTTATCTAATATAGTTCTTTTCAAATAATGCTTTCCTTAAATATCTAGGGTAATGCTTTTTTAGTAACTAATGAGTTTGATTCAAGAGTTTTAAATTATTAGTACAGATCTGTAACCTGAATTACAGAGAGACAAAAGCGGGGAAATACTTTAGAATTCAAAACTTATTATCAGCTTTTATTATTCAAACAGTTTTGTCTATATTTGCTAAAAATACATCGTAAATAAAAAATTAATTAGGAGAACGTCTTTATTAAATTGAACAAAAAATATTATCTGTATTTTAAAATAGAAAAATATTATTATTGATAATTTTATGATTATTATTGATATTTATTGATATTTTTATTGATGATTTTCATGGAAAATTAGAAGTACTTAAGCATCACACAGTTTGAAATAATCATTCATGAAATATTGTCTATTTAAACTCTCAGTTTGAGAATTTTTTATTCCCCCCCCCCCCATTTAAACAGTTAATTAATATATATTTTCAGAAAAAGAAGAAAATTTAAGAAAGCAATAAATATTCTAGCAAATATATATATATATATATATATATATATAAATTTTTTTTCTAAAACATTTTATTTTAGAATCAAATCCAGCATCATTTAATAAATATTTTTTATTTCATAATTGTCTTTGAACAGCCAACCCAATATTTGAGTTTACGACTAACAACGTTCATCGCCGTAACCTTGTAATTTCGAACGAAATTCAGAATACAAGGAAATCCCATTATCAAGTATTGATAGAGATTTGCCTTCATGGAGGACTTCGTAATGGAACAAACCTAATTAGGGTTACATGGAGAGGAAAACCTACTACTGTCAGCCTGACGTCAAGGGGTCTTTAACCCCTGATTCGTCTACCACTGATGATATTTTACCTATGCACTGTGGTAGGTGCAAGACGGATGCAGAATTCGTATCGACCAGCCATCTCTGGGATCGAATCCAAATCTCCTCGTTGGGAATAGGGAGTTCGATCCACTGAGTAACCACGTACATTCAATATGTTTGGAAAAAATTATTACAAAGTGAAATTACATAAATTTTAACGATTGAAATGAATTAAAGAATAACTAATAACTCTACACGTATAACTAGCTATATCTGAAGAATAACTCAATTGAAATGAAAGAATAACTTTACGCGCCAAAACAAAATTTTTTTCTCCGATTTTGATAAGGTTTTGAACAGTGAGAAATAATTTTAGAATTCAATTGAGAAATATTTAAATTAATCATAATTCGAAGCAGAATTTAACCGAAACAAAGAAAGCTATTTATAAAAATATTTTTTAAGAGTTCAGTAAAAAGTTACATACTTTGTGGTTACCTTGTTAACCTATTATTAACCTTTAGCGGTTATGTTATTAACCTTTTTGGGCTTCGAACCTTAACTTGTAATAAGTACTTTCTATACATTTTATTATTTATTGTTAGAGTATTTCTAGCGTGCTAAAACTTAAAATAAAAATCAAGTGCATATTTATTTCAGGAAGTAATTGTATTTTATATCAAACGTTAAATTCTAGAAAAAATACTAAAAAAGTATAGTAAAATGCCTGTAAAATACAAACCCAGTATGTAAACATCTCCAAAGTCTAATTCAAAAGGAATTGTGGTTATTTACTTTCAAAGGAATCAATACAGTAATTTTTCAATGCAGAAGTAAGCAGTTTCACTTTATAAATAGAAAAAGGCATTTCTTTGTTTACTGTCAGCATTCTAAAGTAGTTTTTCGTGTTCAAAATTGTTGTCAGATGCACTAAAATAACTCAGATGCTATGAGAATCGAACAAACTTCCTTTTCTGGATTACACCTACTTATTTATTTGTTTCTTTTTATTTAAGAAATACACTCATTCAGCTATGATAGATTAATTTTCAAACTATCAACAACAGAAATTTATTATATGATTACATATATTGTATTTCTACTCTCAATCTTAGTTTTTTTTTTAAACTGTTCGTAAAAGTAAGCTAGGAGCATTCGTGGATTGTTGTTTTCGGGGGAAAAAATTGACAATGGTTAAAGTTACTAAGTTACAAGTATGGTGTTAAAAATATTATAGATTTCTGCACCTAATATTTAATTTAATTTTAAAGCACCTATATATATATATATATATATATATATATTCATTCTTAGGTAACTGCTTTGCATTGACATGTGTGTGTACGCTTTATTTCGTTGCTTTTAGACGTAGTTATTAATATGAGCAATAATAAAATTTATCATCTGATTTTCCTTATTATTTATCATTTATAAATATAAATAAAATGTACTTTTCGGGAGAGTTTAGCTATTTATGATAAATTAATTTGTAAAATAACTTTGAAATTCTTTTTTCTTCTCCCTTGACCGATTTAATATTAGTTATTTCTGAGAATAACTAGATCAAGTTATGAAATGTTTCTTCTATTATATACTTAGATTGACATCTGTGCAAATTTAAAAATGAATTTAAAATAAAACTAGAATTTTCTTTTCTTTTAATATTTCATAGCAACAGTCTTATCGTATTGTATGAACAATAAGATACATAAATCCTGTTAAAGATACCAAAACAGACTAAATCCTCACTAAAAATTTATTGTATTTAAAACTCCATACGTAGTGCAATTGAAGCGCTTCAATTTGCTTAACTATTTATTAGCTTAAAATAGAACTCGATTTAAGAGACGAGAAGTATCTGAGCCAGAAATGTTTCCAGACCAAACAAAAACGATCCCACCCTCCTCCTCTTCTTCCTCGAATGATAGGAAATTGTTCGAAAGCATACTCGCATTGAGAGCCATCTGCGTGACCAAGTACCCTGGTGATTTCGAAGTGCTATGTTACACAGTGCTAAATGTTGAAAAGCCCATAATTAGGACTCTTGTCTCTCAGATCACCTCTCTTTCGGGAGTAACAACCTCATTAAATTTATGATTTTATTCAGTGTTCTCCTTTCGGTAATCAAACAATGAAATTATTCCATCTGGGCGCAGTGGTTTTACCTGAATAATTTTCATAACATTGTTGAGCAATGATTTAGAAACAGTTATCAGCATTCTCTTCGTATTCTTGTATTTTTGAATTAAATGTTGTAGCTTCGTATAAATATAATAGGGATTAATGATTTTATTTTTATATCATGATTTCAGATACATTTTTAGTTGTGTAGGGAAGATTAAATCCTTTCTCTTGTGTGGAGACGCAAGTTTGTTAACAGATTTAACTCCACCGCAGTTACTTTATTTGTTGGTATTGAGTGACTATTATTTCTGTCATACGCAATGATTGATGAGGAGAACATCAAGAAATGAAACAGTTGTTGTGTTTTTAGCACTAGATTTTTTCCTAGAAATATTCAATCAATATTTCAGGCAGAAATGTCTATTTGAAACAAAAATGTATTCAGATTCAGTTTCAAAGAAAGTGTAATGATAATGAAATGATAAGATAATGATACATTTATGATAAATTTATAATAAGGATAAATGTATAATAAGGATAAATTTATGATTTTATTCCACCTTCTCCTATCGGAAATCAAACGATAAAAAATTATCCGTCTGGGTTATGCAGTGGTTTTACGTGAATAATTTTCTTATCATAGTTGCTAGATGATATAGAAACGACTATCAACATTCCTTCCTTATTCTAGTATTTTTGAGTTAAATGTTGTGACGTCGTATAAATATTATAGGACTTGATAATATCAGATACATTTTTAGTTATGTCGGGAGGATTAAATACTTTTTCTAATGAGGAGAGACAAGTTTGTTAACAGATTTAACTTTACCGCTATTGCTATTTTATTTGTTAGTATATAGTAATAACTACTACTTCTATCATTTGCTGTAATTGATATGAGAAACACCAAGAGACGAAAGAATTATTGTGTTTTTAACGCACGTAATCACACTTTTATACAGAATAAACTTACGTAATTACACTTTTATTAGTAAAAAATTAGCAATAAATTAAAAATCATCATTATTTAAAATTCAAAACTAGTTTTTTTTTAACTTTCATAAAAGATAATTTTTAATTTAATGAATTTCAAAGGGTTACCTATATATGAAAAAAATATTTTTTACTTATTTCTTTCAATAAAAAATATTATGTTATCGAATTCTTTCAGCAAATTAATTTATTATTACAATTTCAGAAAGTGGAGCAAAATTTCAAAAATTTGGTAGTTTCAAAATTAACATAATTTAAAACTTCTTTTTATATGCAAACATTGAATTTTGATTTCTTTTTTAGTTTCTAAATATTTTCAACGTTCCCTATTACAATGATTACATTTTGTAACATTTTCCTGCATTTCAACTTTTATACATTAGCAAAAAATATTATTGCATTTAAATTGAGAAAAAGTATTTTTTCTTAAAAAATTTTATGAAATTTTAGTTTACTGTGAATTTTCAATTTCCACTCGATGGACTTTAAAATAGTTTCTTTTTCTTTTTTACTTGTTCTTTTTAAAAGTAATGTTTTCATGCATGAGCAGGGGTCTACAAATATCGAGAGCCCCGTAAGCATGGCGCCTATAAATTTCAAGCTCTCGCCAATTGTATTATATTAGGGGGACCGGAAAGTAATGTCGTTTCGGTGCATTCGATATTTGTTATCAACAGTTTATTTTTAATAAATAATGTATTCATCCTCGTTACCAGCAACCTTTCAATGCCGGATCGAAAATGAATGAAAATAGATCGAAAAAATATATATTGGTTTTTTAGACTAATGAATATTTAATGCACCGAAACGACATTGCTTTCTGGTCCCCCTAATATATGTATTTTTAGAAACTGTTTTGTGTGTGTATAATTTTAGAATTCTTTTCTAAGAAATACATATTTTAGGAGATTTAAAGAATTATTTAAGTAATAATGATAATTTAACCCACTGACGGTTCTGCACGTAGAAAGTCGTATTTTAACCTGCAGTCTTCACTGCATAGCAAAACCGGTTTTCCAATGTTAATAGATAGGGGAACTGTGTGTAGGGGAGAAACATTCTCCCAATTTCGCCCATTTCCTTAACCGCCAGTGGGTTAAGTAATATTTAAGTAATAAAGCAAATTGAAATTTCACAAAACCCTACTAGGCATTCCAGTAAATATTTAATTCTGTCTTACATCTTAAATTTTCAATTCCAATAAAAACTCAGAAAAGCAAAACATGAGTAAAGGAAAAGAAAGGATGATAATTGAATACAAATTACAAGAAATGTGTTATTCTGTTTAATTGTCAATTGGCAAATCAAGTGTGCTTAACAAAATTATCAAATACATGAATCAATATTTCTGTGGAATACATTTTTGATCTATAGTTCAATTTGCCCCTTTTTTGCACGGCTGGATGTCAAGTAATATGCGTTTCCAACATTTTTTTTAAATATCTAAATAGAAAATATTTCGGAAGTGACAAGTCTGGACTCTGAGGAGGTCACAATCCGGACTTAGGAGAGGTCACAGTCTTCTCTTTAAGGAAAAACATGGTTGACTCAGATGTATGGATAATAGCTCCATCCTGGTGAAACCATTGGCATCCATCAGAACGCATGCATTTTTCGCAAAAACTTTATTTCCCCATGTTTTGAAGATTGTGTTTTATTTGGAAAGCTATATATTTAAGCTTCAATTACAAAGTGCATTATACCAGCCTATTAAGTTTAAATTTTGTAAGTGGGATAAATTACGAACATTTTAAATTTAGTAACTTTCTTAAACTGTAAATAAGACTTAATTCAATTTAAATTTTTTTATTCAGTATACATGTTTAATGCTAGCAATTTATAGTTAATAGTGCGTTAATAAAGGTTTAGGGATCTAAAAATTACAAAATATATTAAAGAAATAAGTTTTGTTAACGTCATATCGGAAATGCAACAGCTGGATTAAATTCATCATACTTCTAAGAGATAATCATTTATTTACCTAAAGTTTTTTAAAGAGAAATCAGTAGAAAAAACATCAATAATTATCACAAACCCTGGAATTTTTTTTTTCTTTTAGCAGCATTTTATGCTCCCACAATGCGCTAGAAAACTTTCAGAGCGTGTAAATTACTGAGAAACAAGTTCAATTTTTAATATTAACTATTATCTAGAGCATAATGACAAGGCGAATAAATTAAAATAAATAAACAAAACATTAAAATAAATAAACAAATACGGAATTGGATCACATGATTCAATCTTAAATTTTAGTAGTTGCACTGTATGTTTTTGAACAAATAAAAAACAGTTTCGATTTTTTTACTTCTAGGAGTAACTAAGACGTAATACTTAATATAAATATTACATTTAGTCTAATAATTTTCCACGATTACGGGCTATTCCGAACTCGTAAAAATAAACTTGAATGCCTACATATAAATATGAAAAAAGCTGAATAACTAGTTTTTTTTTTTAAATATGGAATTTAATTTCTTCAAATTTGAGTAAATTCTTATCCAAATTCAAATATTTTATTGAAGACATATGCTTAACTTTAGTTATTTACAATTAATATTTCATAAATAGCGTATTAAGTTGATAAAAGCAACTAAATATTCTAAAAATGAGGTATGTAAACGTCATTAATCGGAAATGCAACAGCTGCTTTAAACTCATCATACTTTTAAGAGGTAATTATTTATATACATAAAGTGTTGTAAAAGATAAATCAATAGTGAAGAAAATCAATAATACAAACACTCTCCAGTATTTTCTTTTTGAGAATTAAAACTTTCAGCAGCATTTTATGCCTTTGCGAGGGACTAGGAAACTTTCGGCAAAATCCATCATTCCTTTTATTATTTTGCAGGTGCTTTTCAACAAACCTTTCCATCAGGTTAGAATTTATACTGACTGCAATTCATGAGCTTAAGATTTTATGGATAGAATTTAACGCATTTTCCTGATGCTTTGTCACGATCCAAGTAAAAATAGTTTTTTTTTTCTTTTCGTTTCGTTTATTTTTCTCCTCTTCATACAAATTCTGTCAGTCTTTGATTCATATTTTATCTGCTACATTTTGAATTCTTTTCATAAAATCCCATGAAGTACGTTATTATTTGTTTCGTCTACTGAATGTAATGTAATAAAACTTGGAATTCTAATGGTGCTCTAAAATGAAACTATTTAGTATTTGTATGGTTATTGAAAAATTTGGGGTATTTTTATTTAAGAAATAAAAGTGGGATTCGAAAAACATAAATCAGCTATGTGATATATTTTCAAATGAAAATCCTTCTAGGAAATTCACTGGAATAAAAATCTTTCTATGGAACAAAAAATTTGAAACATAGGTTTGTTGCTACAATTTAGTTTATCATCTGAATATTTTAAAATCATTTTGACTTTATTTCGTATACTTGTTTTCCAAGAGCTTCTTTTGAACAGTTTTATTTTGCCAGGTAGGCATACTAGAACATTCTAAGAATTCGAGATGAAAGATGTTTATCTTTTTGTAATATGTTATAGTTAGTTTCATGCCTTTGTTTCAAATATAAACCAGTTTTTACTTCTTTTCAGGTTTTTATTCTATAGACCGGTTTAATGAATTGTTCTATAAATTAGAGATGGCAGAAATATAGTGTTAGTTTTAAGAAATGCTTCATGTATTATCTTCAAGGGAAAAAATATATTTTTTAGCATATTTTCTTATAGACTGGTTTAATGAATTATTTTATAAATTAGAGATGGCATAAATAAAGAGATGGTTTTAAATTATATTTCATGCGTATGCTTTAAGTATGAAACAATGTTTATTTAAGCAATCACAATTTTACTAAGTGATTTAATGAAGCATTTTGCAAAATAGAGTTGATATAGAAACATTATTCGCTTATTTTTTTTTAAAAAAAGACATGATACAGAGCCGGGTTCAGTTTAAATTTTTCAGAAATCTGTGATATTTTGACAATATTTATTCAAGATTACTCAATGCTATTTACTTCTGACAGAGTAGTGCCATTCTATAATATAGCTACTTTAAATTTTATACAAATAAGGAAAATAGTCAAATGTTTTTTATTTCTTTTTAATAAAAACTTTTTTTAAATAGATACTAACTAAATAGATATAAAATAGATACTCCCAAAAAGGTAATATATTACCTTTAATTCCTTTCAAATCCCTTTTGTTTCTTCCCATTCACGTCTGTCAAGTCTTGAAAATGGGCGCCTACTTTGGAGCGCTTGAAACTTGCAGCCTGGTTTTTCCAATTTGCATATTTTTAAAACGCTTGTTTATTTTAAAGTTAATGCACTCCAATAGTGGTTTTTCTTTCCTTGTCAAATAAATTTTTAACAACATCCCTGATATGTGCTTTTTTGGAATAGGTTCAAAAATATAATGCTTAATTAATATTTATAATAAAAGTAATTTCTGTGGTGAATCAATAACGCATTTTATGAACTATCTTTGAAAAGAGATCATTAATCATTAAAATGTTGAAGAAAAACAACGCGAAAAGCATTTTTTTTTTTAAATTTAGTTTAGTTTAATTGCTTTTCAGGCTTTTAAGAACCTTATGCACAATTTAATGATAGGATTGCATAAAGATATCATAAGTCACTCTGACAAAATAAAAGAATGTATAACGCGACATTTTCATCCGTTTCAAAACCTATGGTATTGTGTTTCAGATCGTTTTATAAATTTAGATAAAGCAAAAGTACTGTGTCACATTACAGAAAAAAAAAGAGATTCAGCATGGATTTAGATTTTAAATAATAATCCCAAGGAACGGAAACGGTAAGATATCATTTGTTTAAAAGCTTCATTCTCTTCAAAAATATATATAAATAGAAAATAGCAGTCAACGCGTTTCAAGCTCAAAAACAGGCACCAATTTTCAAGACAATCCAGACGTGAATGGGAAGAAACAAAAGTGATTTGAATATTAGTGTCAATTTTACGTTTTATTTCAAATTATTTTGTGTTTATCTCATTCACGCCTAGCAAGTTTTGAAAATGGACGCCTGTTTTCGAGCGCTTGAAACATGTCGACTGTTATTTTCTACTTATATAGTTTTGAAGCGAATAAAGTTTTTAATCAAGTTACACGAGTATTAGTAACCAGTTAATATTTTGGCAAGAATCAATAAATTTGTTTTTGTCAATAGTTGCTGGAGTAGATTTTCGAAAATATGTACTGGAATATATGACAAAATCATTCCTGTTTACTGTATCTGACAATATTATTGATATGTGAAAATTTGCTTTTATTTTTAAGCAATCAGTCTTAATTTTACTCAATCAGGACATATTTATTTTCCACCCATAAAATAATTTTTATAATCTCTGCATTGATAGGCCTACTCAAATCAAATTATTATTTTTTATTTTAATTATTTTTGCACGACAAACTAATTTTTATTTTCTAAAACTTATGTACTAAAATGCATGATAACTTTTATTTTTATATTCCGTTTTAAACATGTTTTACGCAATTTAGAAGTTAAAATTATTTAAAAAAATGTCTCAAAATCTCTGCTCATAATACATATTTTTAGAAACTTTGTCAATTTCAAAGGAAAACAAAAATACGCGGTTTTAAGGCGAATATTACAAGTCAATAATTAAGCCAGGAAAAAAAATAAATTAAAAAAAATGCCTTTGAAATTTGACAAATTACACTCGAGGAAGTCGGGACTAAATACATGAAAGCTTGTTTGATTTTTAAAAATGCCTTTAAGTCTATTCAGCTATTCGAACTGATTCATGCTTTTTCATCCCACGCTCTTAATTTGTGGTTTAATACAATTGGAAATTATTTTTACTTCTCTCTCACTTAAATATTGATTTGCAAGACTTAACACTATAATTGCTTACCTTTTGACAGAGATAAATACATACATAGAGGGTAGCTATTGCGGAATAGTATGAAGGCATATTAAAACCAGATTTAAACCTTTTAGAACATTATTTTTTATTTTTAAAAATTATCAGTTTCATTTCTATAGCTATTGGCAAATTTCTTAGGATACTAATCTGACACTGTGAAGTACTGGAGTTTTAATCGCGATAACAAGTTGTTGCCACACCCAGTTTCAAATTGGCGGATGTAAGCTTTCATACCAACTAAAGATGTTTAGAACGCAATGCTTAGCAATGCTTCCGGTTGCGAATTTACAATCCAGCGGTTTTTAACGGCTCTCTCTTTTTTTTATTGAAAACTTTCCTCTTGACTGCAATTGGACGTAATTATAATTCAGGCATTTATTTATATTGAAAGTTGTTGATTAAACTTTAAAAAAAAAAAAAACAAAGCTCAGAATCAATATTTTTTATTTTAAGAAAATTTTCGTTAAAGGCTGCTGGATTGAGTTTGGTTTGGAAAAACAAATTTCAACTGAAAGCAATAATAATCTAAAAGTTGAAAGGTGTAACAATTATTCATTAGAAGTACTCTTGAATAATTCGATCAAATTACAATGCAAAGTAGCGGCACTTTGGCTGCATCATCCGTAAAATCCGTTTTACCGTAAAATATTTTACCGCAATTTTCTCAGTAATATTTTTTTAATTAAAGTGGTTCAGTGATTTTACGGTAATTATTGCTATAAAAATCACCGTACATCATATTTTTTGGTTCCGTAACATGTAAAAAGTACCGAAACCTTGAGTGCCTCTACTTTTCATCGTAATTTGATCAGGAATTTTTTTCCAGTTTTATTGAGTGAATAAGTTAAATTAAACTGGTAAAATTAAAACTATTCTTAGTCAATTTTATTTAATTAAATTAAATGTAATCTTATTTAATCTCAATTAATTAAATTAATTAAATTACTTTAATGTAATCTTAATTAATCTTGTTTAAATTAAATGTAAAGAAGCGTTACTGATTGTTTTAAAATCGAATATTGTTTAAGTCAATTAAATAACTAAATATGCCAGAAATTTATTTCAATACTACAGTAACCACGCCATTGCTCAAGAAATGGTATAGCTTATACATTTAAGTTTTCCCTGACCCATAGTGTACTGTTCCAGGAATATTTTACTTCAATTATTTAAACAGTAAAAATTTTTTGAAATATATTTTTTTCTTTTACTTCACTAAATAACTCTCCGTTTTAATAAAATAATGTTATTGAAGCAACGCTTTTGATCTTAAATAACAAAAACAAAATGCACTTAGTCCATAAAAATTTATATTTCATATCATCTCCTGACGCAAAATTTTATTTACGTTATATTTAAAAGCAAGTAAATAATGTTGCTCTGATTGAGATAAGGAACAATTATGAATAATTTTCACTGGTAATATTCATTCCACATCATTTCTTAGTAGAAGAGTCTTTGGATTTCTGCCATAATTTCTCGACAGAATTCTCATTCATTCATTTTGGACGCGTAAATTTCTAATGAATGAAATAAATTCGTGATCTTAAGAAGCGATGAAGGAAATATTTCGTCTGCGAGGATTAAAACCTCGGTTAAAAGCATAACTGAAGCACGCGATAGGGAATTAATTGCTGACTGAAATGGAATTCCACTTGAAGCTTTACGAAGATACTGCAATTATTAATGCATTTTGCGGAAGAAAATTTCTTCTTGATTAAACTTGTTATATTTTCATGTACTCTATATCATGATGTGAGTTTATTTTATTACTTTTAGTTTGTTATAAAAATATATATTTTGAATGAAGCTAAAACCGTGGTAAAAATTTTTTTAAGTTTAAAAGCAAATGATAATGAAAAAAAAAAAAAAAAAAAGAAAATTAGAGTTGTTACTAGTTTTTCCTTTTAACAAGTTTTTATCTTGTGAAGCCACAATAGACATTAAATATTTCTTTCCACAATAGCTTTTAAAATTTCTTTAATTTCTTAAATTTATTTTTTTTAAACATTCTTAACTGAATTTTAATTAAATTAAACCAATTGTTTAATTTTTATTACAATATATAAAAATCGAATATAAAATATTTTATTATTTTCATAACTTTCAATGTAACGGCTAAATTGTTATTTCATTATTAATGTAAGACTCGTTAATTCACTATCGCTGCAAAACCGAAAACAACAATCTATTTATAACTCTTTATTCTTTATTTCTTAGCACAAGATTATTTTAGTTACATAGTTATACTAATTCTCACAGTCTTTTTGGCGATTTGCTTTCGACAAATTATTTTCAAATTTAATATTGATTATGGTGGGATGGCTTTATTTTTGGCTATGTTATCTTTCGATAATTCGTCAACCGTGGATCTCTTCCCATGCTCCTAACTGTCAGTTGGGAACATTTCATTTACTTTCAAATTATTGGTGACTGAGGCGCCCTTGAGCCTCTTAGTCCCAACTGTTGAATATCTATCTTAACAGAAATTCTCGCTGTTTAGAGAATGATTTTCTTGAGCCTTTTAAGGGACATATTTTCTTTATTTTGATATTTTTGAATGATGCCATATTCTACTTAATATTTGCTTAATAAATTAATTTTTCCTAAAACGAATTTTATTCATTTTTCTGGGATAATATCCCTGCATCACATCCAAATTAAGATATATCTGTAACGGCCTAGGGTATGCTTAAAAGTACAATGATGCTACCTGAACGAACCATTAAAATTGGACTGATTATCACTGCCTCCACAAATATTTGTTTCAGTTTAAACAATTTCATTAAAGATCTTAACCACATGAGCTATGCATAAAGGTGCAAAAATGTTTAACATCTTTGTTTATTTGATTTTATAGGTAAAGAAAGTTTATAAAAATGTTTTAATCGGCTTCATTTTTTAAGTAAAGAAAATCCGTTCCTATTTCTTACACTTGGAGAAATAAGTAATAACCCATGCTCTACGCTTTTTTTAGCGTTATATTATTACAACAAAGTGCTAATTAGTACTGTATCTAGGTTTACACACTGCGTAATGTAAAAAAAATTGCACATTGTGTAACATGTTTCTTTATTTAAAGCTAAATCTAGTAAAAACAAAAATGATATCTAAATCTGACAAACCATTTTTTCTATTATATATATTAAGGGTTGTTATTACGGAACACCTTAAACCTATGTTAATGTTTGCAAATTTTAATCCATGATTTTTTTATTAACCTTAGCACAACGTGAACTGTTTGAATTCTGTGTTATAACTTAAATTTAATCAATTTAATCTTTTAATAATCTAATAATCTTAATCTTTAATAATCTTTTGCTAAAAACTATCGAAATCGTATCCAACAACTTTACTGATGAATATCAGAAAAAAATAAATGAATAAATATAATGAATGAATGATTCCGTTGCTATATATATTATGCTATTATGATCTACGAGCTTCAAAAACAAATTTAAACAATTTCGCTTCATTGTATCTATCAGTATCTATCATTTATTGTGGCTTCAGTAGATATATAGTCAATATACAATACTTTTAATGATTTCTCTCTGACATCGAGCGTAAATTGAGGTTCAACACTTCATAAAGAAAATGATGGAGAGCTGCTAAGAAATGGGTACACAATATTTGCCATAATGCTTTCAGAAATGCAACTAATTGATTGGTTAATTATGTAGGAAATATACAAATTTCAAAATTTTCCAATTAAGTAAATGTCATAGAAAATAAACGAATTTTTGTAAATAACCTTTGTATAACTTTAAATTTTTATATCTTTTTCAGAAAATTTCAAAAGATTTTGTGAACTTTAGAAAATTGCTTGGAAATGTGTGTCTATTTCTTATTTGGCTTTGCACATGTACTACTCGAAATTAGTCTGCTATCAAAGCGTACATTTTATCCAATCTTATCTTTAATTGAAGATACTAAAGAAAAATTATGTTTTAAAAATGACGATGAAGCAATATTATAACTAAACCTCGGTTTATCTAATGATAATTAAAAAATTCACTGATGCAAATAAAAAATATCAGTGAAAGTAAACAAAATGATTTATTATTCAAAATATACTCCAATCATTTTGTACAATCCTTTCCAGGATCCTTTAAACACTTCGAAAGCCGTAATCAACAAGTTAATGGGCAGAATATTACAAGAAAAAAATAAAATATACTTTTTATCAAGTAGAAAGTGAAAAAAAAAATAGAAAAAAAAAATTCTTTACGGAACATCCCAATTCCAATCCTTCCTCTGAAATCACATTCCCCTAACTGCTCAAAGAAGCTCAAGTGAGCTTCGCGGAAGATTACAGCAAGACTATTTCTAAATAGTCTTTTTTTTATGTGTCATTGTCTGCTATGATAGATTACGCTATTATGATCAGCGAAAACTAAAAACAAACTTAAGGAATCCCGCTAACCCGTTGAGAGCCCAAAAGATATATCACTTTTTACTAATGCAACAGAGTAAAGAAAAGAAAAAAGAAGCCAAACATGCTATCAATGAGATTTTGTGGCTTTGAGGGGAAAAAATCGTCTTTGGTTTGGTGGCGAAAAGTATTTTGGTGCTGACTGTTCGTCCACTTTTCTTTTAATGGTAGATTACGAACGAAGAAAAAATACGAGTTCAATTCTTTAGCGAAGTTCTGACACTAGCAATATTTGAAGTATAAAATTTTATTTTCACACTAAAAAGTAAGTTTCAGAGATGTTTTGAGATTGTTTTTTTTTTTTTAAATTTATAGCCAACAATAATTTTAAGACGTTTCATATTTAAATGGGATAATAATAAAAAAAGATTTCTTATACAAATACATAACTAGAAATTAAGTTACGTTAAAAGTGATGAAGAAGCATATACACATTATACACATTACTCATTTTTACATATTTTGACAGAGTATACATTTAAGAAATATATTTTAAAACGTTATTTGAAATTTGTTTTAGCATGGAAGATGTGTTCTTTTTTAATTCAATAACGGGCATATGAATAAAGAAAGCGTATTGGTTGCATATTTTCAGATTTCTGCAAAACATTATCCTAATTTCTTAAAAGTGCGCTTTTGTTTATTAAGAAAATACGTTTGTGGGTTTTATTTCAAATATTTATGAACATATGGCAATAATTATTTTGCATTTCACGTTTAAGTTCGTAACTATCTGTAATACTCGTATTATTAATATTGCATCTTTATAAGTGGCATTACGATCAATACAGTTAATAAGTTTAGAGAATAGTTAATAGTGCAATAGTTAAAATGTTTTTTTTCAATAAAGTGTAAAGGAAATATAAACGAGAGAGTTCAGTAAAATCTTCTCCTAGATTTTCCAATTTCCCAGAAAACTCCATATCAACCTATATTCTAGAAAAATCTTCCCAGTTTTATAATTATAATTTAACTAGACTAATTTATGATTATTCTCGAAACTAACATTTTAGGGAATAAAATATTTATGTTCCATCTCAAATCTACTGTCTCCATGACAAGGCATTTTGTGATTATCGTGTAAAAGGGAGTGCTTTTATTTTTAAATAATTTCCTTAAACGTAATTTAAAATCAATTTGCTAATGACCTCATTGATGTTTTTATGTTTTTAGAAAACTTAGGTGTTACTTTTGCTACTCCTTAGTTTACACAGATAATTATAGTTAGTCTTTGTACGAATTCAGGAAAGAATTTTTTTTCAGATTATTTCCTGATTCTGAATTACGAGGTGCATTGTTAATCATTCTAGCTCTCCGTTCAATTAGTTTGTTTTAATTATTGGTACAATGAATCGATACATTTAAAAAGCTTTAATTTTCTGAAAGGGCATACACTTTTTCGGTATTTATTATCTGTTAAAAATATAGTAGCGTGAAAGATGTAAAAAATTTTTTTAACTAATTTGAAACAGTAAAATATTTTTTTAGACATTGTTTATGTATTTTTAATGTTTCACGAATTTAAATGGTATATCCATGCAGATTGTTTGAAATATGTATTTTGTAGTTGCATTCAGGTTTAGAAAAATAAGTAAATTATTTTAGTAATTTGTTACAAAGCAATTATATTGCACACTACTAAGAATAATGAAAAAAGAAATTTCAATATACTTGAGCATCATTAAAAATCAAAGCAAAATATAAAAATATAGAAAGAGTATAAAATACAGTAAACCACGTAAAAAATTATGGAAGTTTTATTAGTAGTATAAAGTAAAAAGCATATTAATTTTTCTTATTTTCTGCATTGTTAGAAAGTTCTCGGAAAAATGGTAAAAAAAATTTTATACTTTTATTTGTCACCATACTATTTCCTTCATTTCCTTCAACACATGAAGAGTTTCCAGTGTCCTGCACTAACCGATTTGTGACCCTGGACTCTTAGAATACGATATTTTATGCATGCATAGATGGCTGCTCCATGAAGTTTCTTAACACAAAAAGGTCCAGTATTTCTCATCTCTATGATAGGTAAAACGACCAGATAAACTAATTAAACAACATTTCATAATTCATTAAATAAAACACAACTCAACCACAACTCTACTCCTTTTCGAGTTTTACTCCATATCGAGGACGCAGTAAATAAATTTGAAACATAATATAGTTCAAAGTAACGAAATTATGGTCCAACTTTGAACCGATTTTTCGCAGAAGGTAAAAGTTATCTTTAGACCGATGAATAGAAAAGAGTAGAAATCAAATCATAAATTGCTTCAAAATGCACATTCTAATCATTTTTAATTTAATATAAAGAAAAAAATACTCCAATTATACTTTAAAATTGTAACGAAGAAAAATGTTGTTTTAAACTATATTAATATATTAGTTTTCTTAATTTTCCATGTTCAATATTTTTAAATGTATAATCTGTCAAACAAGAAACAATTGATTTTTTTTTAAAAAAAATTGTAATACTTTTAATTGATAAGCATAAAACGATGTTATTACAAATGATACTGAGCAAGTGTAAAACGGTATTTCTAGTTTTGTACGCTTCAATGTAGCTCTACTGATGCTTATTAAATTAATGTAGTTTTTATATATTGTCTCTGTTTATTTTGTCCTGTACACAACGGCTCATAGAGTACACTGTGAAAGCTGTGGTGTGATCCCTATCTGAATTTGGAGTTAAAAAACTTCAGGCAAATTCTGTGAATGATTACTTTATTTTAGTTAATGTCGAATCGAGTGCTTATACTCACTTCAAATGGTGTAGTTAAATCTTTACACAAAAAAATTGAGAAAGCTTTCACCAATCTGCATATCATTTGGGTAGAAGGTAGTGTTTTGTAACTCCGTAAATTTTTCGAAAATTATTTCATATTTAAACTATTTAAAGTCTAATGTGAAATGATGGCACGATTTATTTTAAACTTAAACCAAATGCCTTTATGCTTATATAAGAAGTTTAAAGGCGAATAATTGTGCAATTTCAAGCTAGGGATAATATGGCGGTATGTTTACATGATGTTTACTGGTGAAAAGTGAGTTCTTCTTGTCGGATTCAATGGACAAACTGGTCATATCATATTTTATACCACGTAATTTTCGATCATGTTTACTAATTTATCGATAATGTTGAGTTTGGCCAATTATTAGCCAAATAATTTCAATTATCTAGTCGGATTGATTTATCACGCGACTCATGTAAACTGTTATAAAATGCAGGTGTTGAATTGAACTTCTATTATCTTTGGTTTTGTTTAAATTCAGATTGATATTTTGTCTGTGCTGTATGTCAATTGTCTGTGCTGTATGTATAATTTCAAGACCTTCGACAAAAATTTTTTCCTGAACATTTAAATTACATCCGACTTAAATTATTTTGGAAGCAGAAGAAAGTCAAACAGGGAATTATTGAAATAATAGAACGCCTTTTCCTTACGAGGGAACTTGACTAGACGACGTCAACAAATGTGGGCTGTACAATTAACGAGCTCTATATTTCATGTAATGCATTAATTGTGTCTCACTGATAACAATTTTCTGTATGCTAATAGTATTTTTATTATTATTATTATTTGTTATTTTTTTTTATTTATTTATTTTTTTTTTTATTTTATTTATTTATTTATTTATTTTTATTTTATTTATTTATTTATTTATTTTAGTTTTATTTATTTGTTTAAACTTCTCAAATACTGTATTTGTGTTCTTTAGAAATGATTTTCGAATTTGTGATTAACTTATGACTCAAAATTTTGTAAAATTTTCCAACTATTCATGTTTTGAGTTTCCTCTTGTTTGAGGATTTTTCTTTACGGCTGCCTCACCGTAACTCTTCTTTTTGAAATTGTATCTGTTTTCATGGGCTTTGGACAAATTCTGGTACTCTTCATCTTCAAAATATGTTTGTTATTTTTTTTTTTTTAAAGTTTTTTTTTTTTTTTTTGATGCCTCGTCTATTATGTTTGAACACTCAAACTCCTATTTTCTGAGTAACTACTATTGTTAATTTTAAGATTTCACTAAATTCTTTGAGGCCTTCTGGTGTTGCCATGAATCGCCACCAAGCCTACATTTTTGAATCTTCTTTTTTACTGAGAGGTCACGTGCGTGCACTTAGAGTCTACAGTATTCTCCGGATGCCCCCTGACGGGGGCGGGACGGGGTTCAGCTTTGATCTGTGCTGTATGTATGTTTTAATAACAAACTAATTTTATTTTTAAAAAAAAAAATGTTGTATATATGCAACCTAAATTTGATTATTGCTTTATATTGTATAGTAAAATCAAATTTACTGATTTTTATATCTATCATTTCTTACTGCAGTTATAAATTTATAACTAACATATCATAACATTATAAATTTATAACAAATATAGCATAACATTATAAATTTATAACAAACATAGTAGCGGCTACTTTACAACAAGTTGTACAAAAGAACATACTAAGTGTCTCACTACACCAGACACTTTCCTTGGTTTTGGTAAAGTGGAACACTTAATAAGACACCATTTTTTATGCCACCATTTTTGGTGTTCAAAACACATGAAAATTTATAATTACGGTAAGATATAAATAAAAATGCTTCCACGATTTCTACATTTTTTACTTAATGCTTTATAAACTATTACCCTGCAGTAAAATATTATAAGTCTACAGAATTCATACTTGCAATCCAAATTTTTGGACAACCTTCAATTTTAAATTCAATTCCCGTAAACATTTATACATACTATCAGCTCAACTAAACTAACATTGCTAATTTTATCCAAGCAATTTTCCGTTGAAGCATTTTATAAAGTTTACCACAACGAATCTGGCGAACTCAAACGTATTTCCTTTATTTCTTACCCCAACCATAGAAACATTTCTTTTCTAGACTTCACTCCAGAATTTAAGCATTTTTATTTCAGTCATGTGTATTCTTCCGTTCTGCTTTCAAGTGTAATGTGTGAATCCTCAACATTCTGATCTGGCACCTTTTTGCAATGCAGATGAGTTGAATGTTATTAGTGGATAGTCTTCTGGTGCTATGAGCCAATGAATATTTAAGGAACCCTTTTCCGTTTACCATAGGAAGGCATTTATTCTTTTTTGTATGGAATCTCTCAAGTTTAAGCTTTTCTTTTTAATGAGAAACCTGTGGAGGGAGAAGATGACCTTCTATTCAACTAAAATTCAAGAATAGCATTCGCTTTTTTAGGTTTAAATCCCTTCTCTTATTAAAAAAGGGGACTACAGAAGCGATGGATTTTTTTAGGGAATAGTATAATCTTGACTAGTTTGTAGGCGTTAGATTATGTAAAGGACAGTTTTGTACAATTGAAAGTTTTATACAATTTAACAAAGACATGCGTAAAGTGAATAAAAGCTTACAAACAGTTTGCTGTAAATTTCTATTTTATTTATAATATGAATGATTGCATATCTTGATTGATAAATTTTTAATATTTTATATAAAAATAAAATTAAAAATTTATATTAATTTTTTTAAGCTTAATTACCTCTTCTTATTTAAAAAACTAAAAAAGTGTGTTTTTTTTTTCCTTCTCTTCTTTTAGGGATTAGCACAATTTTGATTTGAAAGTAGTCATAGGATTCTAGAGAAATATGTATACAAATTTGAATGCAACTTTAATGAATGCAGATTATAGGAAGAGAAATTTGATATTTTATATTTATTATATAATTTTAATTAAATTGTTTTTTTTTTTTCATAATAAAATTTATGAAATAAGTGTTGAAAATTAGGTTGAACAAAGTAGAAATAAAAAAAATTAAATAATATGGGCAAAGCACGGTAGCGCGAGAATAAAAAAAAAATTATCACATAGCATATTTGTAGTTTTAAAGAAAAAAAGCTCATTATTTATTAATATTTATAGTGATGATCAATGCGTAATAAAGTGTTAAAAATGAAATCAAGTAACAAATTGATAACAAAAAAACTGTAAGTGAGAAATATTAGTGAATATCCCACTAATAAAATTAATTCCTATTAGAAAAATAATGAAAAATTAACAAATGAATACACGTGAAGCTTTTATTTGATTATTTAAAAGTCTAGACTCTTTCAAAAATCCATTTTAAAATCATTAAATTACTGTAAGACATACTAATGATTTTTGAAACAGTACAAAAACATCTGCTATTACTTTGAATGATTTTGGCAGGCAAATTCTTATAAGAATTTATCAATCAAATTTGATAGCAAATAGAGAAAAATATTTAAACACGCCTTCTTAATACCGCATTTTAGTAGTTTTAAAATACTTCGAGGATCATTTGCAAATCTGGTTGTTTTTTTAACTCGCAATTCGAGAAAAATAACGTATCTGATTAAAATCTCCTCCATTTTCTTGAAATTATTTGCTTTGTAATAAGGTACAATATAACAAACATTATACAAAAAAATGCTATTTAGGTTATATGCAAAAAAAATTGAATGAAAATTTTTTTTTATTCTTGTAGTATGATGTTTATTAGTTTAAGGATTCAAACGCATGCATTGTTAGAAATTTCTCAGAAAGAATGGTTTAATAACAATATATGTATTTTTATTTAGCCATATTTAACTAAAAAAGTCAACCAAAAAGAAGGAGATATTTAAACTGCTAATTGGGAAAATATCGTTTTTGACTGTTTTCACTTTATGCCGTTGAACAACCAGAATTTTATCCACGTCAAAGGTCCGCAGTCAATGAAAATAGAGCATACTGCCTTCGAAAGCTGGAAGCTTAACTACGAAATAAAGATTATGAATTTATAATTTTATTTTCCTTCATCGCAACACCACAGCAGAGACTTTTTCTTACTTTCCATCATCGGATACCATGCACAACAGTAAATGTTTAAAAATTTTATATTGTTTGATAAACACTCTATGAAGCTACTTAGTCCCTTGCAGCTGAGTACAGGTCATTGGATTACTCTGTCTAACTGTTGACTAGTTGAAAAAGGGTTCGAATTTCAGCGATGACACCACAATATTTCCTCCATTCCCTTCAACACATGAAAAATTTACTTTGCTCTGTTCCATTTGTGACCATCTGCTATTAAAAAACTATATACAAGCATGGAAGCCTCATAAATCTGCTAAACTATCTCCAATGCTAAACTTCCACATAAACTTCAAGACACAGGGAGTTTTTAGAGTTCTGCACTCCTCTATTGTTGACCATAGAATTTTGGAATATGAAGCCTTCATTCACGCATAGATGGCAGCACCATAGAGCTTAGTACAAAAAGATCAAGTATTTATTATCACTCATGGTACTTAGCGCCACTAGATAAACTAATGAGGCCACATTCTACGGTTTACTTAAAAGAGCTCAAGGTTGACTGAAAAGTAATTCCACTGACCATTACCTAACAACAAGGCTAAGATAACCAAACTAAATGACCAGTTAAGTTACGGTTAAGAAACCATTCGATATGTAAATGGTTACAAAACCGTATTGTTTTGTATGGTTACTGTCCTGATACGGTTTCTAACCATATCAGGTGTAAATGGTTTCAAACGAGTAAAGGTAACGAAATATGACCGTAAATTGTAAATAATAACCGTAAATATTATGGTTAATTGGATGAGCAAACTGTTCCGGTTATTTTACCGTGATTTTAGAATGAAAATTTGAACAGTGAGGTATTTAATAATATAATTATTTATGGTCATTTTGGCTTTAAAAGCAGTGAAAATCATGCAAATAGTTATTTTTGAGCAATAAAACATTTTTTTCTTTTACTTAAGGAAATTATTTTTCAGAAATACAAATAAAAAAATATAATATATATATTACATAATCCATCAAACACTTAAATATCATAAATATAACAGCTACTGAAATAATACATGCAAACTGCTATGTTTCTTTAACCATAAATACGATAATCATAACACTTTTTCACAATTGTAAAATATTATGTGTTTTATGCTTAAGAAAAGTATTATTTTTTAACGCATTGGCACAGAACGAAGATAAATATATTTTTAAGAGCAATTGGGGGCTAAAACAAAACACAGCCGAATTCAATTATGATTCCGTTGCAAGGATTATATTTCAAAAAAATTCTACTTTTTACAAGAGTTTTTATGTAACCAAAAGAGATTTTTTGATATATATTGAAAGGAAAATTTCATTTTATAACCAATTTAAAATCTTTACACAAACCTCTTCAAATCCTCCTATGAAACTTATTTGTTTATGTAAAGACACAAATTGAAGACCTGGCACAACACAAGATGACATAACACAATTTTGGAAACTTTTAATATGAATTGTGATGCATTATACATAAAAAGTTTTTTCCCATGATACATAAAATCTTCATCTAAACATTTTTTTTATTAAAATACGTTATTAAATTGAAAATATCAGTCTGAAATATTATTAATTTAAAAGTTTTTTTAGGATTTAATTTATTTTTAATTTTTACAAGATTTAATATTTTTTAGGTTCAATATTTATGTTTTATTATTAAATTTTAGGTTTTGATGACATAAAACTACTGAGTTAGATAAAAAAAAATGTAAACCTTTTAATTTACTCATTTAATTATAATGAAATTATTTCTAATAACTAACATTACAGTATTTTGTAAATGATTTTTTTTAAATATTTAATAAAATAAAACTGTAACTAAATTTGAGATTTCATGCACCTGAAGAAAGACAATATCTTTCGCTTGTAAATATCATTTATTGCTTTTTTCGTAAATAAACGGAAATTTTTTAAGAAAAGAACTTTTTCTCCGATACTTTTTCCACTCAATTGAATTTCCCCAAAAACGTAGAATTGAAAATAAACAACAAGCTAAAATAGAAAATTCATGCCGAAGAACGTTTATTATTTCTTACCTATGTCATGCCTCAAATGACAAAGGTAAAAAAAAAAAATGTCTGCTTCATTCTTGATGAGATTAAAGACAAATACAGAATAAATTCTAGGAACAACAGGCTAGACGAGTAACCACCATATCTTAGAATAATTTCCGAGCACGTATTTTGGCATATTTCCTGAAAGTATTTCCTCTTCTCACATCCGACAGAAGTGTTGTCGGACGAACGATTCAAATAAATAGTTCGCATATTTCTTGAGCTCTTTCCTTCTGTCTTTATGGCTTGCAAATAAATGCAGCATCCTGTTTTATTATGTTAATAATCTGAAAGGTTTTCTAAATCTATATTTTTAGCTTGAGTATTTTAGCATAAAATCGTCGAGATTTTTGTTTAGGAAGTGTTTTATTTCCTAGAATTAAAATTTATTCTCTGGGTGTGTATAGTTGGGCATTTTAGACACCCCCCTCTAAAAAATGTGAAATGCTAGAGAAATAAAACTTACTAGAGAAGAAAAACTTTTTTTTAATTTTGTCTGTGGTTTGGTCTGAAAAAGAAATTAAATTTGCGTAGTATATATAAATGCTATCAGAACGCTCAGATGCTTGCTCAGACTTCTGCAGCAGAGTATGTCATCTCGTAGTAGGTGTATTAACATGGAAATTAAACGTTTATAATTTGAAAAAAAAGAATCTACTACGGAAATGTGTTCTTTTTCTTCTATCATTTAAATTCTATAAAAGAATTACTTTCGATTAAAATATAGAAGAAAAAATTAATACAGTTTGTTCTCATAAATTTTCCAGTGCGCAAAAAAAAAAAAAATAAATAAATAAATAAATAAATAAACGTACTAACAAGGAGAAATTTTGATGATCGGATTTTCACCTTCAAGGACTAGGGGACTAGTTCAAGGGGGTGACCTCAAATATGCTAATCAATTAGTGCAAGCGATATTTTAAATCACAAAATCATACACAAAAACGTACTTTCTCTAAATAAACGTATCATTATTTGACGGATTCCAATTTTTGATCTCCACAATATAGGGGATAGCCGTAATTTGGGAAATATGGTCTTTAAACTTTGATCAGGATAGCGGCCTTAAGTTTGACCCTTTTTTTGTGTATTTCACCATATCTCCAGAGGACTTTTTAAGGTAATTGAAGAGTGTTTGCTCATAATTATAAAGATTGTTGATCCAAAGACAATTTCAAGCAAAAAATAACTTATAGTAAATATTTATATATTTTTATTATTTTATAATAATACTCCAAACGATTTCGAATTGTAAAGTATTAATACCTTTGCATTATTTCAAAGAAGAAAAATTTAATAGACAAAATGCAAAATTTAAGTTCGAAAAATCCTGAGAAATCAAATTTTATATAATTCATGTTTCATAATATTTAATTTCGCAGGACTATTAAACCAACTATTAAACCGACTATTAGATCGATTGCGCTCAAATTCTAAATTTTGTAGAATTGTATAGTTTCAAATTTAATTATTTTTCGGTATTTTACTAAATAAAAAAAATAGTATTTACTTTAAATATTTTTTTGCATGTAATTATTATTGGGTTAACGAATTCTATAACTACAAGCAAAGACCAAATCGTTTCTAATTCGCTTTAAAAATTATCGAGATACTACTAAATGAGCAATAAATAAAATTAATATTAAGAGATCTAAACTTTGGACCATTCTCCTGACCAAACTACACTCTATAACAAAAAAATCGACGCACCAAGAAGGAGTTATTCGATTGAAACGAAAATTGGTGGATATGAAGATAATGTACAAAATAGTAAATGATTAAAATTTCAGAACATTTGAATAATTTATTGCAGAGTTAGAGTAACAAGTTCAATAAGGTGTTGGCCCGCCTCTAGCCTGGATACAAGCTGCGAAACAGCGTGGCATAGACCGATAAAGCTCCCGGATGGTCTCTTGCGGTATTTCCTGCCAAATTCGATCCAATTGTCGAACGAAGTCATCAACATTCCGTGCCAGATGCAATCGCCTTCCCATCATATCCCAGACATGCTCGATGGGAGAGAGATCTGGTGATCTGGCAGGCCAAGGAAGAGTTTGACAAGCTTGCAGACAGTTCATAGCAACACGTGCCGTATGTGATGGTTTGGCATTGTCCTGCTGCAAAACCAGCCCAGGGTGCTGCAAAAAGAACGGTAGCAAAACAGGTCTTAGGATGTCGTCGATGTACTGCTGTGCAGTAAGTGTACCTCTAATGACGACCAAAGGGGTCCGGCTGTCAAAGGAAATGGCACCCCAGACTATAATGCCTTGTTGATGGCCGGTGTGGCGTGCAATAGGAAAGGCATGATCCCCCCTCTTCCCTGTGCGTCTCCAAACACCTCTTCGATGATTGTCAGGACACAGTTGGAAGCGGGATTCGCCGCTAAAGACTATACGTCCCCAGTCGGCATCATTCCAGCCTGATCGAGCCATGTACCACTGTAATCTGGCTCGGCAAAGTAATCCGGATGATTGCTTCTTGGTGCGTCGATTTTTTTGTTATAGAGTGTATTTTGACCACATTTCCGAGATTACGGCAGTATTTAAGGGGTAAAATAAATCCAAACCATTCATAAAAGACATGTTTATTCAGATAAAGTACAATTTTGTGTCTGATTTTGTTACTTAAAATATTGTCTGCACTAATTAATTAGCATATTTGAGGTCACTTCCTTGAACCATTAAGATTGAGTGTTAGAACGTAAAGATCCGATCATTAGAACAAAAGTTATTTAGGGTGGTCCTTTTTTGCTCATTGTACAAAATAGTAATATCAATAGTTTGTTGGTTTGTTAGATAGGTTGCTAGTTGTTCAAATTTTAGAAAATATATTTATCAAAAAACTATCAACGTAGCGTTTAAATATTTATCGAGAATTAAACAATAGAATGGATTAATTGTAAATTATTTTAAATTTGAGTGATACTTGCTATAGTTTTTGATTTTAATATTATATTAATCTCTAAATCATTTATTGCTAACAAATGTTTGTTAGTTTTACACAAGGCTTTAATTTTTTTTTTTAAACTTTTTTCATTTATTAGAAAAATCTTTAAATGTTGAGCCATAATACTGGTGCCTATATTGGAACCATGCAAAGCTTTAGTTATAATAAAATGATTACTAAACGAATCCATATTTCCGTTCAAGTTGAAACTACATTTATTACATTTGTAGTTAAAGCTAAAGATATTTAGCATAGCATTCGTTTTTTTATTAATCGTAATGAAATGCAAACCTCATTTTTTACCCCCAAGAAATACCGCAATTTGTAAGAAAAGTTTTCCTTATGGTCTAAAAAGCTCAATTAGCAATACAGGAAACTTTACTCAGTAAAATATAATTGTAAATTACTCCGGAAAAAAAATTACAGAAAAAAAACTGTTTAATGATAAATACGGATTTTTTCTGCTTTTAATCGTTACCGACGAGTTTGGAAAACGTCCCATTCCTATAACAGACGGTCTTAAGCTGTTTTTCACAAAACAGTTTTTCACCCTAATCATAAGTGGATTAAAACAGTTAATTCAAATTTCAGTTTTCGCCATGAAGTTTTGCATACTGCAAGACAACTTTATCTTTTTTTAAAATAATTTTACGATTATTTTCTATACTTTATTTTATTTTTCAGCAATTATTTTCTGGTTTTCAGCAATTATTTTCTGGTAGACATCGTACAAATAACATTACGATTTATCATAAGTGTCACATTGATACTATACCCGATTATTATTTCTCTTTGATTATAATTTTTCGGTAAATTAAATTGCTGGACATTTTTATAATACTGAGCCAATATTGTTAATAGGTTTTACTCTTAAATATGATTTCAATAAGTATGACTTTTAAGATAAAGACAGTATATCTCCAAATAAGGTGTGCCGGGTTCGAATCCCGGCTTTGACTGTTCAAGCAAATTCTCTCCTCGGCTCGCACCAATCACAATGCTGACATGGTTATTTTATCGAGTTTTTTTTTTTTTTTTTTTTTTTTTTTTGTTTTGTTAAAATAACAGAGTTTTTGTCTAAACTAGCAGTTTCTTGTAAAATAACAGAGTTTGCTTGTTAAAATAACAGTACTTATTTGCTTAAAAAACAGGCATTCATTTTTAAATTAGTAGTTTTTTTCTGTAAATTTAAGAGATATTTTTACAGTGTAGCGGTAGGCGAGATCTAATATGTTTCAACTTGGCTTGCAAACACATTAAATTTTGACGAAATCATTGGCCAACGCTCTCCAAAGTTTCTAGCAGAGCTTTCAATATCTAGTCTCAATATTTTAAAGTTAATTGATACTTATTTCTTAACTCTATTTTGAAACAGTCATTCTCTTTCAGTGTCTTTATATTAAAAATAAATTGTGCAAACATTTCCCAATCTCTGCTTTAGTGCAAGTTATAATTCTATTGAATTTCGTAATCCCTAAAGACAACTTTCAGTTTTATCTAGTTAGGTAAATTTAATGTGATTTTAATGTTAATAGCTTGAAAAACAGTTTTCTCGAAAATTATTTTTTAATTGAGTTTATTGTTGCTCTAATATTTTTTTAAAGTATACTGTCGTGAAAGTAAGACACCTTTTTACGAGTAGCCAGAGCCCCAGGGAAATTAATAGATTTCCTCTCTTTTTCACTTTTAAACAAAGATCTTTAGAATATCCGCTTATCTCTTAATTTGATTTTACTCTTATCAAGCATTATTTAAATATTGGACAATTAATAACACAGATAGAATATTTGTTAACAAAGTAATTCAATTTTCCTTCATCAGAGAATATTTAAAAGTTATTTTAATTTATCTGTTTTTCCTTTGAATTGTAATTTTAAAGACCAAAATAGATTTTAATACATTCTATTAATAGATGCGGAATTTCAATCGGAAGAAAATTACATTTATTTATAATAAATTTTTCTGTTCAATTATAACTGATTAGTTAAGTTTTACTAATTGGCTAGGCATAAATGGACATATGGAAGCATGTTATTTGTAAAATAGATTTTAATACATTCTATTAATAGATGCGGAATTTCAATCGGAAGAAAATTACATTTATTTATAATCAATTTTTCTGTTCAATTATAACTGATTAGTTAAGTTTTACTAATTGGCTTGGCATAAATGGACATATGGAAGCATGTTATTTGTATTTTAGAGCGTAAACATTATACGGTTAGATCAAAAGTAATACAGAATATTTTGCTAATTATTATCCTATGTACCACGGCATTATGTTCCTGGAACCACTCCAACAGAATTTGAGCCTTGTGACACGGCGCGTTGTCCTGTTAGAAAATTCCATTTCCAGCAGAAAAAACAGATGCCATGTAAGGGTGCAACTGGTCACCCATGATGTTCAGATACCCTGTAGCATTCATGATCTGCTCTATCACAAACACGGGTCCCAGAGACGCCCAAGAGAACGTCCCCCAAAGCATAATACCGCCACCACCGGCCTGTGTATGACCTACTGTACATTGAGGGAGCAACTGATCGCCTTGAAGACGGCGTATCCTACCACGGCCATCAGCTTGATGAATGACAAACTGTGATTCATCTGACCAGGCAACTCTCTCCCACTGATCCATGGACCAGTCGCGATGTTCCCGGCCCCAGCGCAGGCGTATTTGGCGATGACGCTTGGTCAGCAACGGCACAAGAGTGGGACGTTTTTTGCGTTTCCCCATATCCAACAGTGTCCGCTGAACAGTGTGCTCTGATACTATTCTACTTGACCCTGCATTGTATTGGGCTGTCAGCTGAGCCACTGTCGGGCTCCGGTTTTGCTTCACCAAGCGAGACAATCTCCGACGACCTTTTTATTTGATAGCGTGTGGATGTCCAACACCATGCCCCCTACTGATGGTTTCACCGTCATTCATCCATTTTGCATAAGTTCTAACAACTGTCGATCGCGAACAAAACACGAGTCGTGCAGTTTCGGAAATACTTGTTCCGAGCCTTCGAGTCATTACAATCTGCCCTCTATCAAAGTTGCTTAGATCCGCAGCCTTTCCCATCACACACAGAAGTAAGTGAAAGAATGATTTTTCAAACTCTCCAGCAACAGTTAAATTGCACTTCCACCTGATCACGAGCTTTCCACGTCATCCAGGAGAGTTCCTTGCAAAATGTAGGGGTGGTCATAATGTTTTAGCTCTTGAGTGTAGAAAATAATTTAACACTATGCATGTTTGTATCTACTTTTGGAGCAATTTAACATTTTAAAAATTCATATTCCATATCGGCTAAAAATTCTTATTCAGCTAAAACCTTTGATTCATGTTTGTGTACCTAAAATTATTAATCCCCTTGCAGTATAATTCATATTTTGTTTATCTTATAATGACTTATGGCAATAAAACAAAAATTTGGAACTGTAATATATTTTTTGCTATATTCTTTTATACTTCAGTAGTTTTTCAAATGCTTTTAAACTGTGGTTTACACATAGCACAGTGAAGATATATCCCCATAAGCAATTCTAAAATTTATCTGCGAAAAAGAAAAAAAAAACTTCCCTTCCAGACTTATTTGTTTTGTTAAGGATCCTTCCATGTTGCAGTTGCCAGAGCCGAAAGAAGTTTTTCCAGATTAAAATTAATAAGAATGTATTTGGGAAGTACGATGCTTCAAGAAAGATTAGATGGTTTGGCAACAGTTTTCATTGAAATTAAAAGCCAAGAGTCATTGTACCAAAGTGAACTCATTCAAGCTTTTGCACAAGCAAAAGTCAGGAAGGCACATCCATACAATCATAGGATTTCAATGCACTTTAAACCAGTTTTTTTTTTATATTAAAAAAATGAATAGTTTAAAACCTTTTTCTTCAGCTGATAATTTTTTTTAAAAATATTTCAATTAAAAAATTAAAAGGTTTTGACCCTAGCGTGTTTTTTTATTTACAATTCATATATATATATATACAAATCGAATGAGGTTCTCAGCTTTAGCATAAACGCTCTTTAAAAATATATTCCGCTAACCTATATGTACTTTTTTATTTTATATCTTGCAATCCGGCAACTTAGTTACGAAAATAATTTAAAACCATTTTTGCAAGTTATTCGTATGTACTTGACATCCATTTTCTCTTCCAACTTGTCCTTGATTGTGTTTTATTTTGTATTTTTCATTGTGCTTTTTTACTTGATAAATAGGTGCTTACGAATCGGTTTCTTTTTTTGGTACTCCTCCTCTATTGTATTTATATATTTTGCTTTGGCTATATTAATACAATATTAAGCACGGTAAGTATATAAATAATATGTAGCACTATTTTTAATAAGTAATAAAGCTCTATTTTCGCGGATATAATCGTGATAACAAGATTAAATCTTTTTGTTATTATATTTTCTAATTTTAATTTTTTTTAAAAATTCTTTATAATTTATTATTTTCTTCTTCTCTTTCAAATCTCTTTTTCATTCCTTTCCTTGTTTACGTTTTTGTTTATATATATATATTTATATATATATATATATATATATATATATATATATATATATATATATATATATATATATATATACATATAGGTTGATGTATAAAGGTTGATATAGGTATATATATATAGGTTGATATAGGTATATAAATATAGGTTGAGAGGTTATAATAGGTTGAATGACAGGGAATTGATAAGCTTTACTCACACGTGCAATGGATTAGGATGATTTTTTTGAAAAGAAAGTGAATAATAAAAAAAAGTTATTCAATCATATAAAAATGTAATACATAAAACTTTTATAATTAACTTTTTTTAAGTTGCTACATATTAGTAATAAATAAAATTTTGTTAAAAAAAACTGTTATTATTTTGTGAGGAGTAAGAGTTCTACATAAGTTCGATTTTTATGTCGTATTGAGTACTCACTGTAAATAGATTCGTTTTCGATGAAATTCCCTAGACTACTTAAGCTTTTTTTATTCTTTAAAAACTGATCATTAAATTTATTATTACTTAAGCTATAATTGAATTATATATAACTATTACTTAATGAATATAACATGTAAAAAATTGCACAATTTTAAACAAAACCACCTAATACAATAGATTTTCTTTTATTAAAATAAAATAGCATTTTTTAAGCATAAAAGTATAATCATACAAATGCCAAATAAGATAGCAAACTAAATATTATGAATGTAAACAAAACTTTTAAATTAATAATTTTCTAATTTTTTATATTTATAAGTGTCAAGGGATTAAAAGATATTTGAGATATTTTATTTTAAAAATAAATATATATCATGAAATAAATTTCATTTGTACTTCTAATAGTAAACGATGTGATTTCGAATTTTTTTAATTTCAAAAAATAACTTTTTACTGTGCTCAATATAATACAACAACTGTGATCATTTAATTTTTTTTGTTATACCGGAACATAAATACACAATTGTAATATAAGTTTAAACGGAGATATTTAGTCATTTTTTAAATTTATTTTTTGTATAAACTGATATTGATTTTTTCTAAATAGCTCAAACAGACTTGAACCTTAACTATCCACAATCTTAACTTCTTGAGGTACCAAAAATTTTATAAAATTACTTAATTTAATATTATATAATATAATCTATTTATTATTTTTTGGTATAAGATAATTACATTTTTATAAAATAGTATGCATACTTAATGCTAAGTTTTTTGCTAAAGTTTTTTATTTAACTAAATTACAATTACAATTAACAAATTTTTCTACGATATAAATAATTTTCATTATCCCCGAGCACAGACACACAATTAAAAAAAAAATTACAAGCCTTAAACAAAACCATTTTTCTCGAACCTTCATTTTTTGTTAAAATCCATTTCGATTTTTTCCAAAAAATTTTACCTTTAGGAAAAGAATCGAAAATCGTTAAAACTTTTAAATGCTCAGACCTAAACATTAGCTATTTAAATAAGATAATTGCGTCATCGGAGAAATTTAAAACAAAACTATTTATTTTATACATTGATTCTGATTTTCTTAAATTATTTTCCTTTTTTTGTTCATAAAATAAATATCAATTAACTCCTTTGTTTATAACACAAATAATTTTGTTGTCTTTGAAAACAGATAGACAACCATTAAATAATGAATAAAAAAAAAAAAATACCAGACAAACATTCAACAAAATCAATTTTCTCTAAAGTTTCAGTTAACTTTACTTTTTATAAAAACTTATATCGATTTTTTCCCAAACACCTTAAACTTCGTTCCTAACCTGAACCTTAACTACTAATAATCTTACTTTATGGGAACACCGGAAAAATTTAATACAAAATTATTTTCCTTATATACTTAATGATAAAACCTACCCAGACGATTCAGTCTTTTTTTTTTCTCGTTTTATTTTTTATCAATTTTTTTTCTACCTAAGAATAAGGCATCGCTTATCTTGCAGGAGCTTCGGAATAAGAAGGAATAACTGGGTAAGGGTGGGCAAATCGACCATTTTCACTAATACGGCGTGGCAGACGCACACTTGGTTCCCCATGGGTCGGATTAAAGCCGTTATCAATTCGAAGCACGTTGCAAAGACTGAGAAAAGCGGTATATATATCGTCAGTTTCTAGGCTACCAAAACAGAGTGATGCTTCTACTCATCCCCAAAGAGCGATGAAAACTTCATTGGTTCAAAGGGGCTGCTCATTTACTCACTGCCTTTCCTTCTCTTCTTAAACACAATCTCCTCCTAAATTTTTGTTTGGTTACGGATAATGAAACGGGTATAAACAAGTTGCCAGCGTCACTACAATTGTTTTGAATAGATATACCTCCATGGCGTGAGAACATTTTGGGTATGGGCAACCTCGCACATATTTTAAGGTTCATTAAATAGGCTTTCACTTTAGCGCTTTATGCTGCCGAAAAGTAAAGGGCTAAGTTGGAAATAGAGTTTGCTGTTTTTATGATTTTAGAAATTGAGTGAGGGGGCATTAGTTTTTGAGATATGTAGGGAAGAAAAAAATGTTGCATTTTTTATCATGAACATAAAAATAAAAGCCGTATTTAATATAAAAATAATTTTAAATATTGATTATTTTTATGTTATAATAATAACTATACGAATATAAATTCAAAATTAAGCAAATTTATTAAATACATTATTAAAAAAAATTCCAATGCTATAAAGGGTAGTTGGTAGAGCATATACCAATAATGCTAAAACTGACCTTTTTCGATGTACCTTTTCTCAGCCTGAGCAAGATATTGCTTCAGTTCTTTTTTTCACAGAAGATTTACATATACTTCCTTACAGTGTGATAACTGTTAATACATACCTTTGGCATAATTTAAAAAAAAAATGATTAACTGATAACTTTAAATTTTTTAAAAAGTTTCATAAAAAATCTTTCAAACCTAAAAAAAGAATCTTGTCTACTCAAAAATCTATCGAAGCATACAACTTATATAATCTCAAATATTCCTAAAATATTTCAAAGCGATTTCATGAGTAGTTTCTTAGAAAAGGTACAGCAAAAAAGTCAGTTGTAGCATTATTGATAAATGCCCTACAAATATGTGTTACTCAAAAAATTAAAATTTATGAATTTAAATAAAATGATTAGGTTCTGTAAATAGAACAGTCGTATTTATCTCAAATAAAAATATTTTAATTAGAAATCTTGGAATTTACTCATTTTAATTTCTTTTCAAATTTCAAATCATTTAAAAAAAATGTAAATTTGAAACTTTTATTTCGTATTTAACTACATACAAATCCTCTCAAATAAAATATTTCCTACTTTAGTGCAAATTATTATTTAGTTGTTGAAATACATAATATGTCAACATAAAAGATGTGGAAAAATAGCTGTATGCATTCATGTATTAAAGCTGTATGCATTCAAAAAAATTCCCATAGAACTAAATCAAAAGAATTGCATTTAATTAAAGTGGAAATAAAAAAAAAATTACTTTTGAATACTTAGGTTTTATTTGGTACTTATAAAGATTTATTAAAGTAGTAATAGAATTATTTATTTATAAAAGCTGGTGTCTGAATCCCTTTTATAATGAGAGGTTTAAGAAGAAAACTTATTTTTTCAAATAAATTTTAAATATATGTCATTTCTTCTAAAAACAACTTCAGAAATTTCTAAAGTTTAAGCATCTTCTAATTTTTCTAAGTACTAGCATCTTCAAAATATTTCTAAGTACAAACAAATTTAGAAATTTTAATTGTTCAAACAACTTTTCAAAGTACAAGAAACTTCAAAATATTTCTAAGTACAGACACCTTCTGAATTTTAATAAGTCCATTCAGTTCAGAAATCACCTCAAAAAACCTCAAAATCTTTCTAAGTACAAACAAATTTAGAAATTTTCAAAGTTCAAGCATCTTCTACTTTTTCTAAGAACAAGCAATTTCATATTATTTCTAAGTACAAACACCTTTTGAATTTTTCTTTGTCTATTCAGCATTTTATAATGCTGCTTCAACGCTGTGATAACTCCCTGATCCATCTGTTGTAGACTGAGTTTGGTTTTAAAAACTGCAACCTGATGTTAAGTACTTATTCTTTTTGGAATGAGCAGCGCAGTTGTCTACGAATATTATGATGCTTCGTTTTTCTTTCCGGAATTTACTATCTAACTTTTTCAAATAGCCTTAAAAAATTGCAATTTTCATACCGGATTTTCGATTAATGTCATTATCACAATTCAATTACTTTACATTTTGAAAGCATCGGGTTTTTTTCGATTTACCAATAATTAAAATTGGTAATTTTTCTGTAACATTCATACTTTTTCCAAACTAAAATTGTCAAACGTTCTTTACTGTTTTTTTCTCAGTGGCTGCTTTTACCTTTAAAGACATAAGTTTTATCTTGTAAAAGATTGAAAAACAGTCCTGTGGACTGTTTTTCAATCTTTTTTCATCCATGTTAAAAATTTCCTTTGGTTGATAACCTGAAATAAGTCAAGGTAATTTAGTTTTCCATTCTCCAGCTTTTTGTAAATCAACGCTGTTTCAATCTCCTTTAATTGTTTTATAAACTAATCTAGCTCGTTTTTCCATCTGATCAATTCATTCGTTGGAAGGCGTGAAATCAACGTTCAATTTCTCCGCAATTTCTAAGGCTTTCCCTCTAGGAAGGATTCCGTTGACAAGAATGTTCGCAGATCTTGCTTGAAACCATATTATCAGTTTCTCTTCAATATTTCCGTATTTTCTTCTTTTCACTTTTTCATTATCTGGGATGCACTGGAACTAGAATAAGAACAGTCTAAGATTATGTCTTTCTTAACAATCAACGTAGAACGGGGAGATTTAAATTTTTCGCTATTTGAACTCTTGTTAATTGAGAATAGCTGTCAACAGCTTTCAAATATATTTTCTTTATCCTCAATAGATAGTGATTTACGTCTAATGCCTTAACAGGATATTTTTTAAAAAAATCACATTTTTCTTCTGTATTTATGATAAAAATTAAAATGAACCTTCACACTAAGAAAACTTACGACGGAATGCTGCTAAATCTTGAGATGTAACTTTCGCATCAGTCATTGAAGGGGTGAAAACAGCAGTGTAGTGCATGAGTCATCATGCTTCCCGATTTACATTATGATGGACACAATGTGGAAGTGATTCCCCACATTCTTATCAGTTTCATTGTTCATCTAACACATTCCTTTGCGCGTACCTGTTCCCGATGAATCACCTTCTTTCGTGTAATGAACCAGCAAGAAACGTCAGTGGTCTCTGTTAATTTCGCATAGTTCACATACCTGTTTCTGAGACGAAAGGGTAAAACTAGATAAGACATTTTTAATATAAGAGAAAAGGAAAAAAAAAAGGAAAAAAATTGGAAGCGCGTAAAAACTTTTTTAACAGGAAAAAAACTTCTTATAAAATTAAACCTAACGTCATTATATTTGGTTTTTTTCTTAAATAACTTCTTACTCCTTAACTTATAACATCTTAACTTTTTCTTTTTTCTTAAATAACGAGGCAAAACTTTTTATGTGGGAGCTTCTTAAATCTACACAATTAAATTTACACAGTAATAATTAAGTGAATGAAAAAAAAAAGCTATGGGATTGTGACAAATCCCATAGAACCAGTACCATAGAACCTTTTAGAACCAGTTTGATTTTCAAATTTAACTTAGTGATTTTGATAATCGCTTCTTAATTTCTCTCTGTTTTATCCAATCTAACAGGCGTGGATATTTTAAGTTCCACCTTCCACTTCAGAGACTCAATATACCTCGCTTCCTTTTTTCTTGGGTCCCGCAGTGGACTAATCGTAAAGACACGATTCTCAGTAGAACGTCGATATCAATCATCACTGGCTGCTGTCAGTAAGCAGGTGGGTGACCACTTTGATCAGCCTGCGTAGAAACCGAAGGTAAGCTGCATCGGTTCTTGCGCGCAGATCGTCCGGCTACCAAAGCAGGGGTGCCATCCACTCTACAGAGGATCAAAATTGCAATGGCATGCCTTTGGATCATCCTTAGGGATGTTCTCCAACCCATCGCCAATAGCCCATTGTGCAGCTCTAGCACAACGTAAATAAAATACCTACCTTTTTCTTGGCTTAAATATTAGGTTGCCAATAGTTCTGTATACTTTTTTACATAATGTTGATAAGAATTTTGATAACACCCTGTATGCCTCTAACTAAATTACATGAAACATTAACTTTAATGCAAAAGTATTTATATAAAGACAAAATTCATTAAAAAATGTTATTCTAGTTGCACAGTGATGCTAGATATGAAAAAAAATTAACTTCTTTTACGGGAAAAATATATATAAATATACATTACGATATGATGAGATTTTTTTTAACAGATAAGCAGAGTGCCAGTGACTCATATCTGTAAATAAAATAATAAATAAAAAGAATTTTCGAAGATTTGATGACAAGATTTATCCAGAAATTGACACATTGTTCAAATTTTCATTCTAAAACTGTCAAACAACCGGTAACACTCTGCCCGTCAAACTAACCGTAAAATTTACTCTTAGAAACATTATATTGACTTTATAGTTTTGGAACCGTTTACCACTAGAGTAGTTTCAAAACCATTAAAAATCAAATTTAACTGGAAATTGGAGCCGTCCAGCCGGACATGAGATTGTCAGATTAGTTTTCTCAGTTTGTACCCAGCCGCAAAAAACTAAGTCGCTCTATAAAGAGGGCTTAATTATATTGGATAAAATTCTGTTTGTTTGACCTTATTAGATGAAAACTGACAATAAACGATTTTTCTCACAAGCAAAAAATTCAATGCAATAATTTTTATGATTATTTGACTGTTTTGGTTGAATATGTTAGAATAACAATTAAATAAATTGTTATTTAACAATTTTTCCGAGAAATTTCTGACAGTGAAATAAATAGAAACTACTAATACAAAGAAAAAAAACTGCAAATCTAATGAAAAAAATCTTGAAATTTTAAGCTGAAAGAATCTAAATCTAGTGCAAAAATAAACAAAATAGGAAATTCATATGCGTTTCACTCAATTCTCACTTTGGAAAAAATACAATTTTGACAATGTTTGCATTTCTCACAAATGCAACGTAATATATATAGTATATATTTTTGTTTTGAAAAAAAAAAATTTCACTAGTATAAATTTTAAAACTAGTTTCGGAAATTCTAGAGCTCTTTTGTGTGAATACTAAAACTTCAATTCTAAATTTAATTCTATAGTATTAATAATAGACTTTTCTAATTCTGTTTGAATTCCTCATTTTACGCAAAAAATTATGAATATAATATATACCTTAAACTAAACTGACTGGGCTATTTCAGAAATAAAAATATCACATAATGGAATTAATTCCATATAATTTAATCATGAAATATCCCCTAAAACACATTTAATGTAAATCATAACAAAGTCATTGAAAATGTTTTTTTTTTTAAGATTTTTAATTTTTTTAAAAATAAAACTGCTTTATTTGTTGATTAGTAATAAGTATGTTTTAGTTGAAAATAAGTTTCTGTAATAATGCGACAATGTTAGTTTCTGTAATAATTGCGAATTAGTGCCCGTAATTGCGACAGCCCCTGAGGACCTAGGCCTACTGTGCCTATTTAAGTTTTCTTAAGCTAGGGTTCTGGAGCGCGGGAGCATTTGTTTCAGTTGGGTGTTCAGCCCAACTGAAACAAGCTTAAAATGAAATCAGAGTAATACTCCCAGTACAAAAAAATTAAGTTTTACTTCGTGTTACTAATTATGGAATTTATACTTGACAATGAAAAATTTGTACAGATTTTCTAAAAAAAGTATAATGTTTAAAACTAAAAGCTGTGTATTGGAAGCCGTCTTATTGAAAAAAAATTTAAAACTATCAGTTTCATATAAAGTATATTTAATATAAATAAATTAGAAATATTATCATTGATATGCAAATCGTTGATATTTAACAAAATTTCATAAAATAATGACCTCTTCAAATACTTGGAACATTATTTTTAAAGAGTGAACTAGAAAATGTGTCATATAAAACTAGTTGTAATAAATCCGTAGCAATTTATACCTATTACTAATGATCTAAGTTAAAAGAATTTTCAAACCTTTGAATCGAGCTATCGAGCTATTGCTCTGATTTAGAGCAATAGAATGATTACTAGTTTCTTACCAGATGGAAATTAAACACTTTATGTTTTTAGAAAAATGCATACGTTTGAACGATATTTTTCTAATGAATTGATTTCCAGTAGAATTACGTTAGTAGCTTAATTTGTATTCTAAAACTGATTGTAGTTTAAACAAAAAATTAAACAATATTGTAATAGTTATTTAAATTGGGCGAAACTATTAGAATATCCAAAGAAAATATTTGTTTTTAATACATATAGTTAACGAGTTGCTTATGGAAATTTTAAATTTATTGCGAATGACAATTTTTAAATTGTCTTGGTATTTGCTTAAAAATAAAGAGCCGAAGTGATATTTCAGAATCAATCACACTATGAGCTAATGACTTACATCGACTAGGTGAAAATCAACTATATTTAAAAACCTATTTGTATTGTTCTCTATCAAGATTTCGCAGATTCTTACCAGACGATTGGAAGAATGGAAATTTTAGAAAATTTAGAAATAATCATTCTACAGTGCCCGATACCAAAAAACGTCAGTTACAGATCACATGAAACTCAAGCCTATAGTTAGTAAAATATCGATTTAGGAGTGTCTGAAATTGTGCATTCAAAATAGAAAGAATTAATGTTTCTTAACTAGCAACATTAAGGCATCTTCATACATTTGAGTTTCAATCTCTTGTTTGAAAAACAAAACAAAACACAATTGTAATGAAGTTTTGTAATTCGCAATAGTTGTAATTCGAGGATTATAAAAAGATATTATTTAGTGGCAAAATTATGTTCTATGTTTCTTATGGCAATAAAAATGTTCGAGTTTAGATGATAAAATAAGCATTTAATAAAGATTGTCTGAAATGTTAGGTAAAATTTACAGCTACAACCTGTGTGATGATTCGGTATGGCTGGAGTGTGAATAGACTTGATAAGTTATACGTTAAAGGAAAGGTTAATTACGAAATATATCATAATATTCTCGAGGACTACGTGATTCCGTCCTCAGAAGACTTATTTGAAAAGGCTGACTTTAATTTCCAACAACAGCTATAGCTTCACTTTATTCATCAGAATTAACTAAGATCAGGCTTGAGTAGCATAAATTGATAGCGCTACTATAGACAGCTTAAACATCAGTTCTTAACCTTATTGAAAAATTTTAGATTTTATAAAAGAAAAAACTGCTTCATTTGCTCTTGAGCAAGTGAAAATCATTAAGTCTTCTTGGCATAAGGAGAATAAAAAAGACTGCCAAAAACTTGTTTATCCCATGCAAGATCATTTATACGCGGCATCAAAAGGGGAAAAAAAGCAAAACGTCGTAATAAACTTTTTTTCTCAATTTATAATTAAATTTTAGTTTTTAAATTGAAATATTTTAACATTTTTGATCACAAAAAACTTTATTATAATATTTTAATTCTTTTCAAAAACAAATTCTGTATTTAATTTATACTTTATTTAAATATTTTATGGCAAAAATTTTTACGAAATATAGAGATACAACTCGTTCGATTTGTAATTTAATTTATGTGAGTAAAAAACAATTTGATAAAGTACGGGACTTTTTAACAATAAATTTTTCAATAATTCGAATATTTGAATCAGAGTTATGTATTCACCTGATCGTGTACTGAAAAAAAGTGGTTTATAAGGAATATGGACCAGTCAATATCCAATAGCAAACAAGTCTCATTCTTCAACTCCATGCCGGCAATAAGATAGGTGTCTCTGGGGCTATTAGGGTCACTTATATTCAACATAAAATTTTTAGGATTGCTGCTGTAGAGAAAAATAGATTGACCAGACAGATGTCCAGATTTTAATTCTATAAAGTATGTTTGGTATGAATTTGGAATGGCTATTACAATTCACAACTCTCCTTCTAAAACTATTCCGAGCCTGAAAACAGCCCCGTTGAATGACGAATTCTTTGACACAAGAACACATAAACTGACTTATTTTCCGCATAAAAATATAGTGTATGGCCTATCATTGAAATTAGGCTCGTAGAGAAGCATAGTCCTTTCTGACCTTGTATATTTAATCCTACAATCACTGTTTCATACATTTCAATTTCAATGAGTGTAACACATGATCACGTGCCTGAATTATAACCGCTGAATAGTTACTTTGTTTGTGCTTTTTTTTTTTTCAAAATTAATTTCCTTAAATAGATCCAACAGCTCTGTTGATAATCGATAAAATATGTTAATTCTCTTACTTTTGATCATTTGATAACCAGTATAATTTCAAAATTGTACTGAGTTTTAAATTTTATAGAAATACACGTTTATTAGCAGCCGTATTAGATGGCTTTAGAACTTTTAAATTTAAGTTGGAACAACAGCATTTTAGCAGTTCAACATTAAGAAAGAATTCACCATTTTATCTTGAAACTCAAACGAGAAGGAAAAAATTAAATCTAAATAAACAAAACTGTCTCGTAAAGACATTTTCACGGAATTTTTATCTGCCATAAAATTAATAGGTTGGTCTCTACGTACATTTTCTATGTCAGATATTGGAAAGATGTATCCTATTTCTCCATATGTTTATAATGGCCATGTGTGTTAGGAAAAATGAGGAAATATTTATCAGAGGATAAAGAAAATAATCTCATTTATAATTATTTTATCATGTAAATGCGTGTTTCCATACATTCCTCTAATCGACAATCTATTCCGAGAAAAGTGGAGTGAAAAACAACATTTGGGAATCTTCGTAATTACCTAAAAGAGAATCTAAGTCCAGTTAATTGAAATATATAATAAGGAAGAGTATGTGAATAGATTGATAGATCTATGAAGCTGGAGATCTTTTGGAAAATTAAGAAAGGCTGTAAAGATATTAATTTGGAAGATGTAGAACGTTTTAATTTAGATTAGTATAGCAACAGCTGCATAAAGTCTAGAAATACAAATTTTGAAAGAATACTTGCAAAATAAGTATATTTTACAAGAAAATCATTAAAATTAATAAATCATTTATTACTTCACATATGAGTAAATTTGAAGAATATTTCTGCCCCAGACAATGTCTTCCTAAAAAATTCAGCACAGGAAAGTAGTTTTCTTTTAATATAGGAAACTGCATTTGCTTATTAGTGTAGAATGCAAGGAGAAACGTGATTTTCTACCAAGGATTTAAAATTAAAATAAAATACTCAGTCTTAATAATCTCCACAAGTTTGTCTTTTATATCAACGTGTGAAAGATCTCTCGTATTTGTACTCGAAAAACTGTCTAAACATTTAGAAAAAGTAAATAAGCTGAAAGTTAGAAAATTCATTTCAAAAACATCATTGAATCAAATTAACCGTTTGGTGACTAAACAAACGGGCAAATTTGAAAAAAGAAATGTTTTCTTTCTTTCCCAGACCTGGTTTTTCTAGTATCAGTTAAAATTGTAAACAGATATAGCAAAATCAGTTTCCTCTAAACGTAGGAAACAGGTTCTGTTATAATGGCAATGAGTGGAGCAAGAAACGAGGCTTTCTATGAGCATGATTATCGAAATTAGAAAACTAAAATGCTCAAATTTATGAACTTTCCATGAGACGCATCTTTTATACCAACGTATCAAAAAACGGTTTTATTTCCTAGACTAGATATGCTAGTGTAAAGTGTAAATTTTAGAGAACGTAAATATTATAAATATATTGCAATTAGCTGAAGGTTAATAAGTACAAATAATTTTAACGTTGTGTTGCTTTAAAAGAAAAGGAAACTATTCGTGTATGAATCAGTGAATTGGAATATATATATACTGACAAAAGCATTTCTAATATGGTATCAAAATATAATAAATAAAATTGCAGATATTTTCACGGAATTATATATTGACAGTTGCAATATTCAAGTGCAAAAAGTAATGTAATTGTTAAAAAAAAATTAAGCTTAGATAACGAGATAAAGAAGTTACGTTTATAGTTATTTTATTTCTGAGATGTAATTAAAGCGTAAGTATTTAGAATACTCCTAAGATAAACGATTTTTAGCCATATCATACTTAACAAATTTTAGACAAAGCTAGAAGGTTAAAATAATTTATGTCTTACTTCATTAAAATACCTTTATTTCATTCTCCTGTTAAAGATATTGCGTTTATATGTCAACTTTTGCGATATATATTTTAAGCTATTTAACAATTTTAACTGCCAAATTAACATGTCCCTGGATTTTAGACTTTTTTAAGTCTTAAAAGAATATATCCTAGTCAAAACTATTATTTTATTGAATATATTTCATTAATAAGAATTATTTTATAATACTGTAATAATCGGGAAATAGGTAACTGTAATAATCAATCATGAAATAATTATGAAATAGCTGTAATAATTTATAGTAATAATCATGAAAAAAGTTGCTAAATTATATAAACGTCTAGAGACAAAAAATTGTTTTAATGTACTTATTTTTTATTTTTATTTATTAATCAAAGTTATGTCTATATAGTGCTTTTTATTAATATTAGTAACTAGTATAAATTAAGTATAAATTAACTTAGTATTAACTAGTATAAATTAACATTAATATTAATTTGTGAAAGTATGACCGTGTTTTTTTCCTTTCTTTGAAATCTTGTTTCATCATGTTTTAATAAGCTATTTAATTTTTAATTCTTAATATTTGTATTTTTTATTGTGTTATTTAACTCTAAGTACCCTATTTAATTTTTGTAATGCAACATGTTAAATTGTTCCCTGTTTTAGTAACTACCAAGTTTCTTTTATCCTCTTTTAATCGACATTTTTTCATAAATTCTCTACTGCATTACATAAAAAAACTAAGTAATCCCTAATTATAATTTATAACATTTTAGCGGTATTTTTACAATACTTTAATGTTTCAATTAATCAAAATTAAACAACATTAATAATTATTTGATTTTTTTTTGAGCCTGTATATTTCAATAATAAGTCATTTTTATGTTATCATAATCATATCAATTGTTTCAATCAATATCATATCAATTGTTTTATTATTGTATTGCTGTGCATACTGTAATCTGCATGCGTTTTTTTTTTTCACTATTCTTTTCCTCAGTAGTTTTTTATTTCTTAGTATTACTATTATTCTGAGGAATTTTGTTTTTCAATTTAAATCAGTTATTCGCTTTATTTGCACCTACTTTGGTCTTAGTCTGTTCCTTACTCGTTCTTTCCAGCACATCTAAACCAATTGAAAAAGGGGAGGGGTTGGAAGCTCTATGGTTCAGATACGTGTCTGGATATAAAGTAAATTTTAAAAAAATATAACCTTGAAATTCGTAAATATAATGGGATATTTGATTAAAATCCGTCATAGCAAAATGAGTAATACACTTCTTTATAATCTGTGAATTATTTACCATACATTACTGATTTTAAATTTTAAGTATTTTAGGCCAAAGGGTATCGGAAAGTTTCTGGAAATCACAGCTCCACACTGTGATGCGATGATAGACAGAAGAAAAGTGCACGTGTTGTCGAAAAACCTTTCTCTCTTTGTAAGGTATTCTTTACTACGTGCTTGCTGTAGGTAAAAACAACAAAAAAAAATTGATAAATAAAAGAAATAAGGGGTAAGAATTACATTCACCACGGAAGACACGCGCCCCTCAGGGGGGTCACGTGCAATTCTCTCGGGGGGCCAAAAAAAACTCAAAAGATGATTGCGGAGGAAAGAACTCTTTTCAGAAGAATGAAATGAAAGTAAACGGCAGAAAAAAGGGAGAAAGTAATCGACTTTTCTGGAATATTCTTATTTTGAGTGAATGCCTACATTTATATATTTTATCCTTCAATGCATATCTATATCACGCAGAAAAATTCGATAAGGATTCTATGAATATTTTCTATAACCCTGGACAAACTTTGATTTGATGAATAGAGGCAAAAGACAATCGAATTAATTTCATACTGCAGGAATAACATTTGAAAAATATTTTAATTGAAAAAAAAAATGATTTCATAACCGTTGTTAAAAGCTGACCAATCTTGAGTTTACGACCACCAATGTTCAACTCCTTAGTCTTGTAATGTTTAACACAATCCGAAAGACAAGGAAACTCCTGGATCAAATATTGAGAAATTTGCTTTCCTGGAGGACTTTTTGAGGGAACTAACCCGAATTTGCGTTACATGGAGAGAAAAATCACAAATGCCTACCAGGGTCAGCCTGATGGGAAAGGAACTCTAACCCATGATCCGTCTACCATTGAGGATATTTTACGTCAGCACTGTGGTCGTTGCGAGCAGGTACAGATTTCGTATTGATCAGTCATCGCTGGGATTCGGCTTCAAACTCAAAAGATGGACCGATTTGGCTGATAGAACTAAAAAATAAACTCTTTTCAGAAGAATAAAATGAAAGTAAAAGGCGGAAAAAAAAGAGGGAAAATAATCGGCTTTTCTGGAATATTCTTATTTTGAGCGAATGCCTACATTTATATATTTAATCCTTCAATGCATATCCATATCACTCAGAAAAAATCGATAAGGATTCCATGAATATTTTCTATGATCCTGGGCAAACTTTGATGAATAAGGGTAGAAGGTAATCAAATTATCTTCATACCGCAAGCATATTATTTAAAATATAATATTTAAAATGAGAAAAATGTTTTATAAAATAATCATCTGTGTTCATTGTTTATAGTTTAATTTTGAATTGATGTTTTAAATTAGAAACCAATATAAACTAACGACGTCTTCATTGCCAACGTAAAACATTTATGATACCATCTAGCATTCATATATTATAACCTTTATTTTCCCCTACCTAACCCATTAAACGTCGATACATAAGCCACCCCAAATAAATTGGAATTTTTGCATGTTTAAAGGGATAATATGCGCTTGCATATGTAGCTTTAAAAAAACCAAAACTGTTGTTAAACATCTGGAATGTTCCTTTTTATGTCAATTAGCTGCCACCATTTATGGTCTTCAGTAACATCAAAATTTGTAACAGCAATAAAATAAGATATACATAAGATTTAGTGAAGTTATTTTTACTTTACAATTAAAAGTTAGAACAGTTAAGTCTATGATACGATAAAATAAAATCAGCATACAAATAAGCATAATTTACACATATCATAGAGGATAATATTTTAATTTAGACTTAACAGTACAGAAAAAGATGGAACAAGATTATAAAATCATTTCAAACAGTTCAAAAATATTTAAAATTTAAAATATAATCATCCTTATTATACAACTAAAAATATACATACATTTTATAAGAGCGGGCTTTTGTTTCAGTAGGTATACGGCAGCCTGAAGGGCAATAAAAATTACACGCCAACTAGTACTCGATTGTAAACAAATAACATTCTAAAACAGATAATGGCTATTTCAGTTTCCGTGTTCCAACATTGCTAATAGCTATGGACGCTACATGGAATACCAAGTGAATTGTTATGAGGCATATTTACTTGAATTTTAAATTATTTCGAATGAAAAAAATTAAAAAATCAGTCTTATTACTAAGTTTAAAAATTTATATATTACTTCTTATGGCAGCGGTACGTTGTAAAATTATGATTTTTGTTGGTTATTACGTTATTGTAAGGAAAAAAAGCAAGAGAGGAAATAATATATCCCTTTTCCCAAGTTAGTTTAAGTTCCAATTTCAGACAACATAAATTTTTTAATTCAAGATTAATCTGTTTTAGCGACCAATATTATTATTATATCTCAATGTTATATTTATATATGTGGGGCTTAATCCTATAAATATAAATATAAGTGATTTTCTATGACCACCCTTTTGCTATTCCCGGTGAAAATGCGATTCCAAAGCTAAACGTTCTATAATTAAAAAAAAGATATTTAATTAAAAAAAATTTTTTTTTCTAGATAAGAAAGGCCTATGGAGAGATTAAAATATTATTAGAAAAGTTTATAAAGCTTATCTGTTTAATAGGATTGACATGAAATCTTTTTTTTTTTTTTTTTTTTTTTTTTTTTTTTTTTGCTTTTAAAAATATCAACGCAACAGCCTGTTGTGAACCAGGAGGTACATGCAGGCCTATTCTTCAATTTTCTGACCAACTTCACGAATCTGGCCATATGGTCAGCGTTGAGCATAAACTAGCTTAACTTCACAGACAAGTTGATATCCATCATTCCGAAGTTTAGTTGGGCTACAAGCTGCCACAGAGAGTTTAGAAATGTGTTTTTTTCTTAATCAAACACAAACTTGTTTTTTTTAATGCGCATGTTTGTTTGCTTTCATTTTTTACAAGTATTTTATGAACATACATGTATGAAGAGTGGTTATTAACAAGCAACACGAGTGTAAATATCTTTGTTTATTATTTTATTAAATTACAAGTTTCTGCCCATTCACAATTGTGAAAAAAATAAGATTTATAAGATTCAATATTTTTTTATATTTTATTCATTAAAAAATTAGGATAAATAATGTAAAATGGATAGTTAAAACTTTTTCAATTTTCAATTTTTTTTCATCTGAGTATTCGATTACAGATGTTCTTCCATTTGTGTTGATTTTTACATAAATACCTCTCTTACAAAAATATAAGGCGTTTCTGAAGTTTGTTTACGGTCGTTTTGGAATGTTAAGTTTGACTGATGTTTATTTGAAGTTGACTTCAAAAACAACCCTAAAAAACTCAACCTCCAAAAGTTTATAATCAAGGTGTATGAAGTTTTTTTCTCACTTGAGGTTGTTTTGAGGTTGATAGTAGTCTACCTAAGAACAACCAGCTTAGAGAGGTTATTTTTGAAGTGTACAGAGCGCAAAATAAAAATGGACCTTCCTGAATAACATTTAATTTATTGCGCTCTAAGACTCAATCTTAATGGCTCAAGGGGGTGACCTCAAATATGCTAATTAATAAGTATAGCCTATATTTTATGTTACGGAATCGGACACAAAAACGTACTTTCTCTGAAAAAACATGCCTTTTTTCGACAAATTCGTATGTCTGACATCCAAATTTTAGTGGGTAGCCGAAATCTGGGAAATATGGTCCCAATAGTTTGGACAAGAAGGCGCTATAAAGTTTGGACCCCTTAATGTTAATTTTACTTTTTGCGTATTTCGCTATATCTCGAGATTTTTTTAATGGAAGTGAAAAAAATTTTTTTACACAATTATAAAATTTGCTTAGTTAAAGGTAATTCCATGAAAAAAATGACTTTTAGTAAATATTTATTATATTTTATTCTTTAATAATAGTCGAAAAATATTTGAATTGTAAGGCATACAATTTTTTACATCATTTTTAAAAAAAAACATAATTTTACATGGCAAAATACAAAGTTTGAGCAAAATTGGCCCAATGGTTCCTGAGAAATCGAATTTTAAATATCTAACTTTTTTGAAATTCAATTTGAGATTCTAAAACATTTAGGCTTTAGGGATTTTTGGGAATTCTCGAAGATATTTAATAGATTTTTGGTGATATTTTAAAGATTTTCTGAAATTTTTTATGGATTTTCAGGCATTTTTTAAAGATTTCGGGAATTTTTAGGGATTTTAAGCAGTTTTTCGGTTTTAATAATTAATTAATACTATTAAATCTCCGAAATCTTAAAAAAAAAATTTAAATCCTTGAAATATCACTAAGAATTCCTTAACCCGAATTTTTAATGATTCAGAATTCCCAATTCATATCTAATCACATCATTAATTTTAGTAAGGATCGTTGTCTATCTTCAGAAACGGCTTCATGCCTTCTCGGCGTCTGATCAAGAGATGCCTGTTATTCCCGGACATAAAGGCGGCCGGTATGCACTGCTGACAATATTGCCACTATCAAATTGTTGGTCTCGAAATTGTGAAGCTATAAATTTTATGACTCTTTTCCCTATAATTGGCTATTGCAGAAGTTATTACTTTATTATCATAATAAGCAAATGCACAGAATTTTATAACAGAAAAAATGCCAAAAAAATAATCAGATACGGATAGAAATATTTAACTATTTATGTAAATGAAAAATTCATATTGAAATAAAGTATTTTACTTTGTTATGTAATGCATTTTCACCTAATATCTTTCTACAATCTTTTTGAATGCTTAATTCTGGTCAGCTTTTGTACAATTACTATTTCGAGAAAATTTTCTTTTTATCAAACAAAGCCAAATAAAGCATTACATATTTCAATTCCATTCAGTTTCACACACGTAAGTTTCAGTTCAAAGAATTGTTATTAATCAACAAATATAAATATTTTTAAAATTGAAACAAAAGTGAAATTAAACAATTTCTCAAAAATAAATACGTATTATTCAACTCGTATTATTCAATAAGACGTTTTCTCTTGCTTTCTGATTTGGAACAAAACAATTCAATTATTTGATATGACTCTATGTGTAGTTATGAATATCAATATTTACCGTCTCACTGTTTCTGATTCCTTTTACTGATGTATCTTACACGTATAATATAACAATGTAAAGAATTCAGAGTGTATCGTAAATGTTGACCGTAAGAGCTGTTGAACATGTTTCGCCATCTTTACATTCGTGAATAGAACTCTTATTAGATTCCTCGTGCACAAAATTAAACAGAGTAGTGTAACATTATCTGTGGTGTAAGACAAGTCATTATTCGAAAACTTCACAAAGGATTTCTATGATAACATTTGATGTTATTCTGTTCACAAACATTCAATTCTCCCCCTTCATTTCATATGAATATTACTGCAAACAGAATCCATAGTTCATTTACATCACGATTAATCGTTGAATAGGAAGCTAATTAATAAATGCTTTCGGATTGTTTAATGAAGTGATATGAAAGTTGATGACAATTGAAGTTTATCAGTTTAATAAATTTAAATATTTGTAGAACCTAGTTTTGATAAAATAAGTTTATTTTGAGATATTTTAGAATTAGTTTGGGCTTATTCATAGAATTCAGGATTGAATGGTTAATATTTTTGTTAATTGCCTCTAAATGGTTTATTTGTTTATGTAAGTACCAATGTATTTAAAAATTTAGTCAAAAATTTAATTGCTGTAGAATAAGAGCGGAAACTAAACTGTCCTAAGAATTTAATTATGCTAAGTATGAACGATGTAAGAAAGGAAGAATATTAAGGGTTCGAAAACAATTCGAGTAATTAGAATATTGTTATGAATGACTGACCTAGTAAATGTTTCTCGTTAGAAATTTATGCGTTAGAAAAATGCGTTATTTTGTTTCAGTTTTTTTTATTGAAGAACAAGGAAAAGCCCTGCCCTTACAAAAAATGTTGTACCAGAAATAGTGTTATGTTTTGCACAAAAAAAAATTCCAACAATGAATCTCGATTTCAACCACATTTACACCTCATAAAATTAACCTCATATATACGAGCAATGCTTTTAATTGAAATCGGGTGAAATTATTTATATCTCAAAAACACTTATTAGTTTTAGTGTGAAAAAATAACATGAAAAGAGCGCCACAAAATGGACCAACCTGAATAACTTTTGACCTAATGATTGGATTAGGTATTTCTGTTTAGGTATTTCCGAGAGCGTTCATACATGATTTTGAAAAAGAATTTGTTTCCGTAAACGTGTTGGTTTAAAAAAATTGCTTCCATACAATATTGCTCCAATCCCTAAACCTCACAGTGTCGTAAAAAAGATTTCAACACCCCTTGTTCAACTATCGGACAATATTTAAATAAATTTATTTTATATTATTTATTTGAAGAAGGAATTTGTATATTTTTAAAACAGATGTTACTTTTTAAAATAGTTTCTCCTCTGTTTTTAAAATATTCACTTCTATTCAATATACTTACAATTCCTTTAAGATTCATGTTAAAATTTTTTAATTTTACATAACTTTTACATCTATCCACTAACAGTCTTGATATGATTTATTTTATTCGAAAATATTATTGCTGAAGAAGAAATCTAACACAATTTTTGTGCTAACAATTTCATAAAGAAAGCATTTTCGCAATCGTTTTATAATCTTTTAATTTTAAATATAATGCTTTATTCTATTTTTCGTACATTTGGATTAATATTGATTATGTCTGCACTACACGGATTTTTTTCGGAAAAAATGCAGATAAATTTTCAATTGAATAATGTGCATGATGCATTAAAGTATATATTGTATTCAGATATTATTAGATTATCAGATATAACATTTACAATCATTTCAACGGATATATTTTAAATAATAGAGTAATTAAATTTTATCTATCTAAAACAATAAATTTTTTTATATATTTTTAAATATGTTACATAGTTTTGTTTTAAATCTTAAATACAAATTAATTTTCGATTGAATTAACTTTAATTTTATAAATGAATACAAATTTAATAAGCCATTGATTTTAATTAAAGGATGGCGATGTACATGAAAAATATAAGAAATGAGTGTTATTTAAAATTTCAATTAAACTCAAATAAACTGTTTTAATTAAAAATTAAACCCTTTGACACTAAGAGAAATAGGGAAGTATTTTCAATAAATGTATTTTTTCCTGATAGAATTTAAAAATAGTGAAAAAAGCATTGCTTATTTAGCCAAAGACAATTTAATATATAATGCGGTATATACAGAAGAGCCATTACATTATGACCACCCTGGTAATAACGTGTAGGACCACCTTTAGCCCTCAAAACTGCTAGCACCCGCCGTGGCATTGATTCCATAAGGTGCTGATAGGTAGTCTGAGGTATCTGGTACCAAGCACTCACCAACTGTTCCTGCAATTCCTTCACACTGCGAGGGGGTAGCGTGGTAGCACGAACTTAGTTTTCCAAGTAGGACCACAAATGCTCTATTGGATTAAGGTCAGGTGAATTTGGGGGCCAAGACATAACTTGAAAGTCACTGGAATGTCCCTTGAGCCAATCCATGACGATTCGACCCTTATAGCACGGTGCATTATCCTGTTGGTAAACACCATCTCTCGCAGGAAAAACTGTTGCCATGAATAGATGAACCCGGTCTGCAACTATGTTCAAGTAGCTTACAGACGTCAGGGATTGTTCTATGAGGTTTATGGGTCCTAATGTGCCCCATGAAAACATTGCGTACACCATACTACCATACATTGCCACACCATACATTGTTATAGATGGAGGGTGGTCATAATGTAATGCCTCTTCGGTGTATGTTTGTGATGCCACAATAGGCATTACATATTTTCTAGCTTTTAAAATTTTTAAATAAATTTTTTTAATCATTATCAATCGAATTTTAATGAAATTAAACCAATTGCTTAATTTTTATTTCCCTTTATAAAATGTGAATATAATATATTTTATTCTTTTCTTAACAATCAATGTAACGACAAACTTTTTATTTCAATACTAATGCAAGACTCATTAATTCACTGTCGTGACTAAATCGAAAACATAAATCTATTTATAACTCTTTATTTTTTATTTCTTTAAAAAAATGTTATAAAGAGAATTAGTAAATAGGTTGTACTGATTCTCACAGTCTTTTCGGCGTTTCGCCTAATTATTTTAAAATTTAATATTGATTAAGTGGGGTTGTTTGTCTATGTTATGTTTCGATAAATCACCAATCATGGATCTCTTCCCATGCTCCTAAATGTCTGTTGGGAACAATTCATTTACTTTTAATTTCGAATTTTTGGTGATTGGAGTAGAAGCTTCGGCCTCCCGTTTTCTACCGTTAAATTGATATTTTAGTAGAAATTATTAATGTTAAGAGAATGATTTTCTTGACCCCTTTGAGGAACTTTTGTTTATTTTTATATTTTTGGAACATGGCCATGTTCAACTTAAGTTTTACATAATAAATCAATTTTTCCTAAACGATTCTATTCATTTCTCTGGGATAAATATCCCCACATCACATCCAAATTAAGATGCATCTGAAACGAACATAATGCTTTAATTCTACAAAGAAACTCTATCCCACTTATCAATATGGACTAAGAATTTTAGACTAAAACTGCTACTACAATGTTCTTTCATTTTAATAATAAATTTAAAAAACGATGATACTTTCTAAGAAAATGCTTACAAAATGTGTTAAGTTACAAATAAAATAATAAAGCTGTTTAAATTATTATTTCCTACTCATAAGTTATTGAATATGACTAACAGAGACAATGGATTGTATGAAATCATTCAAAGCTTTTTCTTTTCTTTTCCTTTTTTTTAAATTTAATACTTAAAACCTGGATATAGTTTAGAAAATATAGGACACTTTAAAAAAATTGTTAGCAATATGTATTAGTTGTTTTTTTAAAAAAAAATAAGAATTGTATTAATACATCAACAAAATCCAGGTTGAAATTGAATCACTAATTGTTAGCCGAATATTCGGTAATCGGTCAAAATACTGTTCTCCAGATAACACCGTAACCAAATAGAGAAAGTCACGGTGTCTCATTTGTGAAGTCACATGTAACCTCTGCGACGTCAATGCGACCGATTTTGAAGGTTACTATATCCGCTTTTGGTGACGTCCCTTTTTGACGTCACTTAGACATCAACATGAGACCACATTCGGAAATTTAGTTGTCGCAGTGACCTCAGTCACCATTTGACGAAGATGTTACCTATTCACGGCTCAACATGGTCACGGTATGACGAAACTGTGACATATTTACATCTCAACAGGGTCACCCAGGGACAAGGATGTGACATATTCAAATCTTAACAGAGTCACTATAAGACGAAATTGTGAAATTTATGTCTCAGTAGGGTCACCGTTTGATTAATCTGAGACGTGAATGTGTCACATTTTTGACACATGGTGACACGTCACTGAGACAACTATACGTCTCATTGTGGTCTCATGTTGACGTCTGATTGATGTCAAAATGTTACGTTCCTAAAGGTGGACATTTAACCTTCAAAAACAATCGCATCGACGTTGCAGAGGTCACATGTGACTTCACAAATTAGTCTCCGTGATTGTCACATTTTTGTTGCAATCTGATAACGGTGCTATTTGGGAATTTCTTGTGTTATCCACGTAAAAGTGTTTGCTCATTACATTAATATGTAATAGTAAAGGATTCAATGCCTCTTTTAATGGATGCTTTAAACACGATGAAAACGATCCCGATAGTGTTTAACGACTTTTAATTGATATTGCTTTTGCTTCTTGTTGTGTTTTATAAAATTGCTGTATTATTTCATAAATTTCACACCTTTTTCTGTGATGTTGCTGTAATTGCCTTTCGTCTTGCTACCCAACACGATTGCTTATACGCTCATCTTTTCCGTCTTAAAATAGTGGATAATCCTGCCTGCCCCCTTTGCTGCAGTGGTGCGACGATGAATTCTGATAATCTCCTCAACTGTTCAGTTCTCACAAAGAACTGCATCTATTCTCGATACTGGGAGGCCAGAGACATTTTTGGACAATTTAAATTCTTGATTTAATTTTTTGTGTATTTTGTATATTTCATCTCTTACTGTATTTGTATTTTCTTTTGATCTCTGTACGGCGTTAGGATAATGTCTGTATCGTCTGCTGCATTGGAAATAAAAAAAATAAAAAACTATTAAAGTCATTATTATGTCAGCAATCAGCAGTACCATAGACGCAAAGACTAAACGCGTTCCCGAAAGCCAGAACTGTCGATGCAGCTAGCAACCCTCCTCATATTTAGAATTCTACGTGATGCAGTATATATAAAAAATACTTTAAAATATACTGGCAAAATATACCGCACCCAGGATGTCGATAGTCTTTGCTGTAAACATTTACGGAACAAAAAAAACTAATATATCTTATTTTTTACAGCAATATTTATTGTAAAATCACTCACTGTAGTTAAATAAATTATTACTGTAAAGTATACAGAATAAAATTTTATGGTGAAAATGGATTTTACGTTAAAATTAAGTTTACGTTAAAATTAATTTTACGGATGATGCTCCCAGGGTGCGGGTAATTTTACCAAAATTTGATCCGGGTTTTTTTACAGTGTGGGTTTATTTAAAATTATGTTTCAGTTTATATTTGAAATAATTTAATTTAGTAAGGTGTTAAAAATTATATTTATTTATTTTATTTAGATTTTTTTTGTTAATTTGTAAAATCACTCTTTTTATAGAAATGACTATATTTGCAACCACTAAAGCACCACTTAGAACTTCAAGAATGACACAAAATGTTTCAGGCATTAGTTTTAAAATCAGAAAGAAAATTAAGGGGAAAGGATATAAAAAATAAAATAAAACTTAAAAAACAAAACTTAAAAAAGAAAAGGCACATTAATTCAAGGTAATATTAATAAAGGTAACGTTAATAAAGTTAACATATTAATTCAAGCTTTTTATTCTTTCTCTTTCCTAAAAGTAACCATTGGTAGATTTGAGATGAAGTTTGCGTTAATAAATTAAAGAGAATTACAATGCGAAAGTTTTTGCTAATTAGCTCGAATCTTCTAAATTAGCTTACGAAATAGTAACGTAATCTGAGTGTATAGTTTCATTTTATTCCTAATTAAACAAAAGTATAAAAAAGGAAGATTCTTGTGTTCGCTCTTGAAGTAATGAATTATTTATTGATTCATTGACAAGGGATATTTTAAAATACACTGCATAAAAATAAATGTCTTTTATTAGCGATTCGGAAATGTATCAAATAAATTGGAAATTATGCTCTTAAAGAAACATAATAACATTATATTATATAATGACATTACATATGTACTAACATTAATAAGTTAGAAATATGTAATGAAAATATTATTAAATAAGTGTATTCAAAGAAAATTTGGGTTCATCATTATTGTTTAAAAACAATCTCCTAAAATACCATAAAAAAAATTTTTATATCATTTTCCTCGTTTGCTTAAGTTTATTTACTATTTAGTATTTAGCTAGTACACTATAAAAAATTCCAGATAAATTACGGTAAGAAAGTATCACAACTTTGGGTGCATCTTTCGTAAGATCCATTTTACCGTAAAATATTATACCATCATTTTTACTGTCATATTTATTTAATTAGAAGGATCCAGTGATTTTACTGTAATTATTACTATGAAAACAGATTTATTTATGTATCAGAAGTGTATCAGATTTTTTTTCTGTAACATGCTTCCGTAAAAATGGATTTAAATGGATTAAGAATGGATACGATAAAAAGTACTGGCACCCTAATTTCCGGTATTTTTTACAGTAATTTGATCCGGAATTTGTTACAGTGCAATGTATTTAGATAAAAGCATTTTTTTGGGCTGGTATATAAAAAAAGGCGACGCTCAAAAGAAAATACAATTAACACATTTCTCAAAATGCTATATTATATAAACTAATAACAAAGAATTCCAATACTTAAAATTTTTTTCTCATTCATTGCAGTTCTTTTAAATTTTATTTAATATAATTTATATTGTGTATAAAAGAAACTCTTGTAAGTCAATATATACAAGAAAATCTTACTTTCAAATATTATATATTGTATTATAGCATTTTTTGTACGTCAATATATAAAAGAAAATACTACTTAAGAGTATAACTTTAAATTCACAGAAGAGATTTAATAAACTATTCATAAATAAATCAAACAAATGACTAATATTCTCGTTTATTGCTTAAGTCGTTGAGTTATTTTCTCTACTTGAACTACCCCTTAATACGCTATGAGTACATTTGGAATGTCTTATCCTTCCGCTTAATCCTTAACGCAATTGAAAAATCCACTTTAAAAGAAACAACGCGAATCCAATCTCTTGAAATGGTCTAAGAAGTATCGATACAAAGTGAGATAATTTAGGATTTTGACAAGAGAGAATAGTCGTCTTGAATGAAAAATAAGCGAGTCAAGAAATAAATGCAGAAATGGTTTCTGTATAGATGTCTTGGATAGGTCCATTGAAATATCATCCACCCGCCAAATGGATGAAATGGAATCGGCATCACTGAGTTGGTCACGCTCGCTGGACATTGGAGAAAAGAAAAAAAATTTGAACGTGAGGCGAATGACATACCTTTATAAGAATGTGTCACTTTCCATCATTATAATGTGATTGAACTATAGAAAAGATATAAATGTACCTTAAAAATGAAATGAAATGAAAACCATCAATTTTTTTTTCAATTTTTGAACATCTTATTTACGCAATTTTTCATTTTAACACTGTTTTGTTGGTACGCATAAGACTATTTAATAATTTGTTTATTTTATGTTATTTTGTTTTGTTCATTTTTCTGTATTTTAGTTTAGCTACAAGAACAGTAATATGTGCTTTATAATATTTTCATATTTTAGTAAAGGAGATAAAATATAAATTGAAATATTTTTTTTTGTAAACATGATTGTATTTTTACAACCAGATACATGTCTTAAAGGATGGATGTAAGTTTTAATGGTGCAAAATCCAGAAAATGGCAATACAGTGTTATCAAACGTCGTTACTCAATCAAAGCAATAAAATCGCACAATATTAAAAAAATGAAAAAAAAAAAAAAAGATGAGAAAACAAACAGGATAGCCTAATAGTCGTGCAATTCCCATTTTATTTTTATTAAGATGAGCGTGAGAGAGATCTTAGTTACGAATTTTGACTATAACTGCATGCAAATGTGTAGCATGTTATTGTGCCTTTAATTTAATATTGGAATGTATTTAAAACTATTAATTGCTTTTAATGTCCTTTCCGAATAGGGTTAAATATGCGAAAAAAACACAATAATCTTGTCTTTAAATCCTCTCAGTGACAAAGCATTTTTTTTCAAATAAAATTGCTTGAAATAATTTATTAAAATACCTTATGAATTACTAAGAAATATTAAAAAATCACACACACAGCGAAATCAACTCGAAAAAATTAAATGAGTGCACACTTTTTTTGCTAATGCTGAAAGGAGATAGATAGTTAAAATCAAGATAGCTTTCGTTTTTCCAAATATGTAATAAAATGTTTACACTGAGGGGACAAAAATCATGAAAAACATTTTAATATCATGTCAGTCCTCCACTAGATCTATGAATTGAGTAATTTGGCGTGGTATGGACTTAGCAAATAGTTGGAAGACTCTCGCAGAAATATTCAGCCATACATAATTTCCGAAATGTTGCGGAAGCAGAACTTTGTGCACAAAATTACCTATCAATTATATCCCATTAATGTTCAATGCGATTCATGTCAAGCGATTTAAGTGGTCAAATAACTCGCTGGAACTGTCAAAATGTTCTTCAATCAAGTCTGGAACTATTAAGGCCTAACTAGTGACATAGCATATTACCATCCATAAAAATTCGATAGTTGTTTGGATATACGAAGTGCATGAATGGCTTCAAGTGATCTCCAAGTAGCTGAAAATAACCATTTCCAGTCAGTAGTCGGTACAATTGGATCCTAAGTCTGAGTCCATGCCATGAAAAAGCAGGCCACATCATTATGGAGCTATCACCAGATTGCTTGTTAAAAACTTAAGTACATGGCCTCTTCAAGTCTGCTCAACACTCGAAAGCTCCAATAAGCTCTGACAAGATGAAACCATGTCTGTTCCAACCAAGCTACTGTTTTCCAGTCGTCTTGGGTTCAAGAAATATGGTCTCGAGTCAAAGAGAGGAGCTGGAAGCGATGACCTACTGTTAAAAAACACTTGATGTTGCTTGCGGTTATTTAACGAAATTCTACTTATCTGTTAACACTAAAAACTCGACACACACGTCGGAGGTCTCGGTCAAGAAGTGCAGGCAATTGTCCACTACATTGTTCAAGGTAGGAGGATATGCTTGAAATCAAGCAATTCTCGGCACGCTGATTACACTGTAAACCTAGAAATGTTGAATTCCCTCACAATTTCTGAAATGGATTGCAGCATGCGTCCTGCTCGAATTACCATTCCACGTTCAAAGTGTTCTAATTCTCGTCTTGCGGTACTATAATACATCAGAAATATTCTCAGGTGAATAACTTAAACGCAAATAAAAGTCCTGCCAGTTCACTACCCTTATATATACTTCGTACTCGTTACTATTGAAATATTCATCTTTGCATATTAATATCCCATGGTTTTTGTCACCTCAGTGAATGTTGATGTGATTGTATTTTTTATTAATGGGCACATTCGGATTTGAACAACAACTGCAAATGTAAACATTATGTTTGTCAAACTCATTTAATGCCATGTGTTTAAAGTCAACTTTTGCAAGCATTTGTCGGAAAATTGTTACAATACTTTTAAATTTCTATTTTGTTATTTATTTAAATTTCATCGCTGTCAAATCTTCTTAAGAAATCTTCTTAAGTCAGAAACAACATTTGATAGTACTATGTTGCATCAGCTGACCAGGTAGCCGAGCGGTTTGCGTGCCTGATTACGAAGCCAGGGTACGAATCCCGTTCAGGGCATGTATGTTTCTCCCTGTGTGCTGTCCTCTCTTGTGTGTGATGTGTGGATGTGTAAATAAAACAACCATATGAACGGGTATCTGTGACAGTGTGGCGTGGGTACTGATGCTCACCAGATATCGCAAAATGAGCAACACCTCCTGCATCTTCCATGGTGCGAACGATAAGTTCAGAAAATGCCGTTAAAAAACTTATGTTTTTTTTTTTAATATTAAAGCCACCTATCTTTGGACAGTGAAGGAAAGATGATAACGGATAACTACATGAATCTACAGAGCTCAAACTTGTACTGAAGGCGTATGATATTCTCACTTACCAAACTTTCAGGTTTGGGTAATTGAGAATTACCATATCGAGTATTACGTTGTCTGTCTCTTCATTTAATTTGCTCATTTCGTGAGCAAAAATGTAAAAAAAAATATACGAATTTTAAATGTTAGATTGATGACCTTTGATGTACCTTCAAAGAAAACAGCGGAGTGCGAAGAGTTAAACCAAAAGAATTAATTTAACTGTTGTAGAGATTTCACCAATTACAACGATTTTTAATTAAATCGATTTTTTTATTCGAATGCATGCGTTCCTTTTCTAATGTTCATAAATAGGGCATTTAGTACATCACGGAAATTATTTTTGTATCGATATTTCTCTCTTTTATCGTCTTTTGTCTCTGTTAAGGACTTGGAATATTTTAATGAAGATTAAGAGCAAAACTTGCAATACTTTTCTTTCAAATTTTGGTACTAGTTATAATTATATATATTATGAGGTTGATAGAAAAGAAAAATTTAATTAATTAACATTTAAATAACATGGTTAATTTGTAATTTATTTTCCCTCCAAAAATTTACAATATTTCGGAACGTAAGTTCATTTTAATTCTGTTAAGCTATTAAGCTTATTTCTTGTGAAAGCAACAAAGTTTTTTTTTTTTTTTTGGAGAATTAAGTTATTCTAGAAACTCGCAGTTATGTTCTTCTTCAATTTACGATCCCATATAATACTTTTACGCATTAAAATTTTTTTACTTAAGAGATTTTATTTCTCAAATAGTAAACAGATTTAAGAGGGCGAATAAAACATTTTACGCAATTAAATATTTAAAAACAAAAATGCAGTAAACTCACACTAACAAGGAATCGTATTTTTTTTTAAATAAAATATAGGGTTTATTATCCATAACATTAAAACAATTAAATAATCTTATCAAACCTGTGAAAAGAGTCTCTAACAAAGAATAATTATTGAAAAAAATATCTCTACTAAAACAAAAATTATCACTGCTAAATTTAAAATATAATTAAAGCATTATTTTACAAATAAGGAAACATTTTCAGCTTGAACTCATTTTCATATCTTTGCTGCCTGTTTTAACTTCAGTTAAAGCTTTAAACACATTTTGGTCAACATATATTTAATCAGGGTTTGACGAGATTACAGTGAAAGTTTGTCGATCAATCTGTTTTACATTCGAGCCTATTTTCTATAGTAACTCTTTTAGACAAAGATTATTGTTTTTCAAAATGTTTGGTATTACACCTATTTACTTCTAAGTAAATAAACAAAAAATTTAGGTTTTTGAAGTATCTAAGTACAAATGAGTATGAGCATACCACAAAACATTAAAAAGGGCTAAGAGAAAGGATATAAACAATGAAGTTGCTAGAAAAATTATATGTAGATTGTTTTAAAACACCATATAAAGAACTATCGTTACATAATATCGATAATTATCAATAGAAACTGCATAGATATTTCATTTTTAAACTATTTTGTAACGTAAGGATCAATCCCTGTTTCTAAATGCAGCTATTTAATCAGTTATTTCTTTTAACAAAATCTTTTAGAACTAAAACGTTATTATTGAAATACTTCACGGATAAACAAACACGCAATAATTTCAATTTACCATTGTTTCGTTTTTTTTTCTTCTTAATTTTCATTAAAATCATGCAATTAAAGGTACTTCAATTGAATATTCACGTCGTTGCGGCTTGTAAAACTGCAACTATTTCATTCAGAGTGAAACAATGGTCATTAAAAATGCAAAAATAAAGCCAAAAACCAAATTTTTTTATTTAATTCTTTGAATACGGTTTTATATTAAAACTACGTTGAACAGCCATCCCTATTTTGAGCTTTCGACTTCCAAGGTTCAACTTCTTAACCTTGTAATTTTTAACCCATTCCAGAAGACAAAGGAACTCCTCAAGTATTGAGAGAAATTTGCCTTCGTGGAGGATTTTTTAAAGGAACTAACCTGCATTTGCGTTACATACGAGGAAGATCATGAGAAACTTTCACGATTAGCTTAACAACATTGGACTCTATCGTATGATCCGTCTACCACTGGGGATAATTTACGTCAGCAATGTGGTTGGTTCGAGCCGTGTGCAGAATTAATATCAACAAACCATCACTGAGATTCGATTGGGAGGCAAACTCTCTATCCCCCAAACCATGGCGGCTCTCTTTGCAAATTATTTTATTTTATAACCGCGTCGTTAAACAGCAGACCTAATTTTTTTGTTTACGGCTAACAATAATCAAATCCTGCGCCTTGTGATTTCGAACACAATCCAGAAGACAAGAGAACTCCTTGATCAAGTATTGTGACAAATTTGCCTCCTTTTTGATGGAACTCATACACATTCGCGTTACATGGAAAATCTCCCACAGTTAGTCTGACGGCAAGGTGACTCTTACCCATGATCTGTCTACCACTGAGAATATTTTACGTCTTCACTGGGGTCGGTGCGAGTCGTGTGCTGAATTCGTATCGACTGGTCATTGTTGGGATTTGAACCTTGGTCTCCTCATTGGGAGGTGGATACTCTATCCTCTGAATCAGCCTTCTTTGAATATTATTGTACAAAATGCACATGATAGTATACGATGCACTTAGATAATTGAATTAGATGTTTGAATACCGCAAGCCAAAATCATATATGGAGGCTGATTTACTGCAATTGAATAAAATTGTAGCATTTTGTAACATAAAATACACCATGTGTGGTGTGTGTGTGTGGTGATCCCTTATAACGTATATTTAGATTAAAGGTTTCATTTAAGACTGAATAATTTTTTGTATGTTAGATTATTTTCATTGCTTGAATAAAATATTATGCTCATTTGGGAGCTTTTATTCTTCTTAAATAAAGTAAAAAATATATACAGATTATATATATATAAAAATATATTGTAGATGGGTATTGTATTGAGAAAGAAATTTCATTAAATACTAAAAGTTCATGAGCTTGCTTTCATCTCTAGTTAAAACATAAATGAAATTCTCTTAAAAAATCTCTTAAAACAAACACACTTATTGTAACACAGAGATAAAGAATATTATATAATGAGAATTCTAACATAAACCAATATTACATCACAAATAGCTCTGAAAAGCTATTGAAATTGTAGATCGGTACTGTATTGAAGAAGAAATTTTATTCAATACATAAGTGCAAGTATTTGTTTTCATGCATAATTATTGTAAAAGTAAAATTTTATAAATAAATACTTATATTAACCGAAAAAATCTCTTCGAACAAAAACACTCATTACAGCTTTGAGATAAAGTATATAATACAATGAGAATTCTAACACAAACCAATATTGCATTACAAAAATCTCTTCCAAATGATAGTACTGTGACGATTTTAGTAAGATGATACTATAAGAATAAATGCATTCTTTCCTTTAAATGTGAAGATTGTGGATGGAGAAAATACTAGTCGTCAGGAAGTGATCTTTTCCTGGCATCAACTACGTCATAGGAAGATTACATCGATTTCGAAATGAAGAGAAAAGTACTCACCCAAAGTTAATGCCTTATCAATCAGTATATGATAACAGCTGTTGCAAATGACTGACATTAACTATTTCTGTGATAGGTCATACTTATGTAAGTAATAAGTTCATAATAATTCATTCAGTTAGGCTAGAATGATTTTTATCCAAAAGTTACACTCAGATTGCTTCTCTACATTTATAATATATTTGCATGGAATTTAAAGATAATTTGTTAATCGTATTTGCTTAGTTCAAAGTTAAATAATTAAAAAAAATCGTTTTTTAAAAATACCTTTGCGTAAATTTGCATTTTTGTGCAAATTACAATATTTCAGTCTTTTATGCTAGAACAATTTTTATTCAAAAGTTACATTGAGATTTTTTTTTTCATTTATAATATATTTTTATGGAAGTCAAAAAGAATTCTTAATTGTTTTTGTATATTTTAAAGTTAAATAATTGAAAAAATATTCACGCTAAATAAAAAATATCATTGAGTAAATTTTTATATTTCTATAAGTGATAAGTTCAGAATATTGTATCAGTTATGCTAGAACAATTTTAATCCGAAACTTAAATTGAGCTTGTTTCTTTACTTTATAATATATTTGTATGGAAGTCAAACATTATTTCTTAATCTCATTTGCATAGTTGAAAGTTAAATAATCAAAAAATTCTTTCACATAAAGTTAAAATATCTGTGAGTAAATTTGCATATTTATGAAAGTGAAAAGTTTATATTATTTGCTCTGTTATGGTATTGAGATAATATTTTTCCATTTAAAACTCAAATGCATTAATACAAAAAAATTATTATTTTAATTGAATTTATTATTTTAGTTTAATGTTAATTTGAAAAAAAAATCACAGGAAGTTAAAAACAAATTTGACTAATTTAATTTCTATACATATGTAAGTGTTAAGTTCATAATTAGATTCCATTAGTTATGCTAGAACGCTTTCTCTCCATAAGTTGCATAGGAATTTTCTATTTTCCATTTATAATTTATTGAATTTTATTGAATTTAGAAGTGATGGTTATTCTTGTTTGTATTGTTTAAAGTAAATTAAAACAGAGCCTTCACAATTAGTTAAAAATATATTTGACTTAGTAAATTCGTATAAAAACTAAATTTACATTGCATATATTTTGGAAAAATTCTCAACGATTCTTTCAGATAGATATGTTAAAACAATTTCTCTCCAAAAGTTATATCAGATTATATATTTCCCTTCGGATAGTGTCTTTTTTTAAAAGACTATGAAATTCTATTGAAATCAAAAATAATTGTTTTACTTATTTGCATAGTCAATTAAAAATATTTTCACTAACAGTATAAAATATCTATGACTGAATTTTTGAAGTAAAAAAATCTTTTGCTGAGCAGTAAATTTGCTTAATTATGTAATTCATTCAGTTATTCCAGATTAATGTTTCTCTAAAAGTGATATCTGGATCGTACCATAACCATTTATAATACAATTGAGTGAAAGTCAAATTGTTTTAATTCTCATTTGATTATTTAAAGCGATTTTTTAAATTTAATTTTTACAAAAGTAGAATATTTTCGATTCTTTAAATCTGCATAAAAATTAATTAACGACATATTAACACTCGAGTCAGGTTACCTTTGTGTATTTTAAACCAGCTTTTCTCAATAATTTACAGTAAGTAAGATGGATATAAACTGTCAAACATTACTTAACGTTGTACAAGTAGCAGATTAGTGATTAGTAGCAGATTGGTCTATTATTGTTGCTAAAATACTTGTTTTTATTTTAATGATACTTTAGATATATATTTATTTCTTTATTATTTTATAGTAAATTTTGTGATAGTAATATAACAAAATTTACTATAAAATAACTCAAGAAGGCTTTGCTTGAAAAATCTCTTAAGTTTTGGTAAACTAAATACAACCTTTTTTCTACATCGCAAAATCATAAGATTGTTAAAAATAGTAAATGTTTTATAGTTTATTTCGAAATACCAATATTATATAGTTAATTTTGAATACAATTATTCGAAGGCCAATTTCAATTGAGGGTAGAATAGAAATTAAAAACAGTTTGTTTCCTTGCTTTTTGAAGTATATTTATAGAAAAAAAAATATTCAACAATTCCTCCTTTTATATTTCATATCAGATTCATTTTTTACCTTTACAATAAAAGCGTGATTAATTCAAGGTAGCTACATTTCTTTTTTGTGTAATACAAATCAAATTAAAAATCAAATATAAAAAGAAGTTAAAGGCATCTTTCATTTCTCAAGCATAATGATCAATGATGCAGTTTGCGAGACGTATTTTAGAACTGTTCCAAAAATACAACTGAATTTTCTGTTAAAAATTGACAGATAGTTTTTCATTTTCTACGTTTTCTCATTAATTCTACCTAAACACCCTGAACAATATATATCAGGAACAGTATCATCAACAAGTATCAAAATTTATGAACCAACATTAAACTCGCGTTTCTCCTGACAAAATATTTTACACGGATATACGAGTATTACATTATTTCTTGGTGTAAATGTCCGATATCATCTATCGATGCAACCCAGCGATATACCTTACCTTCCAGAGATCGTTTGTTCTTAGCAAATATTTCTGTTGTAAACAGATAAAAACCGTAAACAACTCCACAGTAAGATAGCTTACACTAGACATATGATGGAGCATTTTTGCATGAGCACCAGCACGCACTAACAACTCTTCATCGCGTGCAAAGTGTTGATCTAGACAAATTGTACGATTCCACTCCAAATATCGCCAACACTTCGCGTGATATATTTTCCCCAAAGAACGCGATATTACGAAAGCGAAACAAATTGTCGCCAGGGATTTACTCTTTCTATTGCCACGCAACAACGTGATGGAATTTCTGTTTCTATATTTTTTTTTTTTTTTTCAACCCTGTTTCTTTTTCACTTTTTTTCACTCAATGTGGAGTAAGATTTGAAACTATCGAAACGGCGGTTACTATTCGTTCTCCACTCCTTTTCTCAAGCATTGACAATTCATCACCCTAAGTAGATCTTACTTCGAAAATCGTAGCAGGTAATGGTAGTAATAAGATCTGAGAATTTGTGTTGCCACTTCGGGACTATCATAAGGTATTACTCAGAGAAATGTTAAGTTTTTTCTTTTAATGCTTGTTCGTGAAATGTAAAATTGACAGCTTAAGAACAGTTAAATAAATAGAGTAGTTTTCAAAGCCTTTAGTATCATTTGAATAATTTTCGACAGTACAGATATATTCAAATAAAAAGCGTGAGTGGAATATTTTTGGGGTTGAAGTAATTTAAATCAATGTCCTTTAAAGCGGAAAACGTAAAATAAATGGTGTTTTTTTATTATTTTGAATAATATTTTCGGACATCACAAATGCTGGTACATAATATTGTCTACTTTGCAGATTTTGAATTATAATAAAGCGTATATTGCAAAATAATAAGCCTATATTGCTTTATACTCCTGGCATAAACTCGTATGCATTTATGCGTGAACTCATATCTTAAGTATGATTATCTTCTTTTCAAGTGCTCTCCAATAAATTTTGTAAATTTTTTTTACTTCACGAAAGAAATATATATATATATATATAGCTGGGGGAACCCTAATTTCATAAATAAATTTCCTCAGTGATTGTGAACATATTAATTAATAAGACTACTATTTATTTTGAAAATTTTTAATGTGAAGAACGAAAGTTTTGCCTTATTGTATCAATATTAATCTTAAAATTTGATCTATAATAGTCTTTCATATGATATATTATAGTCTTAATAGTCTCTAATATGATAGTCTATAATAGTATTTAATATGATAGTCCATAATAGTATTTAATATGATTTGATATGATATAAGGTTATTATAATTAATTGTAATAGACTTAAATAACTAATTAGTTAAGCATGTCTGCCGTGACATGATGTATGGTTGTGTACTTATTTTTGGTGTATCCATAAGTGTAAAATAACATAATAAATAATAAGCTAAATAATAGTTTCATTGAAATAAAAGTGAATAAGAACTGTTATTAACGTTAAGAATGGTTACGAAGGAAACAATCTTGTTTCCTGATGAATTTATTCATTTTATTCTGAAAAGCTTAACGGGAAAAATACTAATTAAGTTTCTTATAAGTGCATATCTTTTTCACATTTCATTCAATATATTATTATCAAAAAGCATGGTTGGTTAAAAAAAATCCGAGTAACTCTCGGAATGTTTCCACGGAATCCTTGTGTTCCACGAAACATTGCTTGAGAACCACTGCTAAAATATACTAAGTGCTTCTTATTAATCGACCTAAGTATATACGTCATTTCAAAATCATTTTCAAAATGAATATAAAAAATAAAAATTTAAGGGGTGTCAAATTATTATTTAAGTGAAAAAAAGAAACCAAATTGTAATCAAAATTTTCTAGTAATTAGAATAAAATTTAAAACATCAAAACCAATTTGATTTTCTAATGAATTTGGAGGTTTTATAGTTTTCGACTTTCAGTTCCTGTCTGTTACCTCGGGCAATCAAATCGGTTAAAATGTCTTCCATTCCAGCTTTTTCACAATGATTCGTTAAATTTCAATACCGGTTGAAATGTATTCATATATTTTTGCTTTTCCGAACTTTAATATTTTTTTAGACTCTCCTAGTGTGTACTTTTTTACTTCATTTTTCACGATGATTCTAAAAATATGTGTTAAGAGTGATCGTTACAGAATACTTCGCATTTGTTTCAATGTTCTATCTTTTTTAAAAAACAGTAACAGTGATCGATGTATTTTTTGGTTTATAATATTTGTAGGAAAAATTTATTTCTGTAAATTAAGTATCGGGTGATTAAAATATGAAATAGTATCGAGTAGTATAGCATATTTTAAGTATCGGGTGATTAAAATATGAAATAGTATCGAGTAGTATAGCATATTTTAAGTATCAGGTGATTAAAATATGAAATAGTATCGAGTAGTATAGCATATTTTAAGTATCGGGTGATTAAAATATGAAATAGTATCGAGTAGTATAGCATATTTTAAGTATCGGGTGATTAAAATATAACAACTAACTGTGGAAAAGTTTTCAGAGAAATTCAATTGACTAAACGTTTAAAGTCTAAAGAAAAATGTTACAAATCAGTGAAAGCAAAATAGAAAATTAGTCATATAGTGTGCGAAAAAATATCAACCTGATTAGCATATATTTTAATGACCACGTACTAATTGCTAAACTAAAGAGTTAAAAGAATTGAACTCAAATATGACAACTAATTAATAGTAATTATTTATTAAATTTAGAAATCAGGCGCAAAAGCATGCTTTCTCTGTATAAATATGTTTTTCTTCCAGACAGATTTGGTTTTTTGACTATTAAAATATGGGAGCAGCCAAAGTTAGAGTCTCTTAATGTTAATCCAACCAAATGAAAGGTATAATTATTGCTATAGATGGCAATAAATATAGAAAGCTTGAAAGGCGAATAAAGTCACAAAATAAATGGTTCTGTTTTTCACTGTCGAAAAAAAGAATTCGTGTTTTTGTGACGCTTTATTTCTCTAATGTAATTTACTTTATGAGTATTTAACCATATCTTGTGAGTCTTTTTATCTAATTGGATTTTTTTTTACATAATTATAAATTTCGCTTATTCAAAATAATTTCATGTAAAAATATATTTAGTTATTATTTATTATTTTATTCAATGATTACCGAGAAAATTGTACCGGAAGGTATGCGTATTTGTACTTCATTTTAAACTATTTCATTCCAAATAACAAAACATAAAGTTTTTAGTTAAATTTGTTAAATAATCTCTTAATTATAAATTTATTTCTCAAGAACTTTTTGACCGATTTTCTAACTAAGAATTTTTGTTTTTAAGTTACTTTTTATAAATACTTACTTACAGCTACTTGTATAGATAATGGAAATACAAATAGAAATAAAATTATTAAATTAAATATGAAAAAAAATATAGTTAAATAAAATTATATTTAAAATGTAAAACAAATAGTCGAATATAAACTACAAGGACTTTAAACAAGCACTTTAAACTTAAAATTAGTAATTTTTGGTTTCCGATTTTTTATATTTAATTATTACTTAAATTTTTCTTTCTTTCTCTTTTGGTCTTATTGAATACTACAACGTTGGTTTTTTTTTGTAAATCTTTAAATTCCACATATACCAGCGTGTAAAGGAACTAATAGATAAACTTTAACAGATTTCTGCGTGGAAGAAAATTCTACGTGCATTTGAAAGCAAACAATTGATGACAAAACTAGAAAGCCACTTTATTGGTGGCATAATGAGACACCATGAGTACGAACGCTAAGACGCAAACAGTTTAAAATTTAGAATTTATAGATTTCGTTTATAAGAACCTTGTGGATAAGCGTGATGACAAGTCATGAAATGTATTTCCTCTCACAGAAGAAAGGGCAATGTATAAACTTTTAAACTAATTTACTTCATAAAAAGTCGCTTAGAATTTTGATACATTGAGATCTCAAATTGTAATAGAGGGTGTTTAAATTTTGCGTCAAGCATATCGGCTTGAAAAATAAGTTCAAAATCAATTCAAACTGAAATAAAATTTTATGCAAAATTTTTTTTCAAAATAAATAATGAATTCAAACAAACAGCTATTTGAATTAATGAATGAAAAATGTACGCTTTGTATTTAAATTTATATACGATAATAATAAAACCATACTATAATAAAAACTACATCTTCAGTATTCAATTATTAAAAAGTTAAATTAATATGTAAGATTTATTTTTTTGTTTCGGTATAGCTTTGAGTATAAGACAAATATGGTTAGAAACGTTCACTTTAAAGCTTTAACGCAGATAAAATTTACTTTGGTAGTTGATTTTTTTTTTCACCCCGAGGCCATTTTCCATTTCCAGTTCACATAAGCGAATAACGTTACCCAACGTATTAAGTTGCTCTAAACCGTCTTTGAATGGCATTCGTAAAGTATCTATGACTGCTAGTAAGATATAAAGAAATAACGCGTGGAAGCGAAAAAAAGAAGGTGAAGAATATTCTTCGAGCCTTGTAATAGCAAAAAGCGAAAATGAAGCCAAAAAAATAACATTGATAGGAAATGGAAAATGGATCATACGGAACAAGAAGTGGTAAAATAAAGCCTATAAAAAGAGGAAAGAAAATTCCTGCGCGATGTGTTTTCTTACGCCAAGAGGAAATGCGATTTTTTTCGCCAACAGAAAAAGACAAAAGTTTCTGAATTTCCATTTTTGAGCAAGAGAGAATTATTATACATTTGGATGTAGTGGAAATCATTTAGGTGTTTCAATTTCAATAAAAAATCCCTTTAATACATATTGAAATTCAAATGTGAAAAAGATATATTTTAGAAAATATTTTATTTGAATAAAAATTTAAATAAAACCTTACCTTTGGAGTTTTAATTTACTTTTTCTTTATTTGAATAAGGTAAATGATAGTTTGATTCATTAATATATTGTGATTCTTAACGGAAAGAATTAAGATTATGATAAATTAGTAGAAAACTGGTTATATTTTCTTGATTATTAAATAAGAAATACGTTTAATTTGAAAATGCACTGACCTTTATTTGTGCAAAACATTTTAAATAAAGAAATCCAATGTTAATGAATGAATTACATTCCAACATATTAAACCAACTCTTTTAGTACGTACGTATATATATATATATATATATATATATATATATATATATATATATATATATATATATAGTATTATTAATGAATCAATGCTCATATTAAATTAACGCTAATAATGACTGGAGTAAGTAATTAACGGGTTTTAATAAGGAATTTTAATTTGTTTTTCCTTTATTTGAGTGGCACAGATAGTAGTGTATTGATTGATATACTGTGATTCTCAACAGAAAGAATAAAGATAGTTATAAATCAGGAGAAAACTGAAATTATTTTCTTGATTATTAATTCAGAAATAAATTTAATTTATAAGAGCACTGACCTTTTTTTGCGTGAAACGTTTTTGAAAAATAAAAATCAATGTTAAAGAATTATTGTTCAACACACTATATTGACACTAGTATTGAATTACTGTCCATTATACTATACCAGCACTAGTAATGAATACAAAACAGCATTTACTGGATTGCATTCCAACATATTAAATCGACTCTTGCAATTAAAGTATGTACGGTAATTAATGGAATAATGCTCACCATACTAAATTAACACTACTAATGACTATTGTCAGCAAATAAAGAAATGATTTTCAATTTACTGAAAACCACTTGAAATAAATACAGATAGCATTGAGTCTAAATGTATCCTGGTACCAAGGCGACAAGCAAAAAATGTTATGTCAGCAATAAAATATTGTACACTTCAGTATTAAAATTTAATGGAGTAGCTGTGATGCTTTTTAGTGAAAGATTGAAGAGAATACTTTCTCTGTAAAATATTTTGCTTTAAAAAATTTAGTAATACTTGTAAATTAATAAATAATTGAACAAAATAATTTGCTATGACGTGATTCTGTATAAAAGGGCGCATTTTTTGTAAGAGTAATGAAATTTAGTTTTATGAATGAAATTTAGTTTTATGAATGAATGAATTTAGTTTTATGATTTTAGTTTTATGAATGAATGAATGAAATTTAGTTTTATCTAGCAAAATTTCAAATTATTTCTCAAAGTCTTAGACAAGTTAAAGAAATGAAAGACAAAATTGAAAACGTCAATAAAAATTAGAGATTAAAAAATATGCAAGTGGTATACCACCATTAAATAATAAAAATTGAATTGAAAAAGAAAGATTTTTTTTAAATGTAACAACACTCAGGGTGCCATTTTGTTACCATAATTTTATCTGGAATCTTTAGTGTAGAAAGTAAAAGAGCAGAATAGGGAAAATATATCTTAAGAAAACTTAAAATTTATTACTGGAATTTTCTAAAATAGATGAAAATAAATAATATAAATGTAAAAAATAAATAAATTTGGTTTTAAATAACATTGAACTAGCATGGAGGAGAAAAAAAAATTAACAAAGCTGCAAAAATTAAATTTAAGAAAATAAAAAGATTTGTATTAAAAAAGTAGCTTAAATATCAAAATGGAAAGAAAACTTGAACACCTTCAAACATTTTAAAATGCACCTTAAATTAGAGTATATCCCAAAAAATGTCAAAACATAAAAGCTATAAAGTATTTTTATTATGAGGAACACTCATAATAAAATATTAATATAGTAATTAAAAACTTTAAATTAAAAACAATGTGAAACGTGTGACGCATGTACTTATTTTACGCAATTAAAAATCTCAAATATATCTGAATAATTTCTGATAAAATTACTCTATCTTATTATTAGATAAGAAATACAATTGGCTTATATCTTGAGTATTTCATTATAATAATTTTAAAAATATTACTATATACTAAGTGTCTTAAATTAGAGTGACGGTTCTAACTTTTTTCGATTAAATAAATAAAACAACATTTCTGTTAGACATTTATTAGACCCATGCTAATTTTTCTTCTCAGAATTCCTGGTTTTTACTTAATAATCTTTTGACAGAGGGAGCTCAAATTCCTTCATTGTATATCGATTAAAGTTTACACAATCGACACCTACAAGTGTCAATTTGAGATAGTGGACTAGAGTACTGATCAAGTAATAGTAAGTTCGCGTATTTGGGCGTTGCTCTTTCTTTTGCTTGATTATTTGGTTGACGGAATGGGTGGTTTTGGGGTACCATTTCGAAAATTTTATAATCGGGCTTCATTTCTTAAGAGATTTTGAAATTTTTCAAATTTTTGATTTCTAAGTGTTTTTTGTTGATTTAAGATTATTAAGATTATTTAGCTGCAAGAATTAAGGTATGCTCTAAAAATTAGATTTAAAAATCAACGCAAAGATATAAAATCTTTTTTGTGTTAAAATAAATATCAGAAAAAAAGAAACGAATCTCAAACCAGATTTACTCGAATGTTTTTACTTAATGGATCGAAAAATAATAAATAACCCAATTAACATGCCTAAATCCACTTTTGAATCCATCGTCTTTCTATTCGTGATTGTGGGGGATTGATAGTTTATGGGCCCATCGGTAGAGGCGTCGTGAACAGGGAGAGACTGAGTGCAAATTTCTGATTGTGCATGTATATAGATTTTAGAAGTCGTATAATATAACATGCTTGTTATTCGAATGCTAATGGTGGACTTGAATATGATCTTTTGTAAACATTTTATATGATTCAATTCCCCTAATTTAATGTTCCATATTTTTTCACAGTGTTTCATAATCATGACTAGTTATTCGCGCTTTTATAATTTCTGTGAAAAATGAAGTCTGGTCAAAAATGTATGCATAAAGCTTTCTAATTTGCATTTAAGAGAGGAAAATTAAAAGAAAATTCTAAGATATGTGGTTTTACTAAACAGATTAACTAAGAGGGTGGGAATCAAAATCAGCTTGCATAAAACTTAATAAGGTTTTGAATAACTGTTTTTCCCTATTAAGTTCAAATTGGTTAGAATTGTTTTAATCCCGCATGTCTCGTTATAATATTACGTCAGGTTTAGATAATATTTTGTTTTTTTAAGTTTGGTTTAGATAATGTTATTTTTAGATAATAATTTCATTATACATTGATTTGTGTATTTAATTTACCAAGTACACAAATAGGCCTTAAAATTTATCTACAGAGAGAAACTTATTTTGAAAATTAATTGCAAATTCTAAGGAAAAAAAAATATATATATAGCAAAGTCAAAAATAAATTGCCCCAGAAATAGATTTTATACAATCCGATATAAGAGCCATAAATAATATTTAATTTACTTATCTAATCCTTTTATTAAATATTTTCTTGAAGACTAATCAATACATCGCTATAAACATTCTCAATGAAGAATAAAAAAACTGTTTCTTATGTTTGATGACAAAGCAATTCTTTCTTAACAATCTTATTCAACCAAAACAAATTCTAAGCTCCTTTCTCATTTTTTGTCAGAGTTTAATAATTGACGTTAACGAATTACTTCTATTTCCTCCCGTAACAATTAAGTAAAATGCATTAGGGAGTAATTTACGTATTTTGCAGATGACTCGAGGTGTAATCTCAGCCTAATATCTTCAGTATGACTTTGCACTTTTTTTTAAAAAAAATCAGAAATTTTTCCTAATCAAATTTAGACGCTCCCCGAAACATTAAACTTGCTACGTTTGGAAAGACATTTTCTACTTTATTAATCGATGGATTTTTACCAAAAAAATGTCATTATAATTTTTCATTGTAAGTTGTTGGAGGTATGTTTGAATTTAATCTAACAAGGAAATTGAACAACATGTATTGTAAAATATAGCAGAAGTTGTTGTTTTATGATTATAAATTCAATTTTATTATTTATTTGAGGCTAGTCAAAGATTTACTATGTAATAACGAATAAAGCTCATCCTGCAGTAACTAAGAAATTCGAGAGTGTGTAGCTAACTAAATATCTTAGTGACTAGGAGTAAAAAAAATTACACACATATTTTTTATCATATTCTTTGTGTTTTCAAAGATCTCTAAATAAGACGTAAAAAAATATCGCACGGCGAAGAAATTCTGATCAAATTACCGCGCTGTGGTAAAGGTATTTCTTATTAAAAAATAAAAATAATTCAGTGTTATTAAAACCACCATATACAGTATTTGAATCATTCATTTGCTAATTCTCCCGTTTAAAGTATAACGGTTTATCATAAATTCTGGTTAACAAAATTATAGTTCTTATTTCTACATATTTAACAAAAAATACGAAACTGAAAAGTAAATTTAACCAAAAAATGGTTTTTATTCCATGCTCAAAGATATCCTTATTAAATTACCAACTTTTACCACATTTACCAACTCTTCCCATGTAATTTAAAATCATACTTTGCCAATTTTATAAAAATCATTACCAAAGTGCTTCACTACAAATTACCGAGCTTTTTGGTAGTCCCCCAGTGCAAGAGACAAGGTAAATTTTACCATATTCTGTCTGTTTTGACCATACATTTTTTCTCAGTGTGAGCATTAGACATTTAAAAAAATAATAAATATAAACAAAATAATGTAAAGTTTGTTTGCTTTGTTTTTAGATCACTTAAATATATTTTAATTTAACTTAAAGGATTTTCAAAGAAGCTATGAAATGTTTGAAAAAAACATCACGCTATCAAGCAATTATGCTATAATATATAAAGATATCTTATTACTTTAGATTTTATATGTGTATAAAATTTTATTGATTATAAAATTTTAATTGATTTTATATGTGTTTTATATTTAAATGTGTCTTCTGAAATTTCTCGTAATCATTACAATATCAAAATAACATTGAAAAATTGTTTAATATTTAAAAATCATTGAGATATCAATGCCTTAAAAATGAAAAAAAACGCCTAAAAATCATTCATATCTAAATTCTTATTTATTTATTTATAATGCCAGAGCTCAAGTCGATTCTTTTAATTTACATACGTTTATGAAATGAATATTCCCTAGAAACTAAAATGAAATTATGGTTTATAAAATGAAAATACTTCATTAGCTTCGAAAATTATAAAGGTGGAAAAATTACATGATTCAAAAGCTCAAAAATAGTCCTTCATTCTCAAGATTCACCAGACATGAATGGTGAAATCAAAACAGAATAAAAATGAAAACGCTAAGTTGTCAGATTAAAAATGGGAAGTAATATAAGTCAAAGACAAAACTAGAAAAACCGTGGTAGCCGAGGAAGGAAAATCGGGTTGCATTTCCAAGCATTATGGATGGTGTTTGAGTTGACTTATAGAATTAAAAAGGGACTCGGCATGCATATGAATAAAAAGGATACTTCAGAGAATCAAGATGATCTAATGCGGCAAGGGTTAAAGAATTTTGGCGTTATCAAAATTTAATTAATGCCCAAAGCTCCTACAATGTGCGTCAACGTTTTAAGGATACAACATCAACTGTTGCCTCTTTAGAACAGCAAACAGGTGTTTTTAAAGATTTTCAAACGATATTCACTTATAAAAGAACGCGATATAGAAAACTTGTTTAAACTTATAGAAAAATATTAAATAAAAAAAAAATCTAAATGCATGTTACTCGATTTTAGATACCTTAAAAACTTTCTAATTTAGCAGATATTATGTAAACAGTCTGAAAAATATCATACAGTTATGAAGTATATAGGTATAACGGTAATATTTCGTCACATTATTTATTATTAGCTTATATAAATTTATTTGCATGTCATTAAAACATCATAAAACTATATCTAAAAAGTAATCCACATATCTTAAATAGTTAAAAATCATTAAAGTATCGTTAATATTCAAGGTATCAAAAACCCCAAAGATATCATGAATATCTAAAGTCTATATCACATACATATCTAGAGTTCTTATATCTATTATTCAATCTACCTGTCGTTTACTTTTCCGGATGCCCATTTATCGCGGCGCGTGTATTAAGCTATTAATTTTGTGTTCCACCCCTCTTTCATAAACCTGTGGGATATGCCGCTAAGTCATCGTAAACGACATATCCACATAAAACTTGCGTCGATAGGCTAAAGGAAAAATATTGAAAGAAATATTCTTAGGGAGAGAATTCCTTAACCACAGTATGGATAGGCATAGAGTGTTGGCATAATGGTGATAACATGCTCTCAATAAATGGTTCTCTTCTAAACTCCAGGGAAATAACGCACGCAAAAAACAGCACTACGCGGAAATAGCACGTCTTAAATTGTTTCTTCTTTTATCCTTTCTTCAAAAAGCGATTTCGTGGCTGTCATTCGAAGTATTTTAAGGCTGTTGGAAGTCTCTTTGGGTTCTCAAAACTTTCTAAAGGCTTCGATAAATACGCGAGAGTTATGCAATTTTCCCTAAAGGAATAAACATTTAAATGCTTCGTTTAAGAACAGGCTTGACGGAATTTTTCGTCGATGGAAAAAAATTATAAGTGAGATATCGTGTAGTCAATTTGTAGATGGCGGTTTGTTATTCTTATTTAGAGAGAAATAAATATTTAGATGCGTGTTTAATGATATTGGGACCATTTGTTGTATTTAAAAGATATCAATTTGTAATGTACTTGATAAAAGTATCTGTAATTCTATTTAAAAAGTATTGCATAGTAATTAATTTTTATGCAGTTAGTAATTTAGTAATTATTATGCTATTTTCCCTGAAGGAAAAAAAAAATTTAGTGCCTCGCTTGAGAACAAGCTCAGCGGAATTTTTCGTACATGAAAAAAATATATATATAAATGAGACATGGTGTAGATAATTTATAGATGACGATTTGTTATTGTTATTTAGAGAAAAATAAATATTACATATGAGTGTAATGATATTAGGACCATTTGCTGTATTAAAAGATATAAACCCTTTGCACTCGAAGTCCTTTCAACAGTTAAAAAATGGACGCAACCACTAACATTTTGAATGATTTTTTACTGACTTACTTATAATACCTGGAGATCGCTGAAAGAAGTGATAACTAAACATTAAGATGAAAAGAATTTCACAAGTAGAGTGATGGGTAATTTACAGGCGAAAGTGGTGACTGAAAGTCACCTCTCGCGTGGAAAGGGTTAATTTGTATTGTGCTTGATAAAAGTATCTGTAATTCGATTTAAAAAGTATTGCATAGTAATTTATTTTCATGAAAAAAGTAAAATAGTTTGTTTTTTTTTATCATTGAGAAAAAAGTATGATTAAAACCACCAGAACATAGTAAAATTTTCCTTGTTTCTGACTTTAGGGGTACGCCAAAAAGCTCGGATATTTTTACTGATGTGCTCTGGTAATGATTTTGGAAAAATTACTATAAAATATAATTTTATGATATGTGATAAAATTTGGTAAATGTGGTAAATTTAGGAAATTTTTATCGTGATACATTGGAGCATGTCCTAGAAGCCATTTATTTGGCCAAATTTTCTTTTCATTTTTTCATTTTTTACTAAATCAGTGGTAATAAAAACTATAAAACCAAAATTTTCTTTAAGCCTTTACCGTATAAACGAAAAAATTACCAAATGAATGGTTTTAATACCTTATCTTTTGATTTTATTTAGAAGAATAATGTTTTTTTTTTCACCAGAAATTCCATTACTATACAGTATAGTGATGCTACCACATTTCTTTATCTGTGTACTATGGATTATGCAGTTAACTGTAGAACAAAATCTCACTTGTGCTTGGAGCAGGTAAACAAAGAATCATATTGACAAAATTACGCATCCGAAAATAAGGAAATCAAAGAATGATACAAACTGTGCTTGACATAAAAACTAAAGAATGAAATATAATTATAAAAAAAAAAAAAAAAAAAAACGAGAGTGTTTTAGTATTAAAGAAGCTAGATTTTTCTAACGCTGTTCCTCTAAGGGTTTTATAAAGATTTTTGTTTCTGTTAATGCTGCATTCGTTGCACTTGTTCAATTAAAGAATTGGTATTAGTTCAACTGCTTCAAGATTAAAGATCTAGATGCAATTGGTGAACTCAGAATAGCAAATTGCAGCGATGTTAAAAAGTATGCCTCACGGAAAAACGAAGAGGTGAAAAAAAAACTATCTCAAAATACGCCTTGAGTTCGTGATACATACATTTATCGAAAAAATAAACCTAACATTTTAGTTAACCTAACTTATTGGTTAATGCTACTATACAATACAGAAATAAAAGAACTTATCAATGCACTAATATAATCTATAGATACTAAATTATGAGTTTGTTATAAAGTTTTTCCGATTTTGTTAAAATTCAGAAGTTCTCGAAAGTGTTCAAGAGTAAGTAAACTAATCCTTTCACTGATAATGGGAAAAAATAGGTTGGTAAAAAAAGTTTCATGCGGAATAAGTATATGTAAAATGAAATGCTTTAGAAAATATAGCTTTAATTAAGTTATAAATAATATTTTGTTTGTTTAGTTAAGTTATGTATAATTTTTTGCACAATGCTTTGCTGTGTAAACATGTGATTTTTTAACTTAATTTATTTTAAATAATCAATTAAAACTTTTATTTGGTAAGATACCAAAGCTCAAAATTTGATTAGTTCCTGATATTTCAATTAATTACACAACTGTTATAATATTTATTATTAATCTTATATTGATTAGTTCGAAAATGAGCTTCATTTATTTTTATCTAAAAATAGTCTGGTTACCTTAATATGAACCGAAGATATTTGGGGTAAAGTTTTCTTAAAATATAAAATTTAAAGAAAAACGTTATAAATCTTTATGTAGCAATGTTTTATGATGTTTTCCGTATTTTTCATCAATAATCTTATATTTTTTTAAAATAATTTTTATACTTAGATTGAAGTATTTGATCAAATGACAAACGTAGTAAATAAAACATTGTGATAAATTTCATATTTCAACAAAATTGGCTGTAGAATTTGTTTTAAAAAAATTAATATTATTTTAGAGTATTTCAAAATAAAAAAAAAATGCAATTATAAAATAAAATCATATTTGTTATAACAAATGAAACTAGAGAACATTTTTTTAATCAAATAGTCTTAATAATTTGAAATGCTTGTTTTGTAGTTCCTTATGCTAAATATCTACTATTTCTATTTATTTTAAACAAACGAACTAATGAATCTGAAAAGAACGTAAATATTTTTCATATATATTCTGAGTAACAATACATTGTAATCTTTTTTAAAATAAAACATATGTTTTTGTCTTGCAGATAGTGTTCCAATTTTTTATAAAAAGAATGTATATAATAAAAAGTATCAAATTTATCTTTTTTAAAAATAATGCTTTTTGAGGTTACTGAAGTTTGATATTTCTTTTAAATAATCGGAAGAAACATTTAAAATAAGTAATTTTATATTGTAAAATATTATTTTCTAGAATAAAATGGTTTATTATTTTGCATGTATATATAAACGAATTGCATTAGTTTTCATTAAATATATTAAAAACTTGCAAATACTATAAACATGATTTATTTCATTTTTATGAAATTCTGTTCATTTATTTAAAATTATGGGGGGGAAGTTTATAATATGAGACACTTTTTTTTAAAAATTAGGATTCAAATATTGTTATATTCATTATTATTTTATACAATGTTCATGGTCATGTGCCCATGTGAAACATTAAGGATTGATCAAATTTGCTAATATTAAAACCACTGCAGTTTTAAAACTGCACTAATATTTTAAAAGCACTGATTCGTATCAAAAATACAAATATTTACAAATCTAAAAAAGGCATCTTAATATGGTATAGCATCATGGCAGTGACAAAACATATTAAATACGTAAGTTGTACTTATTATAATCTTGTACAATGGTTATTTGTAGACATTTTTATGACAAAAAAAGGAATATAACACAAAACGAAACAAATATTTACTCATGTTAGGCTGAAATAAGTAATATTTTTAATGGCTTTCTTTAAAACCCACTCCACACAATAAAAGGTTCCTTTACCCCCTATCATCTTTACATAACTTTCACATAATTTTTTGATTGTTTTTGGTTGAGTCCATTATCTTCTATTGCTACAAAATGGATTTTGTTGATCCATGGTGAGTCGAGGGATACAATGCTTGCCTCCCTTGTTAGTACAGTAATGACTTAACATATCCTCAGTGGTATTAAGGTTAGAATCCCCATGCTCTCGGGTGAAAAGTGGGAGGTTTTCGTAGTTTTCCTCGTCATAGAGCGTAAATGCAGGTTAGTTCCATCAAAAAGTTCACCAAGAAGTCTGGTTTGCCCCAATGATTAATCCAGGAGTTCCCTTGTTTTTTGGGTTTGATTCAGAATTACAGGGCTACAGAATTTAACATCGATGGTCGTAAACTCAGAATTTGGTCGGCTGTTAAACACTGGTTATATATAAATAAAAAAGTAAATTTAAGTAGCGATGCCTCATATTTAGCACAGTTTCCATATATTTTAGACTAAAAATTCAAATTTTCTTATTGTCATTCATCTTCTGTAATCGAATTCAAATCTTATCAATCTTAATATTCTGTTACATTTTTATGTTTAATACTTCTTTAAAAATCACGTAACAGTAACAATTACCTTGTTACGATTCGCATATTGCATAACAATATATTAAATTTAAATAATTCCAGCTATTTATTTTTTATAAAGCCATATGTCCATATTTATAAGTTTTACTATTTTTTAATAACTAGTCGCTATGAAAATCTATTTATGCATATTTTTCTGTGACTTTGTGTGTCGAATAAAAGTAAATTTATAAACCTTTACTTATATGTAAGAAAATTTTATTATAATTTCATGCTTTTCATAACTTTAATCACCAAACTCGTAATTTATTGTTGTACTTTATATAAACAATTTTTTAAATATACTCTCAAACTGTATTTTAATGGTTGAATCAACCATTAAAATACAGTTTATTGGTTACATTTTTATAAATTCACTTTATTGATTATAATTTTAGCGTGATTTTTTTTTATGTATTTCGAAATCGTTTCTCATTTGGAATAACAAAGTTCGCAATAATATTTTTTAAACAAAATTGGTTTTTGCCAACCCTAGATAAGAACTAAAAGTGGGGTACACTTTAAAAACTTACATAAATATACTTTTAAATAATTATTTATTTTTATTTTATTGAAATGTTTAAAAAAATTCTTATTATTTTTGTTGTTCTTTAACACGATTTGAATAATTTATTAGAAATTGTAAACATTCTTAACAAGTAAAATATATTTAAGCGAGCGATCTCTTTTATAATTGAACTTGTAAACGTCATAAAATCCATCCTGAGTTTGTTGTAACAAACTTTAGGATTGCTTTTGTTCTGTTCTCTATTCATATTATATATACATTCAACCATACCATTGTTAAGTATAGAATACGTAATGAAAAAGAAGTTTATATGTTTTTAAAAAAATGACTCCTTATTGTGAATCTTTGGGAACAACGCAACATAAATTGTAGTAAAAACTATTGTTATCACATAAATGTATAAGATAAATATCATGAATTGTTGGATTTTCACTTTTAATTATTATTCAAACTGCCTAAAGTAAAAAAGAGTAAAAGAATATATTTTATGCATCCTTATCTTTAGTAACAAATGTTTTTAACAGTTTATATACGTTTAGTTTAACCTTTCGTTACGCCATCATCAACTAATATAACACAAATATTGATTTTTGTTATTGACATGGTTTTACTGATCATGGTTAATTACCTAGGGGTAGTGGTACCTCAGAAAACTATGATTTTTTTTATTGTCTTTTTGTCTTTAAAAGCGATACTTCAGAAAACGTTTATGCATGAAAACATAAAGTATGACAGTGAATCAAAGTTTTGCAACAATTATTTAATATCTAAGGCAGTTCTCAAACGGTGTATTGTAAATATCATTTGTTGTACAGTTGCCACCATTTTTGATGTTTAGACAAACTAAAATATTTTTTATTTACATTTTCACTGTTATACTTTTATTCATTTATGGCTTAATTTTTTGTTTATTTTTTTACTTAAAAACACGCATTTTCATGCACATTCGAATCAAGTTAATAGCCTCAAATGCAAAAAAAAGAATAAATTTTAATATATCAGCAATTAGTTTTTAAAACAATTGTCATTTTGTTAGTTTTATAGCTAGCTGACGTAAGGATAACTGACGTAACGAGGTAGTCTTGGAAAAAAACTTTCGTATGTATTGTTTAGCAATAAATAAAGATATCACATTTATAAAAATATCACAAATTATGTGTTATCGTTATAAGTCTTCTTTATAAATCATTGTTTATAAATCATTATTATAAATAATTGTTTCCGATTGCCGATGACTTATAGAAGTATATAAAAGTATCTTGTTAAAAACATACTTTTTTGTCAAATCGCAGTGCAATGCAGGTCAAATTACAGGCTTTTCTGTTAAATTACAAAAAAGAAGAATTAAAAAAAAAAAATGATGAATTCTGCCCATTAAATCTTGCATATTAAGGGAGAGAAAAAATTTATTACCATGCTTTTAAAACAACTAGGAGAATAGTTTTTATAATTTTAGACTTCTTCAAGTTTTCTTCTTTGAAAATACAATATTGATTGTTAACTTTATAAATAAACCAACTAGTTAATAAATGTAATTGCAATAAGAAGAATCCCCAATTACTTTTAAATTAAAAATGAATATTTTTTTTAAAAAAATAACGGCTGGCACTGAACTTACGTTCTTCGCCATAGAAAATACCGAAAGTGTTGCTCATTTATCGTTTCCCAGTGAGCACCTGTGAACCGAAGTCACGGAGGCGAGCAACGTTACCCACGCCACACTGCCACAAACCCGATTATAGGATGGGCCACATTCACTCATTCACACCTCAGAAAACAACACAGAGAGAGATACATTCATGCCCAGAGCGGGATTCGAACCCCCAGCCATTTGCTTTGCAGTCAGACACGCTAACTACTCGGCCACCTGGCCGGCTAAAAATGAATATAATAAATAAATTAATATCGTAACTACCATTTTGGATGGAAATATATTTTTGGTAAATGGATTTTATGAGTGTGGATAAATAGTTTTAAATTCATTATACTGTTTAATAAATAGAGAAAAAAATAGTAAAGGTAAAAATACAAATACATTTATTAAGGAGTCCAAGTAACCTGGCTACACTTTTGACACTGGCATCTTCCAAAACCTAGCTAAAAGTATCCCATAAAAATTAAATTTTTCTGATTGATTTTGAGTCCTCAATTTATTATTTACACTCCTTAATTATTATATTTTAGCTGAATCTCACAAAGTAAAATAATGCACCTTAACTTGTTAAATTTTATTTTTAGAACAGAAGTTTTTCAAAGTTTCTTTAGCCTTACTTTGAGTTCAGCACAACATAAAAAATTAACTTTCAAAACATATCTTACAGAAATATCTAATCGAGATAAAAAATATGCTTTAAAATTATTTATAGTAGATGAAATACGGGGCTCATAAATTTTATTCTTCTCGGAAATAAAGCTATCTATTTTCAAGCAAAACCCTTCTTAGTTTTGTTGAACCCATTCAAGAGAAAAGAGTTTCATCAAACAGACTTTAATCTACTTCAGAATTTCAGAAAATTGTCGTTTAATCCTCCATTAAAAAGTTTCAAATAAATGCTTATTGCTGGTTTCAAAATGACACATGATGCAGAAATGGTAAAGCAAATAAAAAGAACGAGGAAAGAGATAGTAGTACTATCTGTGAATCGGGACACTGAATTATGAAAAGTCATTGGACCGTCTTATGTCCAAACAATACGTAGCGATAAATACCAACCGCGACTATCGCTTATTGAAGAAGTAACGTAGGTGACTTTTGTTTGTTACTCACTTATCCTGTATCACATCTCCTTAGTCTGCAGTGACCAATAACTAAAGATGATGACTCAGGGGTTGGGGAGAGTGGGCCAGAAAAGACATAAGTGGTATACAAGTCTTCTGATCTGAAGTAGTCCAGCCGGCCATGCTATAGATAAACCAAGTCTAGGAGTTATTCAGGGTTAAAATATCGATTTCTGAACTGAACGAAGAAAAACTTTCTGGAACCTAGAGTACTAAAAAATAAAGCACTTTTATTTCGTTAAAATGTCTGCAGTTTAGAAGTTTTTATTAACTTTAATGAATTTATTATTGAATTTTCCTTTCTCAGCTTTTGAATGAAGCTTTAAAGTCACTCCTGAAAGCAATGGTTATACAACATTGACTATAATTTATAATTTAGAAAATAATGAATGTTATTTTATAGGTTTATTATGTTATTGTGGGGATAATTTGTTGATTTTTAATTTCGTCCTTAAAAGAGCACAATTATCTTTTTACTAAAATGGAAAAAGGTTTTAGAATTCTAAACAATTAAGAAATTTGAGATAGCGTGGCTGAACATTTTACTCCTTTTTATAATATACATATAATTAGTTCAGTTTGGTTTAAAATAATTCATTGTAACTTTTCTTTCATTGAAAAAGAATTATTTATTCAAAAAATTTAATTTTTTTAAGTTTCTTTATGAACATTAATTTTTATGTAAAGTATTATTGTTAAAATGTTCCTTATGTATACATTAGCACAATTAAGCACGGAGATGATTATATAAGGGAATGTACTTACAGTAAAATGTAAGATACAATGTAAAATTTAAAATAAAATCAATATAAAATTAGAATAACCTTTTGTCATTCAAGATTTTTTTCTAAAGCATGGCTTAAAGAAATTTTCTCATGCAAAATTTATGAATGATCTTAATTATAAGTAGTCGCTGAAAAGGGACTTCAGTTGACAAATAAAGTGACTTCAGTTTACAAATAAAGTGACATTATGTTTTTGTCGTTCAGTACTAAACAGTTTTCCCAGAAAAATGATACATTTTAAAGTTGTTTTAGAAATGTGGGCAACTTACTTTAAAATGTTAGATACATTGTAAAATTTAACATAATATCAAAGATAACAGTAAAAGTTTTTTCTTCATTCAAAAATGCAATTTTTTTTTTAACTATGGCTAAATTAAATGTTGACAAGCAAATTCGTTAAAGGCTAATTTTTATATTAATTTAATATATCATTTATGAAAAATTGCGTTTCTGTCGTTCGGTAACAGCTAGCCAAAAATAGCTTTTCATGTGTAAAATTCATAATTTTACTGTTGTTTTGAAATGTGTGCTAGATATATTGTAAAATTTAAACATGGAACCAAACAGAAATGTAAATTTTTTTCTTCCTTCAAGAATGCTATTTTTCTAACTATGGCTTAAAGAAATGTTGGCATGCAAAATAGTCGAATGCTCCTTTTTATATGAATGAGAGTGAGGAAAATAGCATTCATAAATAGTAATAACAATTGTAACAAAAACTTTGGGAGTTTACAAAGCCAATATAATAAAAGGATATGACTACGTGATGAAAAAAAAAAGTCTATGTTCGAATCTAGACTGTGTAGCATTAAAGCAAGTTCAGGTGATTGGGGCTCAGGTGGTGACCACCCATTCACGATGCGTAAGATTGGGATTCCGATATGAGGAAAACTCTATTCGAGAATCAGGATGGAAAAATTCTTTTTACTAGAATATCGGGGATAATTAAGTTTCTCGCGACAGAGTTTTTCTTAAAAGGAACAAGATCAAAAAACTAGATGATATTTCCGTCCTCTTTATTTGACTAAAAAATTTCGATGTTTTGGCATTCACAAAAAAGATGTTATATTTCTGATTACGTGTTTCGTTTGAAAAAAAAAAAAAAAAAAAAAAAAACTCTTCTGAACTGAGCTATGAAGTTGTGTGAGTAATTTGCTTAATTTTTCTTTCTCTTTTATGTCATTACTTTTGTTTGTAAATGAAATAATGCAGCTGCAGCCGAATATTTCCTTAAATTTTCATTATTTGTAAAAGCAATAAAATACATAATATTTATTTTTAGAAAAAATAAAATAAATTAAATTTTCAGAAAATATGTAACTCTAATTATTTTCATGTGTTTGATAAGTATATGAATACATTAGTAAAACATAAATATCCGACTGAAATAAATTGAAATTACTGAAGTGGAAAATGAGAACAATTGAAATTCTGACTGTATATACCTGCTAAAAAATAATTTAATAGTGAAAAAAAATATTTTTCGCAGAAAAATTATAATAAAATTAGTGAATTAGAATACTGAAAATATAGAAAATTCTGAGTACGTTTAAATGTCTGCTAAGTATAATATTAAATTTTTAAAAACAATTTATTGCATTTAAATTAAACTGATTTTATTAAAGTGGACAATGAGAATAATAGAAATTCTGATTGTATGCAACTGCCAAAAAAATAATTAAATTAGTGAGAAAAAAACTATTTTTTGACGCAATACTAAAATATAATGAGCAAATTGAAATACTGAAAATAGAAAATTCTGCTTCCTTTTAAATATGTCTGCTAAGTATATGATTATATTAGTAAAAATATTTATCACACAACATTAAACTGACATTATTAAAGCATAAAATGGAAACAATAGAAACTCTGATATTATGTTACTCATAAATAGATAATTACATCAGAGAAAAAATATTTTTCCCCATTAAATTAAAATAAAATTATTGAATTCAAATACTGATACAAAACAAAATTAAGAGTTTAGTTTCTTACTTAAACTTTGAGTGGGTCTGTCCTTGACTTTAGGTATCACTTACGATTTCTTTTACAAAAATATCAGTACAAAATTCGTATAAATTCTACAAAAAACATAACGTCTAAAACATATAATTATTGATGAAATGTTTATATTTAAAACAAAAAAAAAACTCCTCTGAAAAATATTTATAATATTACTAGACTTTTAATAAAGTAAAAGTAAGTTTTGAGCATATTCAGACTATTTAGTGAAGTATGTTCGATTTAGAATGTTCTCCTTATATATATACAAAACAAACAGGTAATATGTTTCTCAATATAAACACATAGGTAACAATGCAAGTATACAGAAGTAATTTTTTGTAGAAAACATTAAATATTTATAAATAATTTATGGCACAGAGCATATGTAAAGCTACCCTTATAAAATTTTTCAAAAAAAATTTAAACAAGTTTACGAATTAGAATTTTAATATTTATAATGATATGATTCTAAGAATGTGTGGAGATAAAAAAAATTTTGTTATAAAATTTAATTTTTATGACACTTTGAGAATATGTTTTTATGGATATACACATTTAAAAAACATTACACATTAAAGCACATACACATTAAAAAAACACAATTAGTATAAATCAATTAGCAAAAACGATCTAAAAGTTTTAATACTTTAAAAAGTTCTAATTTAAAAAAAATAATAAACATATTATGGATTTAAGTTTAAAATGAATCATTTGTGGCAGGATTAATTTGTGGCAAAATTTTAGTCAAAAATTTTATATCAATTACGATCAAGTCAGAAAAATAAAAAAGTAAAAAAAGACAAATATATTAGAAAGATCAAAGTAGTATAAAAAATTTAAATTTAATTTTGAAATTTCATGACAGAAGAGTTCGATTCTAAAGTTTGTATTAAGTAAAATAAATAAGGCACAACAGCTTGTTGTAAAGGAGATTAATGCTCCTAAATTCCGTCACTAACGACATGTATGTGGTCAGTATTACTCACATTATTACAAGCAATGTGTACTAGCTGGTAGCCATTGATCTGAATTAGACTAGTATCTTTCAATTAAAATATTTTTGAATCATAAGGACTGCTATGTTTAAAAACGGTGATTTGTCTAGAAATTGAGTAAAAATGAAGAAAATAATATTACTGTCTTATTTTCAAATAATTTCGAAACATCAAAAATATAAATTGTTATTGTGATCCATACTTTCTTTCTTAGTGTCTAAACTAATGTCAAGAACAAAATGATAAAAAAAACATGTTAACGTAACTAAAATTATTCTGAGATAAAAATAACATAAATACTAAATTTATTCATGACAAACATCATTCTTATACTAAATGCTTTTGAAAGTTCTTGTTATTAAACAGCAATATAAATGCCTATTATGCTTTCTTTAAATTCTTAAAATATTTAAAATTTTAAAAACATTCCCTTTAGTAAGTAATTTAAAACGAATTTCTGCATAAAACACTTATTAAAAATGAATAGCTTTCAAAAAAATACATTCCTATTCGACTTAACGTTTTGTTCTCCATTTTGCAACATCAAAACGAAAAAGCCAGTCATTCTGAATTAAAAATACCGCGACCTATGTGGAACATTTTAGAGAAACGAGTTGAGAAGCTTTAATTGAATCTAGGAAAATGTTTACCCCTGAAGCTAATTTAAAAATACTTTTTAAAGAGAGTTGAGAATGCTTTCGAAGACATCTCACCGAATTGTCTCTTTTCTAAACAGAAGAAACAAAATTTCTTTCATTTTAGTTCATCACTCGTGTTTGCATCATAATAGTCTCTAGGTTTCTTTGTGTCCCACAATAACTCCCCATTCACAACACCATAACAAAAGACAAAAATTTGTGGAATGCCAAAGGCGCATTTTGCACTGAAACTCGATAATCAAATGAAAGACGATGCAAAACAGAGTATTGTTGGGCATATAAACTCGCCCGTCATTTAACTGTCAAATTTCACCTGCCGCCCGTATTGTTCTAATGAAGGCATTAGACCCCCTTTTCTTTCGAATGATAGGCAAGACCACGTTCATAAATATTTATATGCACGAACTCACTATCTTTTACTTGTGGGTTAAATTGATTACATATTCGACAGAGTCTTCGAAGTTGCTTGGTTAATGTGACACACAATGTATTGTGTGTTTAAGTAATGCATTTCATAAATTACCTTTAACCACTGTCTTGGACACATTGAAGTTTCTGATGCACAGTCGAGGCTAAAGAGTTTCCTTTTAAGAAAGTAATTTGGCCGAAGGCCCTTATCTCCGCATGATTAATAATGAAATTTAGAAAAAAAAAAGTAAAAAGTGATCTTCTGCGTTCAGTTTTGCGTAAATTTATTTCAGTTTTATCAAATCGTGGTCGTTTATCTAATATGGTCCGAGGCGGTAAAAATTTGCATTTTATTTCGGTTTTTGGTGATGAGCCGATTTCAATTAAAATATTCTTTAGACTTAATTTGATTGAATTTAATTGTAAGTCCTGAATAAATAATGGAAATTTCTTTTCTTTTCGTATTGAATTTGCATTTATTCAAAATCAATGCACAAAGAAAATTGAAAATAAAAATTTATGTATCGATATTTTTTTTTAAAAATTATAAATACTTAATTAATGACAATATCATTTAAAACTTTTAATCAAAAACACAAACTGTTCCACTATTTCAAAAATTTAAATTACAAAAATATAAAGACTTAAGTTTTCGTTAAAATCTTTTATAAGTACTCTTATTTGAATATATTTACAAATAAGTCAATAAGTGAATGCGCACAAATTAAATATTTTTGAGAGAAAATAATTGGATAGAAGTCATGTTTTCTTAAAAAAGTTAAATAATAAAGTTAAATAATAAAGTTAAAAATAGTAATTTTCATAAAAAGTTTTTTAGCTATGCGACTTTCTTAGCTTAATTTTACGTTCTGACGTACAAGACTAGTCTTTATTTTAAAAGCCTAGTTAAAAATAAAAAAAGTAAAGAAAAAATCATTGATTTTTTTTTTGAATAAACCGATTTTCAGATTATTTTTTACAAACAAAAAAAATTTTTTAAGCTACTTGAAAATTAAGAGTCACGATCCCGCAGTGGTTAAGGCACTGAGCTGTCATTTTGCAGAACGGGGGTTATGTCCCGCTGACGGCTATAAGCTCACACAGCTTAAAATCAAAGACTAACAGCTTGTCTAAGCAGTAAAGGTGGTCAGTACGAATTGTTGACCACATTTCCTCCATCATGCCATTAGCCTCAAAACTGTGGAGGCCTAATCTCCATGGATCCCTTAGGTCAAGAAAGAGATGTGGTGGAATTGTTTTACTTTATTTGCAAATTAAGAAAATCGTCAATTTTGAAATACAAAAATAACGTAAAAAATAGTAATCTAAAGTTAAAAAAGTTTCAAATTTTAATATCATTTGACGAAAGTTAATATATTGTCTGATAATAGAAATTTTTTTTTCATTGAAACTTGATATACCAATACTCTCTTATCAATACTGGTCGAAACTTGAAGTTTTGCTAGAACAAGAAACAAACACTTAGTGTTATAAAATATGTGGTGTAGAGCCAAAAAAAACATTGTTTAATAGTGAATTAAGCAATAATAAATACCTAATAACATCTTCCACATATTACTAAAATTTAATTAATATAGCGTTAGATTAATAAATAGTTTTAAATTAGATTTAATGAATACTTTAAACTTGATAAATTGTTGTACAAAAATCAAAAATTGGAGAAAGAAAAAAAAAAAATTTCTAAAAAATAACAATTTAAGGAAAGATGCGCAGAGAAATAAATTCTGCTTAAATTACTGTAATTTATTTCTGACATATTTAATCCATTTTAGAAAAACTATATAGCTGATTAATAAAACCAAATTTTGCAGTATTTAAACCATTCATTTTATAATTTTTTCATTCATATGGTAACGGTTTACCGGGAATTTTTGTCTTTAAAATCATAATTCTTATTACCACACATTTAGTAAAAAACAAAGCTGAAATATGAATTTAAAATTTAAGTTTTATTTACTTGGTCTTTAAATGAATAACATAACTGAATTCAAAACTTTGAAGTCTAATGTAAACTTTTTGTTAGTTTTAACGATTATATGTTACAATGTGTTACGATTATATGTTTACACTTCAATGTTTTTTTTTTTCCTGAAAAAAGTACTTTTACAAAGATTGAAATCGTTTTTAAAATTTTTTGTACTAAAATACAATTATTTGTACTAAAAATTATTTGTACTAAAATTATTTGTACTAAAATACATATTATAAATAAGAAATTTTAAGATTTACCTTTTCATTGGTGCTCCCGGGAATCACTTAGCGGCTAAGTTATCTACAATTCTCCGGCATGTGGAAGTGCTAACGATGAAGATCATTTCTCCAGTACGAAGTCAAATATAAAATTAATTTTAAGAATAACTTGGAAAAAGAGTTATCAGATAAGAGCTTTAAAGAATTAATAGTGGAAAATATTAATAATATTTCCATCTGGCCTAAAATAATAGCCCGAAGCAGAATTCCGCCTTGCTACTGATCATGACCACATTGCCAGGCATTCACACCTCATCTAAGTACTTTATGACCCATGCTGCTTGCTTGGTAACCTACAAAAACTTATGGACTGTATTCAGCTTGAGCGCTGCTCAGTGCTTTCCTCAAAGAGTTTCTAAGAATGCTACTGGAAAGATGGGAATTGAATATGTTAATCGATTTCTGTTTATCATTTTCTTCTTATTTCTTCATTCTTTTGTTAGCTATTTTCTGGTGTCATAATTGCCTTTTGTACCCGCAATTGGAAATACAAAATATGTAGATTTTATTCAATTGGATGCAAGTCTGTTTTTTTCCTATCACGGCTTGGGGTAGACCTGATACTCCATGATAAGTGCTAGGTATTTGTATTCTAGGTGTATTCGCCGATGCACTAGTGGTTCATATTACATTGTTTAAAATGCATGGTGAAGTGACCGAAGGATTACTTCACCATCTGTCTCGCTTCGAACACGTGCAGTGGTTTACGACTGCCCAACATTATACTACTCCCGGCCAAGATTCCTTACCCACCACTTCTGCAATTTCTTTTACGTATGATGATAGCGATCTCCACGTTCTCTCGAGATGAGAATTTGACGAGAATCACACTGTCAGAGGAATATAGATTTTATTACTGAGTATAGCACTCCCGTCCTATTCTGATATGTTCAGATGAACAACAACGGCACTTTCCTGTGCCATCAAAGGAACACACATGACTGAACGCCGAGCCAAAAGACATCTCTCTGAGGGCGTAAAGGCCCTGTTTGAGGTTGTTTTGTAGTGCAATTGGACCAGCCTTCTTTTTTATGCATGATAATGCGAGATCACACAGAGTTCACATTGTTGATGATTTTCTTGAAGAAGAAGATATTCGTTGCAGGAATAAGCATTCGAGGCCATCTGACCTCAATCCTATTGATGATGTTTGCGATGGTCAAGAAAGATCCAATACACGGCGTTAACTCCCTCTCTGCATCCTTCAGGAATTAAATATGTGCTTTTGAAAGAATACACATAAGTATTTCTTGTCACCAGTATTTTTTTGAACCCTTTAAACAGTTTGAAAAATCATTGTGAGGCTTGCATAGTAGAGTATGGAGATATCTACATTCGACAAAATCCATAATCGACAGACATACCGAGATAAAGACTGCATATCTCATTCATACTTTATCACATTTTGATATACGCTATTTTTTAATTCCCAAAACTAAAAATCTTTTTCTTATTGTTATACTTTTTCGCCCATTACAATACATCCCTATATCACAATTCGTGGCATTTCAGTGAATAGTTCATTAGTTTTCACTCATTTTATATTTGCGACCTTAACTTTGGACACCAGTGTATTATAATGCTATTAACTATTTTAAAATCTTTTAATTCTTAAAGACCATTGCAAAGTTCGTAAACATTACTCATGCTATCCCATCAAAACTTTTGTTATTAATAATGGAAAAGTCTTCGTTTTAATTTAAGAAAAAAAAAATATCTTTGCAAAAATAATTACCGGAAAAATCGATTTCAAAAAACCTTAATCGCTTGAAGTCGTATAACTGTGGCATTTATATCCCACTAGAGACCTATTCGGTAGCGTCCCATATTCACTATACAATGCCAGCAATCACTTAGTCTTAGAGAATGAGCATTTATTTTTTTATCCCAATTTTATTCAATCTTTTTTTAGCGTTCTAGTAAGCGGTAATAAAAGAGGGTAATTAACAGGATCGAAATGTATGTGGCTCTGCACCATTCATTTAAAGGCCAGATTCCAGAACTCAGTTTTTTGTTTTCTTTATTTATATATATATATATATTTTTTTGCGAACGCAATCTCAAGGGAAATTTCTCCATACAAAAACTAGTAATCGTTCTCCAACGGCAGAAGCTTGCTTATTTGGGGTAACACGTGCAGCCTTTCAAATTGGTTCTTTTTTATTCCTTCAGAGATATTCCGGCTTATTTATTTTCGCACGTGAGGAACTGATCCGAATGATGTATTTCTCACTTTTATTTTATTTATACCGCCTTTTTTTTTCCCTAAGACAGTATAAAATATAAGAGTTTTTATGGAAAAAGATGCATAATACAATAGAATAAAATAGTTAGCGGTTAAAGTTGGCTTATACGCTTGGTGTTTTGTATGAATTCCCAAGAATCGTGATAATTGGATTCGTTCTAGAACAAAAATCGAAGAATCTGGATTGGATTTTTCTATTTTTGTTTCTAACTAACAACAAAAGAAAAACTAATGCAGATTTAAGATGTTTAAGCGAGTGATGAGCAAAACTATAAGTAAAACTCCAAAAAAAGCATTAAATTGAAAATTTTTCTAATATATATATATATAACACCTTTTAGTGCATGAGAAAACTAGAAGGTCTAGATATTACAGAGATGTTAAAAAATACAACTTTTTTTTAATTTTTAAATCTTCTAACTTTTACGCCCAAATAACTTTTGAATGGTTGTTCCGATTGTCCTTAATATAAAATTATTATCATTATTAATCCTTAATAAAAAATAATTATATATATATATTACCATCCTTGAACAGCAGACCCAATTTTGGGTTAACGACTACCAATGTTCAACTCCTTAGCCTTCTGATTTTGAACCAATTCCAGAAGTCACGGAAACTCCTGGATCAAGTATTAGGAGAAATTTCGCCTTCGAGGAGGGCTTTTTGATGGAACTAACCCACATTTCAGTTACATGGAGATTAAAAGCCACGAAACTTCTCAGGGTTAGCCCAAAGGCAATTAGACTCTAACAGTTAGAGTCTAATTGCCTATGATCTGTCAACCACTGAGAATATTTTACGCCAGCACTGTAGTCGGTGCGAGCCAGGTGTGGAACTCGTATCGACCAGTCACTGCTGTGATTCGATCCCGGTTCACCTCATTGAAAGGCGAATGCTCTATCCTCTGCGCCAACACAGTGCTGTGAAATTATTTCTTAATATCTCAAAGAAATCTCTTAAAATATGCATAACATTAAACTGTAAAAGAATAAATAATTTTTTAAAATTTATTTTATTTAGCATAAAAATTAACCATGAAACAAAATTTCACAAAATTCTCTCAATTAAGAGGTCTACAAAGACAAATGAATATTTGGCGTTAAAATGGAATGTCGCCAATTTTTAGCATTGGTAGAAGCAGATTTGCGCCAATCATTAAATCCTTAGTCAGGAATCGAGCTGTTTTTGAGTTGCTATAAAAATGGTAGCAAGATTTTCAAATCCATTCATTTCGTAAGCTCGTCAATCTACGCGTATAAATAAATCTAAGATTGAAAAATAAATCACAAAGTATTACACTTTACTTTCCACAAATAAAAACTAGGTTAAAATATTTTCCTTCCAAAACACTGACTGGTCTTACAGTAACAAATATATTGTTTCTGAAATTATTGCTTTTTTATTTTGTTTAACTTTCACATATTTAAAAAATATTGTTTGCATTTTTTCTCCCCTAGATTGAAACTAAACTTAATATACAGGGTGTTTATAATGTCCCGGACCGATTTTGATGTTTAATAACTCATAAAATAATAAAGACAGATTAAAATTAATAACATAAATGGTTAGATAGACTCAAAAAGTTTCATAACCCTTGTCAATGAACTTCCACGTGTGCTCCTTTCGTCACGCGGAGAATATCAAGTCGATAGTCAATTTCACACCAGGTAGCGGTAAGCATGTCGGCATCCACAGAGGCTATTGCGGTTGTAATTCTTGCTTTTAGGTCATCAATGTTCGACACGATCCTCCTGTAAACATTGATCTAAAACCCCCATGAATACCGTGAGGCACAAAAGGATTCTCCAAAGGTTAATGTGTGGTGTGGACTAATGCACGGCCGAGTCATTGGGCCTTTCTTTTTTACAGAAAAGACGGTCTCATCAGTCGTATACTTAGACATGTAGACATTCGTATTTCCGCAACTAGAAGAGCTTCAGCCACATGTCTTTTTGCAACAAAATGGTGCACCACCTCATTGGGGTATCATTGTTCGTAGTTCTTTGAATGACCATTTTCCAGGAAGATGGATTAGGCGAGGAGGTCCAATTCCTTGGCCACCCAGATTACCTGATATAACGCCACTGGACTTTTTTCTTTGGGGATTTATAAAGGACATTGTTTACAGGAGGATCGTGTCGAACATTGATGACCTAAAAGCCAGAATTACAACCGCAATAGTCTCTGTGGATGCCGACATGCTTGCCGCTACCTGGCGTGAAATTGACTATCGACTTGATATTCTCCGTGCGACGAAGGGGGCACACGTGGAAGTTCATTGACAAGGGTCATTAAACTTTTTGAGTCTATCTAACCAATTATGATGTAAATTTTTATTTATCTTTATTATTTTATGAGTTATTAAACATCAAAATGGGTACGGGACTTTATAAACACCCTGTATAATAAAGAGGGTTGATTAAGACTGAGCTCTTTAATTAAAAATGGTAGAAACTCTGGTTGGTGGTGCAATTCGTTTCGGAAAAGCATTTATAATATAAAATGGCAAGATATAAAATGACTTAAGATATGATACGTTATGAAATAATACACATAAAATGACTTATGAGATGGCAAGCTTATAATTCCCGTTATTACCACGTGTGTTGCCACTATAAGGATTACATATTACCTAGCTTTTAAATTACCTTTAGTTCATAACTTTAATCACTCCTAATCCCTCTTTAAATAAATAAATTATTTAAGCAATCTTATATCAGTTTCATAAAGAGCGAATTCAAATATTTCTCTTTTCAAAAAATGTAACGGTTGATTTTTTATTTCATTGCGAGTGCATAACTATTTATTATTCCAAGTCATGAAAACTGAACATCGAAACCTATTTTCAATCTTACTTTCTTCTACAAAATTAGACATTAGCATGTAAATTGTTAGGTTTACATTAATTTTTAACAAACTTTTTGGCCTTAAATCTTCAGCCTAATTACTTAAATATTAACATGAGATATCGCGAGTTGACTGAATTGGCTTTTCTTTTGTCAGTGTCCTTCTTCAATAATTCGCCTATACAGGTTCTCTCCTATACTACAAAGCGTTGATTAAATATAGCCTTTAATTAATAGCCTTTATTTGGCTTAAGATTAGGCATATGTTGTGGGGGATTTATCTCCCATGGCCGGTCATTAATCTTATGAATCAAAATGTATTATTTTGCTTAATATATCACATAGATAGCATCATTTTTATTCTGCACCTCGAGGTCTGAAACGAAAATAGAGTTTTTGTTCCGATTTTTATCCTGTTTTCACAATTTACTTCAATTAAACCATCTAAAACACTAACCGCACCATCTCTCCATTATACCATGATATGCAATTAATATAAGACTTTGAATTTTGATTCGTAAATATATTATTAAAGATTAAGCAGCAACAGGGTAAGGAATAAAAATTGAAGATTAAGTGGAATCTAACATATTAAAGATCTTCTTATTATACCCATTAATATACTATCTTACCTTTCATTTACCACTCTTTTTATCATTGCAAGGAAAAAATTGAGCTCAATTGGTTATTTATTAAGGGCAAAAAGTTCCATTTCCAGGCACTTATTGACTTATTGCCTCTAGTCATCCTTTTATTAAAAAGGTAAATAGTGGTAATTATATGATTTCAGAATTCACATTTTTCTTGGTTAAGCTTATCATTTATATTCACCACAAAATAACTATAATAAAAACTATATGCTTGTAATTATGCATTCAAATTCGTTATTTTTAATTTAAATTGGTATTCAATGATCACTCAGTTTAAATATGAACGTTTAACCACTTTTTAAGTGGGATTATCTTTCACGTGACTTTCACGTGACTTTCCACGTTAATGTGAGAGAAAAAAAATCGGAATTTATTATATTATGACATTAAATTACTTAATATGATTAAGAGATATGTTAAAAATGCTACTTTCTCTCCTTTTGCATGAGAATTTTCCTCAAATAGTTTAATCTGTGTTTTATTTTTGTATTGTATTTCTTTTATTTATTTCTGTTTAACTTGTTTTAATTATATTATTAAAAATTTCTATCTAAGGAAGTTTAAGTACTCCATAATCTTTTTAAAAAGTACCATTAATAATACAAAATTTGATTTCTGACGAGTTTATGTTTTTTCAAATTGAGATTTCTTTTAATTGCTTTTCTTGAAATTGGGAGATTCGAAATTTATAATCTTAGTTTTGTGAACAATAATGATAAATTCTAGACGCATCAAAATTAAATAATAAGTTTGACTTTTTTATAATTGTATGTGCGATGCTAACATTTTTTTACAATACAGTGGTAAAATGTAGAATGAAATAACATAAAGTATAATATTTTATGTTATTTTTACTTATTTCAAGTTTGAATGAAACTTAAAATGACTGCATTCAATGTTAAATGAAGTGAAAACAAACTAAATTCTGAAGTGATAACAAAATTTTGTCAATATGGTGGAAATTCATTTATTTTTACCATTAATTAAAAAGATCACTACATAATTATCAGGCTATTTATCTGTTTGATTATTTTATACACCCTGAATTCAAAATCATTTCAAATAACTTTAAAAAACTAAAGTAACAGTTGACAGCTACGTAGAAAGAAAAAGAACGCAAACAATCCAAAACATAATAAAACACTGATTTCCAGAATATATATTGTATTTTATTTTATAACTCCTCTACGCTATTACAACTCCTCCAGTTGATTTGGTGATTATAACTCTTAACTTATAAATCTAGATGACTCCTTGACCAGGCCGGAGAAAAAGCTTTACATCCATTTTTTAATTTGATTTGATAACCGTCGTTGAACAGCCGACCCTACTTTTGAGTTTGCGACTGTTAATGAGCAACTCCGGCTCCTTGTAATGTTGAACCCAATTCAGAAGACAAGGGAACTCCTGCATCAAGTATTGAGAAAAAGGACTTCTTGATGGAGGGCTTTTTGATGGAACTAACCCGCAATTGCGTTACACAGGGAAGAAAACCACGAAAACCTCTCACGCTTAGCTTGATAGCGAGAAGAGTCTTACCCATGATCCGTCTTCCACAGAGGATATTTTACGTCTGCACTTTGGTTGGTTCGAGCCGGGTGCGGAATTCTTATCGACCAGGCATTGCTGTGTTTCGATCCCGGTTCACCTCATTGGAAGGCAAAAGCTCTATCCCCTGAACCACCTCGGTTCCCTAGAATTTTATAGTATGAAAACACAATTGACCCAAATTTTAACTGTTATACTTGATCAGGGTTTGAAATGCAGAATAATGTAATATTTAATAGTAGTAGCCCTATTGTGGAAAAAAAATGTTTTTAATGAATCAGATACTGGATAAGCAATGAAGAGATTTGGTGAAATATTTTAAATCTAAAGCATGCATTTTAATGAAAATGAAATGTTGAACAAAATATAGACGACTATCTGTCAGTTTTTGTGCATGAAAACTCTTTGAAACTAGGCGTTTTTTTAAATAGTAAAACATTGAAAAATGAATTAATTCTTCATTTATGGGCTAATTCGAATGACGTAGAGTTTGGAATACTGCAATTTGGTGATTTAATCACAAAATGGAGTACATATTTTATAACCATTCAACCATAAATTTTTCAAATTAATTTTAAAGACTTTTTCATCAATCAAATTACTTGAAAAATTAGATTTAGGTTAAGAAAATCTTAAAATTCAGAATATAGAAAAATGTATACCAAATTTTAAAATTTTTTTATTCGCAGATTAGTTTATAAAAGTTATTTTATCTATTTTACCTAAATTTTTCATTGTATTACATATTTCTCTTTGGGCTGAGGTCTTATAATCTTCAATGAAAGAATTATTGTAATATAACGATTATTTCAAAAGTTATAAAGAGATGACATTAAATTAACTTTATAGGAAAAATTTTTTTTATCTCTAATGATACCAAATTTTACTTTTTTCAGTTTATGGATGTGTATCCTTTTAACCCTTTATAACTCCTCCCATATTTTTTAATCAAGTATATGTATTTTCTGGAGAAAAATACATTAGTTTCCCCAGTAGTAATATAATTCGTAACAGATGACGAGATTATATTAATTTTAATGGTTTTAATCGAGATTATTTTTACAACTAATACATTTGGAAATGTATTTTGCTTAAAATGATATCTAGAAAGAGATATTCCAATATTTTTTAATAAATTTTGTATCAATACCAAATTTCTTTTAAGAAAACCAAGATTTTTTTTTTATGGAACGTTTTGATCACCCTTACTTTTAACAAGAACAAATTTAAAAAAAGAAAGAAATAAAAAATAAATAAATAAAAGGAAAGGACTCAACTGTTTTTCCCCCTCTCATAAGCTATAAACGAAGACACTCTGCGTAAGACGGCATTTTTTTCTCTTTAATAATTTTACCTTCGCCTACTATTTTTAAATTATGACTAACAATGGTATGACTAACAATGGTTTCTGAAGTAATAGTAGGAATGATGTGGTAGTCGTTTAACACAAACTCTGTTTTCTTTCAAAATTCCGATTTAGTATTGGATTAAATTTCAATAGTATGAGTTTAAATAAATATTCGGATTTATTTTGAACTTTATTGTGCTAGGTGCCAGCTCTTTAATACTATCTTATGATTCCATCTACGTACATTTTTATACTTCTGCAGCCAAATACTTACACAATGCTGGACTGTTCTTAATAACTTAAGTTTATTTTCAAGGTTTTGAATTTATCACTTTTAGGATGAAAATATTTTTAAACAATGAGTCTACTATTTAGTTTTATACTGCTACAAATTAAAATTTGCTTTTGATATGTTTTTGTGTTTAATTTTCAGTAAAATCATAAAATGCATAGGAAGAAAAAGTGAAAAAAATGCCTTTAGCATTAAAAGTTAATATTATAAACTCATAAACGATTTCTTGAAAATTGCATCTTGCGTTAAAACATGAAGTACAGAATCTCAAGGAGTCTTCATTGTTTAAAGTAATGCAGTTATACTGGATTTAATGTATGCAAAGGGTTTATGGCAAGAAAATTCGCAATGACCTTATTCGCTGTAATGTTTTTTAATTTATTAGCAATTATACTACTTTAGCTTTCCGGTATGCTCATTAAAACTATAATGATATTAAATTGGTTCAAATTTTTCAAATATCTGTAAATTTATATAAAAAGAGAGATATTGGACAATCCTATGTAAGACTTCTCTGAAAACTATGGGTAAATGGCAGAACTAAATATAGTTTTTTATATTTCTGAATTTTAACCTTTTTTTGTACTTTTTTTTTAAAAAAAAAGTAGTATAAAAATGCGATTAATATTGTTCAGAAATATATGATCAGCATCATTTCAAAGAAAATATTTTTTAAACATTCACATCAACAGTAAAACTAAAATCTTAACAATAAATCTTAATCTTAATAAATTTTAACTCATCAAATTGAATATAACTTTCAAAATCATAAGCGGAATAAAATCTTTTAAAAAAAATAATCTTTACATAAAATGTGCACTGAAAACATTTTACTTTGCATTGAATAACCTAAAACGCTTTTAACTTTCTATTATCTAATGTAAGCATGGTACATACATGGTTTGTGTACCAAAATTCCAGGTTGAATTAATAAATGAGATTCAATGCATTTAAAATGAAAAGCTAATACGTGACTTTTGCGATAGATTTGGTGCTTTTAAGCTGTACTATATTCTTCTCAATTTATTTTGCATAATGGTTCTGAACAATATTGTATTCTTTTTTATTTCATTTTGTGCTTGATTCTTATAAACAGTGTTTTGAATACCAGAAATCCTATCATTAATTTCTAAATTCAAATTCAATTGCAAACATTTAAAGCTATGCTAGTAACATTGAAAAGCTTCTTGTTGACGTATAATAAGAATAAAATTTTAAGCCTTTTCTATTAAATGCGGAAAACCCTAAAGCTGCAGTAAGTAATAAAACAACTTGAAACTGACGCCTCTCTTAGACATAAATAAAAATATTTTTGTTTTAACACACGAACATATTAACGTGATTGATTTTATTTAATTAATCTAAAGGGTTTTATTTTTGAATTCGCAGATAAAAATATAAAACTCAGCTCGTTAAATATTCAGTTTAGAGATTGAAAAATAGAGAAAATTATTTTTAAAATTTGGGATCTTCTGTAAGTTATATGACTTTGATGACACTTGGTGCAATAGTTAAGATTCCTATTTTCTAAACTAAAAATGCCTTTTATTTATGCTTTTTTTTTTCCGCGAACTGAAAGTTTTTGGATCTCAGACTGTTGTTTAATTTTTACCTGCAGTCTGTAATCTTTTAATTTTAAATTTTCTAAAGAAATACAGTTATCTGTCAGATGCCATGTCCAAAGAGGTTTTTTTTTTTTTTTCTAAAAAAGTATTTAAATTTGAAGTTAAGTTTTATCTTTTCCTTTTAAAATCTTATCTCTCTATTTTTTCGTTTAAGAAAATGTGAATTAAATTTTATTATAGCAAATATTTGTTAAAAAAAATTATTTTGTTAATTTGAATTAAGAAACATGTCGTTTTTTTAACGTAAAAGAGTTTCGATATCAGCTATACCTTAAAAAAAAGATGAACACTTTAGATCTGAAAGAGAGAACACTTTAGATCTGAAGTTTTTTCCAGGATGAACAATTGAACCTGAAGGATATTTTTAACTATATTTTTGAAATTATAAAACGTAGTAATAAATTTAACATCTCAATAGACAGTATAGGTATTATTTTAACAAATATACTGATAACCCTCATAGAATATGGAAAACTGGCAAGCAACCAACAAGGGTAAAGCGAAAAATCTCTATCAAACAGGTATATAAAGATAAGAAGCGAAGGGGTTTATTTTATAACATATCTTTGATTTTCTCTATTTTAAAGACATAAACTGATTTATATAAAAATTGTATTAAGAAAACAAAAACGTAGTTCACGTTAAAACTTGTCACTTAAATCAATATATTTTCGAGCTTACATTTTCAAGCTAACACTATCATTTGGCCAATTTCTACCTGCCAAACGTATTTTTACCTTTCAACGTATTTACTTTTTATAAGTATACTGCAAATTACTTGTTCTTAGGTTTGAACTGTTTTCTACAGTAGCCATTCTTAACAAAAATATTTTACATCAAATTAAATTAGATTTCTAGAAATGGCAGAGATAGCTCCTGTTTTCTGACTAAATTCCGTAACAGCTAATCGACTTGCCTGTTTCCGACTTCAAAATGAATGTTTACCATTCTATGTATTTACTGGTTTATGCTTCAGCAAAACGTATGTATCTTTCGATTTGAAATAATTTTTACAATTGCCATTCTTAACAAAAATGTTTTACATTTTGAATTTCTGGAAAAGGTAGAAGGAAAAATATCAAGTTATTTTAGAAAACTGAAACTTACATTTTATTGTTACAAGAGACAGCTTAGAAAATAATCTTAGTTCATTTGACCTGGATCATTTGCGTTATATTGCTTTTTTTATATTATATTTTTTGTTGCATGTCACTATATAGAATTACAATTATTCTAAAAGTATATTCAATTTAACTTCATTGTTCTTACAAATTGACGTGATTCTTATTTTAATGTGCGCAATAAAGGGAATAAAGTTATGAGAAAACCAGATGAATCATGGACGTGTATTAACGTAGATAAAATTTCTATTGTACGTAAATCACCCTTTAAAAAGTTTTGAAGCACCAACTAATATTCTCACTCTCAATTAATTCTCACTTCAATCTAAAAAAAAAACTTAATTTTATTAAATTATATCAATTTACCACAATTAATCAAATGTAATTCTTGTAAGTAGAAATGTAAATGAAAATCTTATTGAATGGTTGTTTTCTTCTTTATATAAGAGATCTTTATATGAATATTTTAGAAAGATTATTTCTCGTAAGTTTACTAATTCTTCAGGTGTAAATCAGGGCTTAAATCTTGGTTCATGTTCTTATAAATGAAAAGTTTTTGAAAATTTTTAATATTGTTTTTTTTAAATGGTTTAAAAATTTCGAAAATACAATTTAGGGTGCAATCAGACTTAGCTATTTTATTTACCTGTATTTTTAGTCTTTTAGACCTTAATATTGAAAAAATAAATCTTGAATATTTCTTAGTTTTGTATCGAAAGAGTTTAAAACAATTTTCTACATTTCCTCTATTATATAATAATTAACATAATCTTCCTTATATTTCTGTTACTAAATTGCGAAGTATTTTTGATATTCCATGTCGTTAAGATTTGTCTTATTTATAATTTTTCTAAAAATTTTTTAATAATATGATTGATATCTCAAGTATTTTAAATATAATTCAGTTTTCTTTAAAAAGTCACTTATCAGAAATATAAAAATTACTTGTAAGCTTATTTCGTAAGTATACTTACGTGAAAAAACTTATAATTATTATTAACTATATCTTGTAATCTTATTAACTGTATCTTATAATCTGTTATGAAGAAGGGAGATCTGCAGCATATATTTACTGAATTGCCAGTAGTCCTTTAAATTAGGCAAAGTTGATTCATACATAATTATAACTTTCGGAATGATTCCTTTTTAAAACTTCTGTAATTTGTGATTCATACTTGTTTATGCATTGCTTTTAAAATATATATATATATATATATACTTTTTTAGTTTATTTTATTTTTATGTTGAATAAATATAAACATATTATCGTTTTTGATTTCATTTTTATATAACTAATAAAAAAAATATTTCTTAAAACTAGTTGAATTAGATATGTTGAAAATTATTTTCAAATTAGGATTTAAGAAAAAATAAATAAAATCAACCAGTTATTTTAACAAGTTAATTAAATGTACGAAAAGAAGTAATTATTTTACGAAAATGTAAACTTCGTTTTTGAAAAAAAAAAAAAAAAAAAAAAAAAAAAACGTTGTAAAGTTTAAACAAAATAAAAAAAATAAAATTTTTATTAAATATAGACAAGTAATGTTATAAGAATTCTAAATATTATAATTATCTGCAAATGCTGCATTATAAAATGCACACAGGCAAAAAATGAACTGTTTTTTTTTCTGACTATAGTAACAGATGGCAGCACGACTAGTTGTAAACAAAAGTTTCGTCAACCATACTCACGAATTAAATTCAATAACTTAAAATCATGTAAAAATAAACCTTAGCTTTAATATTAATTTAAAAAAACCATTAAAGTATGCTTGATCAATTTTTAAAGGTTTATTTTTATATTTTCAATGATATAGTTAGCTTTTTTACCGAACATACATGAATGTTAATGTAACTAATTTTTTCAAATATCCACCAATTTTTTTTATTTTTTTTGAAATTTTAATGTTTTATGATTATAATGACTTAAAAATTATTATATTTAGAAAATCTATGTTTATTATTAAGAGTTTCTATCTCAGAAAGTTTCATGTATTTTAATGAAATATTTTCCTACTATGCATTACGAATTTTAGGTATCTTATATTGACATCCAGATGCTCTAACTTGAGTTTAATTGAGCAACTTGTATAGGGAGTCTGAAACAGAAAGCAACTACGAAACTTAAAAAAACAAAAAATGTCAGATAATCCAATACGCGTTTGTAGTTGAGAAAATAATTGTATGTTTCAAATTTTATATATTAACATAACATTAATTAGAACAAAAGATGAGAGACTTTTAATTTATCTAAGAGTAGCTATAAACATTGATTTAATGTTCAAAAATTAAATAGTCTATCTCAAAATCAAAACTTTTTTTTTACGTTTGAAACATGTCAATTAGCTGAAGAATCAGCAAAAGAAAAGAAAAAAATTATACACATGTTATATAGCAAGCAAAATTTGTGAAGTGTAATATTTTATCTATACGAATTTTTTTTTATCATAATTTTTTTTATATTGCTGATTTAAATAGACATACTTCTTAATTTTAATCTAATAATCATTTCATAAATAAGTAGATGTTCTTAAAAAAACTGTTAGTTTATTTAAATTTTGTTTAAGTTTATTCTCCAAATTTGTTTTTTACTTTTAATTTAGTAAAATAAATTTAAATTATCAAATTGTCTTTATAATAATCAAAAATTTCAACTATGATAATGAAAAAGTAAACCACATTTGTAAAGTTTTATTTAAAATGAAATTATAATCCAGAAGCAGATAAAAATATAATCCGTGTAAAGATATAATTATAATTATAATATAATATATAAAAATATAATTTGTATATAAATGCGAATTATTATTGCTCTAACACTTCTTTTGCGTTTGCGGTTTTCAGACAAAGCAGATTTCTTATTTGAGAAAAAAAAAAAAACATTACTAAAAACTGGTACAAAACTGATACTTTTGTACAAAAAAAAACTGTTTTATGAAATATCATGTGTGAAGTTTGTTTCAAAGTTAAACGAAGAACTTCAGACACATTCAAAATAATGCTGCCATCTAGTATTTTTTTTGAGAAACTGAAAATATACGGCCTAAACCCATTAAATGATTAATTACCTTTAGCGGAAGAAAACGTAATGTACTTCATAGAAAATAACTATTTTCTGTTTTTTGTGTCATTATTATGAAAATAAATTAATACATACTTCTTCAAAATAATATATACTTCATCAATTAATTTAAATTAGCATTTTCAAAACGTACTTTATTTTTAAGTGTGCATATTTTAAGTAAAAATTAATTAAATATAAATTAAGAGATTTTTCGAAGTTACGAAAGAACTACCATTTAGTGCAAGATAATATAAAATAATATTCCGAAATCCCTGTAAAAGTGTTTCCCCTTTACCGAAGTATGGCGACAGCAAAGCCAAATTACATAGGAGAAAAGAAGACTTCTGTTGAGCTTCGTTTGATATTAATGTTCGACTGGTGATTTTTTTTTTTTTTTCTCTTTCTGGAGCTATTTAAAATATGTTTTTATACATACCTTCGAAATGATTAGAAGATAGTTAAACAAAACAAACTGTGTCCTTAAGTTTTTTAACCTCTAATTATCTTACCCTTAACCTCTAATCATCTACAAAATAGAAATTGCTTCTTGAATTTTTATTCAAATGATTAGCAAGCGTTTAGATTAAAATAGAAAAGCTTTTACTGGAAAAAAAAATATAAAGAAATGAAGTTATGTAAATAATTTTTGGAAGCATGCTAGTAAGCATTTTTATCCAATCCTGTTGGGTGGAAACATGTATGTTTCAAATTAATAGAAAAATCTTTCAAATAATAAATAACGTAAGAATTATAAAATTCTTCGTAAAAATTACCTAATATTAAGTAAAAAAAAAAGCAAAAATTAATGTTTTAGAAAATTCGAAATTTTGATCTAACAGTTTTTTAAAAACCAACCATAATCAAACAACTTCGTACAAAATAAAAATTTTAATTAAAATATAAATAAATATAATAAAAATATAGTTTCATAATTAAATATAATAATATAACTAAAATATATATAATTAAATATAATTTAAATATAATTTTATAACGATAAGTGTTGGATTTTTAGGCCTATTACATTACAAAATATTTGGAGCATTTCATTTATAAGTTTGAAACTCTCAATTTCCGCAACTAATTTACAATTAATTATTTTTTCACAAAATGAAAAAAATATATTAAAAAATGTTTCATTTGGTAATTTTTCATTGGTAATTTTGGTAATTTTTCATTAGGGTAATTTAAGAACTGAACAATTATTTGTTCAGAAAGATATTGTGTTTATTTTAGTTTTCATTTCTACTTCATAGATGGCACCACAACTTTTTGTTACTTTCTGTTTTATATTTAAATTGAGAAGCGTTCCTAAGTGCAAAGAAACCAGTTAATAAATTTTAACAATAAATATATTTTAAGTCTGAAGTGGGAATTTTGTTTTAGTTCAGAAAACACAAATTTTGTCGTACAGTTTTTAAATAAATAAAGTTTTAAATTTAAAAAAGGTATCCTATATTTATTACTCTTAATTTTTAAAAATTTAGAATAAATAAGAAGAAAAAATGTAGTGCTGTATCAGTTAGCAGTTAAATATTTTTTTTCCATCCTGTTAAGATTTGAAAATTTTCTTGAGTCTGTAATAAATTGTAGATAAAAGAAAAATAGGGAAACATAAGTTTTTAATTGTAAAAATTGTTTAAGCAAGCAACATAAATGCACACATAATAAAAAAATTTAAATATTCTTGTAAAACTACTAAATAATTTTAAAATTACTTTACTACTACTTTAAAACTACTGTTGTAAATAAATACTTAAAATTTTTTTCTTCACAAAAATGCTTTGTTATGTATTTATTAAGGATACCATATATTCATACATTCTACATTGCACTATTTCCTCAATTTATAGGAGAATTCGGTTATTTAGGGGGGAAATATCCTCTATGCATATATTTTTTTTAATATTATTATTAATTATTCTACTAACAACTATCCAGTTCTCTTTTGTACGCTTCTCCTTTTTTCAATTATGTAAAAATCTTTTGCAAGGAAATATTTACTAGAAGATGTCAATTAAATATTATATAATGCCATCATTTGTATCAGTTAACCTATAAATACTTCTTAACATAATGTTATAAATAATTTCATTAATTTATTTAAAAGAAACTGTTATAAACTTCGATTTATTGAAACTAACATTACGCACCCATCATGTAAAAAAAATGAGAACACAAAGCTTTAACGTTATTTTAATGTACTTGTTTCTCTTCATAATAGAATTTCAAAACCGTTTCTTACACTTTAAATTTTAAAATATTAACATTTCGAAACAATTTTAACGAACTTAAAATTTTTTAGTTATTCTTATTAGTCCAGAAATTACAAAATTCAGTTTTTAGATCATTGTAAATGACAATATTTTTTGTGAGCTTTATTAGAAATACTGATTAAGTATTAATAAAAATTATAGTTTCAAGAAAATAATGAATATATTCTTTAATTACTAATAAAAACTAAATACTGCTAAATACTTATTAATTTGAAACAAGAAAAATTATCATAATGTTGTAATAATCATATTAATGGGACATTTGAAAATAAGTGATTCATGCATTTATTTTTAAAAAATTAGAGACATTTGCATTACTTATAAGACATAAGAGACATTTGCAGTTTTATATTCAGATTTTTTTTTTTTATAAAAGTAGCTCTTACGTAAAAATAAGGAAAAAAAAATATTTGCTGTCAACTTCTTATTTAAACTCCAAAAACTTTTTAAAACCAATTTCATATGCACGAAATACTGAATTTTCTAAAATATAAAACTAACAATCATTTATCAATTATACACTATTATTCTTTTGTATGTTAAATATTATTCAAACCAATAGAATTTATTTGTAATGACAACATGAACTTGCTTAATCTGAGAAAATGTTTTGTATTATTTTATTGTTTTGAAATTGTTTTATCATCATCATCTTTGTTTATATAGTTACGTTTCATTATTTTCGATCATAGGTTCCAATCGTTATTGATTCCGCTCTCACTTAGTAAAACAAAATCCTTGAAATCAACCGTCTTGCAGAAATTTTTTTAACAAGGTTTATTAAATAGTTTTTTTTTTTAAAAATCGTGTATTCTTTGTTTTCGATATGGCACACTTTTAAACATATCGTTAATTAATTGAAAATGCCAACTAAATAATGATTTCACATTTGAATCTTTTTTCAAAATTTTTTTTTATAAAAGTAGCACTCACGTAAAAATAAGGAAAAAATATTTGCTGTCATTTGCTATTCTAATTTAAACTCTAAAAACTTTTTAAAGCAAATTGTTTTTAAAATATCCTAGTACTGAAACAATATAGTATTTTCCGCATGAACAATAATAATGTCAAAATAATCTGTTAAAATTCTAAAACAATATTGGGAATTTTAAAAATCGAGAAAAATGGCCACATCAAACTTGCATGTAATATACACCGAAGAGCCATTACATTACACCTTTAGCCTTCAAAACTGCTTGCACCCGCCGTGGCATTGATTCCACAAGGTGCTGATAGGTAGTCTGAGGTATCTGGTACCAAGCGCTCACCAACTGGTCCTGCAATTCCCTCACATTGCGAGGGGGTAGCGTGGCAGCACGAATTTGGCTTTCCATGTAGGACCAAAAATGCTCTATTGGATTAAGGTCAGGTGAATTTGGGGGCCAAGGTGAATTGGGGGCCTGACTTGAAAGTCACTGAAATGTTCCTCGAACCAATCCATGACGATTCGACCCCCCTTATAACATGGTGCATTATCCTGTTGGTAAACACCATCCCCCGCAGGAAACACTGTTGCCATGAATGGGTGAACCTGGTCTGTAACTATGTTCAAGTAGCTTACAGACGTCAGGGATTGTTCTATGAGGATTATGGGTCCTTATATGCCCCATGAAAACATTGACCACACCATACTACCCACGCCACCGGACGGTGGTCATAATGTAATGGCTCTTCGGTATATATATATATATATATATATATATATATATATATATATATATATATATATATATATATATATATATATATATATATATATATATATATATATATATATATATATAACAGCAAGCAAAGTTATATTTCTTCAATAAAATTGACCTTTTTTACTACAATTTGCTGCATTAATAAATACTTTAATTTATGTAGAGTTTTATTTGAATAATTTTTGAAACAAAAAATTTTCATTATTCACCTAAAAGCGTACTTAATATTTAAATAAGTTACTTGTATATCTTACGCATCCTATGTTCTTCCACATCCTGTACAAAGTCTCTACGCTCTTCCCTAGAAATCTTCAACTCCGACTGGAGGAGGTTTGCTACCACGTGAGAAACCAAAGCTTTAAATAATTAAGATAGTTTAACGGATTTTTATATCATTCAGTATTTTAAAATTAAACAGATCTAGCTGCACAAAACTTAAGTATTGGAAGAAGGCATAGATAAGTTAAATACAAATTACTTTTAAGTTCTAACTTTCAATATTCCCTAATTCAGAGAAGAGACTTATTATTATTAAATTTTGCCGCGGTAAATTTCTCTGTCTCTGAAATAATAAATATTATAATGGCTTACTATAAAATAAATAATTTCAAGAAACTAAAGATATGAGATATTATTTAATTAAAAAAATAATTAGCTTAAAAAATGCAGATGGAAATAAAAGTTGATATGTTTCAAGTGCTCAAGAATAGGTACCCATTCTCAAGACTTGTCAGACACGAATGAGAAGAAACAAAAGTGATTTAAAATATAATACGTAAAGTCGTCAATAGAAAATTGAAAATAAAACTAGAAAACCCGTAGTAGCCGAGAGTGAAAAATAAAATTGAAAATAAAGATCAAAAAGCAGAACAAAAAAAAATCACTGTTGTCAATAATTGCAAATTAGGGTTAAAATACATTTCCCCGAGCTACTGCTGAGGTGACGAGGAACTAATGCCTTTAAAAAGGGGGTCAATATTATTATAAATGAAAAACGATTCCAGAGCATCAAGATGAGGTGACCTGACTGAGGTGGATATAATTTTGGCATTATTTAAAGTAAATTTATGCCAAAGACTCTAAGAATGAGCAGCAATCGATGATTTATCAAAATCTTAATAACGGACATATATATCGTATTCCGTAAGTTTAAATTTTAAAATGCGCCTGGTTTGTTCAAAGTAGCCGAAGTCTCACAGGCAAAAATGTGGTAAATGCCCCAGCAATTCCCAATGCTGATGGGATCCTTAAAAGACTTGAATATAATTTTATTTACCGGCCTAAAAATAATTTTAAAAACCGAAACGGGACAAGATATAACTCATTTTAAAGCAAAGGGCAGAATGGCCTAGAAGAGCTGAATCAACAATGGAAAGGTTAAGTTCACGGTCGGCAGCAAGCAAGTTGAAGAAGTTAAGTTCCAAGTTTAAAGAAATTTAAGCAGTTTAAGTTTAAAAAGAAGAGCAAAGGTGAAATGCAGGGGAAACGAAAGTATGGAAAGCAGAAATTTTCTAATAACTCGTTTGATTAGAATTAACGTAAAGGGATAAAGAGATGACAAAATGCATTCCATAAACAGAGGTAGAAAAATGATCAGGATGCTTAGCTATAAGGATCATCTAAAAAAGATGAAGTAAAATTTTTTTCCGAGAAAAGTGGAAAATCGGAGGTGTGTGGAAACCAGAGGTTGGTGACACAATTAAGTTATATGACGATCATTTTTGCCTTCATAACTCCACGGTCTACAACGGGCCATTGTGAAAGTACCTTTCTACATTACAGGAAATTTTACTATTATTATTATGTCTTACTATTGTAAATAATATGCTTTATTATCATATCTAAGATATAAATCAAGACATAAAATTGTTTAAAAATTCCCAGCTACTTGAATGAAAGATTTGTTTTAATTGTTATATTTAATTGATATTCATCAAGTGTTATTTTAATTGATATTCATATTAAATTGACAATTATTGATATTTATTTTTAAAAAAAATGAAATTTATTTAATGATCAAATCTTCAATAATGGAAAAACAATAAACAATAGTATTAATCACCACCACCACCATTGAAATTTACAAATTTTGGATACTCGTTTCATCTAAATTGCAGACCAATTCTAGACTTTTTGAATGTTTATTTAGTGTATAAATATCTTCGTTTTGATGGTTTATTTTTTGTTTAAATTAGAAAAAAAATATAAGTTTAAAAGACTATATATAGGGAATTAATTGAATAGTTGATGACTGAAAAATATATTTAACTATTACAATAGTTAGTACATCTTTTGTATGAGTCTTTATTTATGAATTGTAAAATTTCAGTATATAGTTTGAATAAAACCCAATTTTTTGAAGTGAATTATCTTTGTAAATCTACCATATATTTAATGTTTAAAAAAAATTTAACTATTCGACATTTTTACTCTCATGCATTAATTTAAAAGCAGACATATTAATGATTTGAAGTATATCAATTATTCTTAATTTTTCTACTTTATTGAATGCTAACAGTTGTAATAGTTATACTAGTAAATTTACTGTAATGTAGAAAGACACTTTCGTAATGCTCCATTGTAGACCATGGATTTTTAGCGGCAAAAATGAACTTCGTATAGATAAACAGTTAGTTATATAAACTAAATATTCATTTTACTGAATAAAATGTGTTTTCTTTTATAAATTAATTAAACTTAAATAGTCCTATTATTGACAGAGAAGATAAAATCTTCTAGTAAGTGTCTCATCTATATTTAAAAAGATGTCGTGGAAACTTTGAAAACTTCATGTTTTTGATTGATTAAAAACCAAACAAAACTTATTTAGAAAAATGAATATTTAGTTTGTGGAATAATTAATAACAGATTAAGAAATTTTAAAAAATTAATTTAAAAAAGACGAGTATTAGTATATATTAATTTTATATAATCAGTTGGTTTCTATATAAAACGCTATCGAATTCCTTATAAGTCCCAGTGATTCTGAAGTTAGTAAATATTAGTTTACTAACTTTAATATTAGTAATATTAATATAGTTTAAATCTGATTTAAATTAATCAAAATTTAATTACTAAGTAGTCAATGTAGATTTGGTTAAAATTCTCAAAATGTTTCTTCCAGAACTCTATGTAGATTGTATAAATTGGTGTTTTAAAAATGACCGATGATTTGAAAAATTATTCAAAGAAAACAATAAAAGATACAAATTTATTATTTGTTCGTTTCTGATTAAAAAAATTTTTTTCTTCTTATCAAGTTCCGAAATTAATTTCAAATTCATCAAATATATGGCGATTATTAATGAAAAAACCTTATAATTTTTTTCAAAATAACCTGCCACTATAATAAGCCTAATTAATATGACTGAGAATGTAGTTACAACGTGGTGAAATCTCAGAATAATAATAACATTAACATCTTCCCGTACAAAAATGTCAGTTGTAATAGTCTGCAATAAAATAATTTTTGCTGATTACTACGCCATCTATTAAATGGTTAATGAACTAATTAAGTTTCAAGGGAAAAAAACTAGTTTCGGTGCAAAAAGCAAAAATGAATTTTCTATATCCTTCAATTTTTCTTTAATTTACTTTTCATGTTGTGTGTAATTTTTAACACATACATCGTAACTATAATATACTACCTACATAATCTCGAAGTTTCTCCAAAAGTAACTGTGAGAAATATGCTAGTAATGGATATTCAACCCTTTAGAAGACCGTTACAAGTGTGCTTCCCACTAACTTTATAAATTTTTAAGTGACGGAAAGTTATTTTAACACGTATGGTTTGTGAGGTCATTTGCTGATAACTTCAGAAAACACGCAAAATATACAAAATATAATAAGTATATATATATATATATATATATATATATATATATATATATATATATATATATATATATATAATGTGGACAACAGAAAAATTGCTTACATTGGGTCAAGAAGAAAGGTTAACACGTGAGAGCCATTTTCTCTTGTGCTCTAAGGTGGTCGCTCATTTGATCATTTCTTTTTGAATTTATTAGCAGTTAAAAACAGATAATTCCTAAATTTGGTTATTTATAAACACAGAAGTACAAGTTTATAAATGTTTATTTACAAAAGGTAAAATTTTAAAGGTCCTCCACATACCACAAAAATTATTTTAAAAATCAAATTAATTTTAGGGCAAGTTAAATGAATTTCTTTTTTAATCCATCTCAATTACAAATTTTTTAAAATAATGTATTACTAGAAAAATGGCTCTATGAACGTTAACCTATTTTAACGTTTTAGTACGTTTCACTTTCTATATTTTAAAACCAAAAGAATGTTTTTCATGAGCCTATTATTTGACTTAAAGTATATGTAGGTTAGAAAAAAAATGAGAACTTATATAAATATATATAATCTCAATTTAAATAAAGATTCTTTACAATAAAAATGACAACCTAATTCCATTAAAGTAAACTAGTTAAACAATATTTTAAATAAATTACTTAGAAAATTTATTATTTTCCAAATTAAGTTCTTATGTCTTTCAAAAACTTGAACCTTTTTCTTTCCGCTCAAAATTATCTTTCCAATATTTCTTTCAATCATTAATCCTTTTAAGAAAATAGCTTACAAGAACAAAACGAAAGTAAGAATATTCTTCAAAGAATACACCTCAGTGAATACTGGCAGCTATTAATGAAATAATTAAGCTTCATTTCTTATTTTTTTTTTGTAGAACTTCTTCCTTTACTTACGTTAAGCAATTTACGGGCAAAAGCATTTATTTCCTCTGGTAAACGCTGAACGATTCAGATTTTTTCTTTAGCTCATAAATGAAACAAAATTAATGGATCTTCCCATTTGTTTTCGCTCCGTGAGAAGAGAAAATAATAATTGGAATAAAATATAAAAAAAAGATAAAATTTTCGAACGTATTTCTGGCGATAATTTAAAATTTATCTATCTTGTCGAGGATTCAGTTAGAGATTTTCTTCTTAATTCAGCAAGAGAATTGAAAAATAAAAGAAAATAAACAATGATCACTATAAATATTTGCACGACTTCTTCGTTCTTAATCAAATAATTCTCAAACAAAAGTGCTATTTCTTTCCCAATTTGTTAGCATGTCGTATATTACTTAAGCGATTCTCACGTAATTTATTGAAGCAAGGAATATACTTATGTATTTTATGTAAGCTTAAAATTAATGGTTTAAAACTATTTGCTGTAGCAATAAAAGTGAAGCATAGATAAAATATAATATTATTTGAAATATTTCGATGGTAAATTATTTGCTTCATTCCTGTTGAATATCTTATTAAGCTTTTACTCTGTTCTATATTAAAGTTCTATATGTTTTTGAACTATTGGTTGCAATTTAATGTTGTAAAGTAATGGACTGTGTAACATTGTAACACTAAAATTGTGGAGCAACATGCTTATTTTGACGCAAAAAGCGCTCATATATATATATATATATATATATATATATATATATATATATATATATATATATATATATATATATATATATATATATATATATATATATATATGTATGTATGTATGTGTATAGTACCAATTAAAGAAGAGAAAATCATATTTGGTACATTTACGTGAAAATAGACTTAAAAAAACTGGCACTGGTTGTGACATAAGGGTTCGTGATATTTTCATTACATAGCTCGGCTATTATATATGGCCCTTCTCATGTTGAAATAAAGCTAGCATTAAATACAGAGAAACAGCACAAACATGCATCCTGGGGAACGGTGGGATTTATAACTGTTACATTCATGTTACAGGAGATGCATTTTTGCAATGTCCTTGTCTAATTTGAACAATCAATTGAGTAATCTGATTGACTAAAGTTTTTAATAAATCGTGCTTTGTAATGAGCACACAGGAATGCATATGTATGCGTAACAATAAATAGGTAACTTTTTGGAATAGTAATGTTTTGTTTTTTGTAATTATTTTTTACATCAGTATTACCCTTCTGCCAAACGCAATTTAAGATAAAAGTAGTGATTTCGAAGAGTTAAGAGTTCGTGTAAGAGTTAATCAATAAATTTTGCTTTAATGTATATGCAGGCTCGTATGCTTAATGCAAAGAATGGTTTTTCTCTGGTCAAATTATAGAACATCTAACACAAAAATGCGAAAAATAAAGAGTATTGGACCCGATGCTGTATTGGACCGGTAAGGAATATTGAACCCGATACCTCAACACTTCAGAGATATTGGCGAAAGATCAAACCCTGTAGTGATCAAATGCTGGTGGTCTCAATAATATATTGTTGTTTTACTTGTATCTCGCCGTACAGTATAGCTGTACCGATGACCACTTAGAAGCTCACCATAACGCTGAATGTATATTTATGCTGTTTTTCGTAAAATTGTGTAATCTGTCTTTCAAACTGAAAAGAGTTTTTAAGCCGTTCTGCGTATTTACCGAGAATCCCACATATGTATGCAATTAGTTAAATAAATTTCACTTACCCAATAAAATATTGATAAAACAATGGCCATAGTTTCATATATCTGAGCTTAGAAGATTTAAAACACTTATATTAGCCAGTTGAAGCCATCATTCATTTCCCTTTACCCATTTTTATAATTTGAAATTATATTAGAGTAAAAAAAAATAATTAACAGTCATTTAACTTCTATAAACCGTTTACAGAAACCTCCATTTTATATAAACCATACAAGTGTGAACATATTATGACCATTCTATTTGGTAAGAGGTATAGACATCAAGAGGTTACGATTACCAAATATCTTTTTTTATATAAGTGGCAGTTATAAAGAAAATTTTTATGAGTTCATCGTAATAAAGATCATGGCATAAAAACAATTTATTTGGTTAAATTAACCATTCAGTTTTTTGTTTGTTACTAAATGTATGATCATAGGAACTGTAATTTCGGAAATCAGAATTTCCGGTAAACCATTAACATAGTGAACAGTAAATTACCAAATGAACCGTTTGAATAAAATATATTTTAGTTTCATTTCCAGAATTATAATTTATTTTTTTACCAGAAGTGTCTTAATAAAAATTACAGTCATTAAGCTAGAATTTTTCTACTAGTAGAATTCATTACTCTGAACAAAATATTCTATTATAAGTTGAAAACAAAATATCTTTCAGGTGCCATACATCAGGCTAATTGGCAAAAACTCTCTAAAAATGTTTATTTTCAGAAACGAATTTCCAATATATATATATATATATATATATATATATATATATATATATATATATATATATATATATATATATATATATATATGATAGTACTAATTAAATAGGGGGCAAGAAACCAGCCTTTGTGATACTAGGATGACGAATGTCAACATCAGGGTGGGTATTGAAAAAAAAAACATTTTAAATAACATTATCTTTTTTTAAAGAAAAAAACTATTTGATATTATCATATCCTGCTTTGCAACATGCTTCGTCAATGCATATAATATTTTTGAAATTCTTTTGTTTTTAAATATGAAAATATGATCCAGTATTCTTGTGGTTTTCGAAAGGGCGATTTTAAAAAAAATGTAAGTGATATGATAAAAAAGATGTATTAAGGATAAACAAGAAGTTCATTTATCTCTCTCCAGAACAACAGAAAACAATCTGTTAGTTATCTCTAAGTAGAAAACTGCATACCGGTACTAAAGATCCCGATGTTAGTTTTTCATAAACTATGACTCCCACATTCTGTAGTATTTTCTATTTTAAAAGTTAATAAGTTACATTTACCCTGAATACCATATTTGCTTTTTTTATCATGGTTTATAATTAAATGTTTTGTATCAATTTTTGAATTATCAGAAATAAAGTCATTTTTCATAAATATGTTATTTTTTCAATTTGATATTTTATACCTATCTTGTCCTAAATTATTATATGGTTTTTTACTTCAGCCATTTTCCAATACTTACCGAATATTTTTATGTATATATATATATATATATATATATATATATATATATATATATATATATATATATATATATATATATATATATATAGTGACTAAAAAAATTAAGATAAAATTTTGAAAAAGCATATTTTTTAAAATTGGAATACATCGATGGCAAAACAATTTAATGTTAGAAAAAATTGCCAGTATTTCGCTATTACGAGTAGAAACATGAGAAATATTTAAATAGATTGTACAAAATAATATTATTTACCTTGAATTTAAAAAAAAAATCTTTAACCGAAAGTATAAAAAACTAGAAAAAAAAAATAAAACGCATACGCAGAAGTTTTGTCGAGTTTTTAACAGAAAGAATTCAATTTTTTTGCTTCGAAGGCAAATAGCTTCTATTTGCAAAACAAAATAAAAGCAACAAACAATGTTTGCTGACGAGAGTTGAGCAAATTTAAACGCAAAAAAGAAAAAGAAATAGGACCGTAAAAAAACTTTCGGATTTAGATTGTATTTTTTGCGAAGATTATTGAAATAGAGTTAATCCATTTGGTTTCAATTTAGCGATATATTAAATTTGGAACTATATCGCAAATTATTTTAAATCGCGAAGAATTTTTATTCTTCTTCGAATATATTAGAATATATTTATGCATAGAAGAATATTATGAGTTGAATTTTACGGTCAACTTGCAGTCTTATCGGAAAACAATTGAATGGCTGTTATAGGAATTAAGTTACTATAAATCAATTTGAACCAATTATAGTTTAAAATTAGTGAATTAAAAAATCGTAAAATAGAGATTATAGACTGTTAATATTGATGCAAAATACACGCACAGATCTAACTCAAATCTTTATTAAATTTATGCTATTTAGTACGCGTCGTAAATCACAGGCAATTTTCTTAGCTTAAAAAAATGACTAAAGCACAAATTAAAGTGCATAAATTTATTAACATTGTATTTTGCTTCAGTTTACATGGCACAAAGAGAGAGAGTGAGTATGTCCTATTCTTTGTTGAATTTTCCTAGAATAAGATACTAAAAAGTATAATTTATTATTGTGGTCGATTGTTTAAATTACACTAATAAGTCTCTAAACAAATTAACTTCTATATATGTATTTGCTGACCATGCAGAATGCAATTTAGTGTTAGAAAATTCAATCATTTAGTGTGTGATATAAAAACTGGTGTCAATATTGTATTAAAGAAGTTAAAAATTTCTTGTATATAAATTATTGAACTTTAATCCTCTGAAAATTAATCCTGAAAATTAATCCTCTGAAACTCTTGTTTTTGCAACTATGTTTGTATTTTTTTTAAGTTAGTATAACGTTGTGATGGTTTCGAACTTAATAGACAAATTTTTTTTAGCACTCGATTATTTGTTAATTTTTTTTAATGAAAGCAAACCCTTTGTTAACAATCATATATAATTAAATAACCCTGCAGGATGTTCAGCTAATTAGGATGCAGCTGTTTTGTGCACTGTGCATAGTGCATATTGTCCACAAAACACAAAAGGATTAACTTATTTAAAAGCAGAAGTTTATTCAGGGGAAGGGAAAATTCATTAAGGTCTACAATTGGGTATGTAAAACTCAAGTCTTAAAATCACATTTATTGTGAGTATCGGCACTAAGATTTAATAAGCTTGAAATTCGTTTGTATGGACATTTCAGACAACAATTCCCTACCTGATACGCACTTATGAATTAAAATATTTTTTTAAAGATGTTTTCATCGTCACCTAAATAGCCTAAATGCCGTTTATGAGTTTCCCCTTGATCCTTGGAAATGGAAAACAAGAGACTGGAAGCTATATTCAATCCTGCGGCGTTTAATGACCCGCTTTCATGTTTGGCATTTTCTTTAAAAAAAAAGAAAAAAAACTTGATTATTGATTTTTTAGACCTGATAACGAATATTGAAAGAAATAAAATTTTGCATTATAATTTCAACTAACTAAAACCAATAGAAAAATCTTGGAAAAAGAGATCTTGTCGTTAAAGGCAGCTGGTTTGCACACCGTACACAAAAATAAAAATCCTTCAACTGTAAAGCAGCTGCGCCCTACTGTAGAGTAGTTGTTGCAGTATATCTACGTTTTGCTTTACCAAAAACTCATTGTAGAGAGAAATATGTGGCTTGTAAATTTCCGTGATGTTTTAATCAGGTAGCAACAGTATCTTTCTGGATGCCGTAGCAAATAAATATTTTTCCCAATCTTTACCAGAAATTCACCTTGTAGAAAGCTTCAATAGTCGGTGCTTGAGGTAAAACTTTTTTGAACCACACCCTTATTTTAAAAAAGGCAGTTTGGATTTGTCCATCCTCCCCTTCTTGAGTTTAGAGGACACAAAGTGTGCTAATCATACTTAAATATTCAACCTTTGGTTCATACCCAATTCATCGTTATTAACAACTCTTTCGTCCTGTTTCAAGTAGACGCTATCTAAAAGTATGCCTATGAGCTGTTGTGCGAATGCTTTTGTAGTGAATTAACTTCTACGCAAATAGTATTTCCATCATTGCAAAAGACCACCAACATCACGAAGAATATTTTTTCTACAATTTCATTTTTGTTTTAATTCTATATCGTTTATTTAATCATTCTTCTATAAATAATTTTACTTAAGTTTATTCAAATTAATTATTTATTATTATTATATATATATATATATATATATATATATATATATATATATATATATATATATATATATATATATATACATATTTATATATATATATACATATTTATATATATAATTCGCTTTTTAAAAGAGGGTTCCTCCTATCAACTAAAATTTTGAATAGGATATTTTTTTATTTCCTTTATCTCAAAGAATTCTAAGAGTGAATCAAAGAAAGCCAAAATAAAATAAAATAAATATATTTTCTAGAAGCATTTCGTTATTTTGTAATTCCCCCTTCCCCGATTTAAAAGACCGAATAAAAGCAGGAGGACCAAACGATACCTTGTGTCCCGGCAGTTTCATTCTAGTTGTCCTCTGAAGCGCGAATGCGATATGACTTGCTCTCTCTTTTATCTTATACTTTTCTTTTTATTTTTATTTTTCATGTCTCGGGAAAATATCGCTTTTACACTCCAGTCGTCAGATGGCAGCACGCGTCTCCCATGTTGTATACTGTCAATCTATATCAACGATTTCACATTCGGTTACATTCTTTATTTCGCATTTTTCATTGAGGGGCAAACCTCCCCTTAGAAATACTCCCACTGATATCATTCCTTCTTTTGCACTCACGTCATTCAATATTTTGGGGGTTTTGAATGGGTGGAGGGGGTCTACGAATAAGTAGGGTAAAGTCACAAAAAAGAAAGATCGCCAAACTCAGTATTGATGTCCTTGTTTATTTATTGACTTTCGGTGTCGGCAATTTTTAACCGAGCTGCGTTTTTTAGGGCTTGACATTTTAGATTTAGAATAAACCAAGAAAAAACTTAGATCTATAAGTAGTGCGCAAGATTTTATTTCATATACTTATTTTGTTTTTTCCTTTTCACACAGATTATATCTATTAATAATTAATATCACAATCATGCAGTTTTTAGGAATTCCTAGTGAAGCTGCAAACATTTCATGTTATATATTTTTTATTAATGTTCTTTTACACATTTTTTATTAATATTTTTTTATACATTATAAATATTTTTTAAATAAATAAATCTTTTAGTTCCGTTTCTCAGATTAGTGCTTGGTGAATTAAATTTATTTATTCAAATATGTACCTAACTTATTTTCAAACTGAAACCTTCAATTTACAAAATAAATTTATTTGAATTACAATAGATAAAAGTTGACCAACACTTTATATTCACTCTAAAAATGTTTGGTGCATAGTTACTAGCATTCTTGGTGTTGAGGCAAACTAAATTTGTTTATATTATATGTAGTCAGATGTTTTCTCTACGTTGTCACTGTTACAGTTTTATTTATTTATTTATTCATTTTTGTTTATTTATTAACAGACAACATATATTTTCTTACGCATTAGAATTAACTTATACCTTCATTACACAAATAATTTATTTTAAAGAAAATCACGTTTTTAGTAATATATTATTCCCACTAGCTCTTTCAAACGATTGCTATTTTGTCAATTTTTCATAATTTTTTGCACAATAAAGTGTATTTACTTTACCCCAACACCAAAAATAATGGGAACTATCCTTCATTTTTTTTCTTAAGTGAAGAACTCAAACACGTAGAAATTTTGGAGATAGATATGTTCAACTTCGTATTTTTAAAATTTTTAACCATACTCTGAAGAGAAGAAAACTTTTATGTCATGCATATCAAGACACAAAGAATCTTTTCGTCAAACGATAATATAAGAAAAATGTTTATGATCTGTAATTACCTTATATACGGAGAAAAAAAACCCATGGAAAGTCCTTTTAGTTAACATCATCAGGATTTCATCTATGTCTTTCCATAATTATTTCAGTTAACCCAACACCATCAGGATTTCATCGGTGCCATTCCGTAACCAAGTTACTATTCATGAACTTTTCTCTAATTAAACATTTAACTATAGAGAAACTTGAATAATTTGAAGTCAAAGGGACTAGAGAAGAATTCGAATTACAGAAGAGCACTATTAAAATAAATTGTCCAATTATTTGGAATGATCAAGGACAATACGTTTATTTATTTATTTCATTTTTCATCGAACATCCAGATTTATCTTCAAATTCTTTGAAGTGGGTTAAGAAATCTCCCATAGTTTCTTTGTTTAGAGTGCACTCCCTTTCCACCAGCGTTTGTCCTATCCAGTTGAAATAAAGGTGTAGTATAGAAGGAACTTATTTTTCCAGTAAAAGAATAAAATGTTTATAATTTTCACGAAATAGAAACAGTTCGAATGAGTTTTCTGATCGGTTTGCTTTTAAAAAACGTCGTACCACTAACTATTTTAATAAGTTTTGTAGATGAACGAGGTGTTTCTTCAAGATTTCAAATTATCCGGATATCTAGTTAATCGGATCAAACTCGCTCCAAGTGAGCATCGCTCTATTATATTTGAGTTCTCTGAAATAGAAGGTAGGTGTGAATCAAAAATATATACTTTATCTAAAAATCTTTATCTAAAATGTCTTTTTAATAAATTGAACCTTGTTTAACTCTCTATAATTAGAATTATCAAAATTTAAACTTGTATTCCTATAAACATTTTGGATAGAATTCCAAGACCCTTGAAAATTTTCTGATTCTTTTCAAAGTCCTTCCTTAACCTTTCCTATGTTTCCAGGTTATTTTGATAACTTATAAAGAGATTTAACTTTTTTTAATACCATAATAGGATCGTAGAAATAAAAATTAAACTATCAGCACAAGAACTCAAAATATTACAACTGTATTAAGCAATGCAAAGCACGCTTGAATCAGAGACCGAAAGAACAACCGCATTTTCAGGGACTATCCAATTTACAATCCTTCCTCGCAATCCACAGAAAAATAGACTTATCTGATTTAAGTTGTGCGTCGAAGTCTTTCCTCAGAAGTGGTAGGATTTTTTAATCTACCAATAGTAAAGCAGAGGTAAGATAACCTCGATTTTACTTTCCTTAAAAATTTCGTCGTGAGAATATTTTTCAAATTAATATTTTAGGGACACTCATACGAGAAATTTAAATTATTCATAAATAAACCTCAAAATTTTTTACGATTTTTAAAATTATTTTTCTATAGAATTCTATTAAAAGCAAAAAATTCGATATATCTAAAAAATAAATTAAACACTCTTCTTCGAAACCCGAAAGTCATTTAAACGATATTTTGTTTTATAATTGACGTTGAATAGCAGACCCAATTCAGAGTTTACGATTATAAATGTCCAATTTCATGGACTTGTAATTTTGATCAGCCTAGAAGACAAGGGATCTCCTGCATCAATCATTGGGACACACTAGCCTTCGTGGCGGACTATTTGATGGAACCAACGCACAGTTGAGTTACATGGGCAGGAAACACATGAAAACCTTCCAAGTTCAGCTGAATGGCAAGGGGATTCGAACCCATGAACGGTCGTCTACCACTGATAATATTTTACGTTAACACTGTGGTCGGTGAGAGCTGGTAGTGGAATTTGTATCAACCAGTCACCGCTGGTTTTCGAACCTGGGCACATCATTGTGATGCTAATGCTCTATCCACCAAGCCTTTGATTTCAAAAGTAATCGATGATTTCTATTACTCTTATGAGTTTGTATCATTAACTGTTGGTATAATTTTGTCCATTTTTACTCAGCACCCTCTATACATATTGCGAAAACGGTGCAATATGTAAAAAAAAAAGCCACATTTTTTTCTGAGAAGACAACAATTATCCTTGATCTTGTTTAGTATTTGCAAAGTCAATCCAGCAGTGAAATATTTAGATTAATAAGAAAAATCAATTACTCAATGATTTTAAGGGATATTATTGAAAGCAAAACATTTTCTAAATGAACAATTTTCAAATATATTTTTGAACATTTCAGCTATTGGCCCATTTAATATGATAGAATATTTTTTTATTAAAATAGTAGATGTAGTTTAACATTAAAGCTTTCCTTCGAGTTTAAGTCACTCAAACTCTGGTTTTCTTTTCTTTTCGTCAAAGCATTATTAAAATATAATTCTAAAAACACATTACTAGTTAAAATTTTTTTTATCTTTACTTTGTGTTTTATTATCCTAAATAAGAACTGTAAAAATATGAAAAAGTTGTCTTTAATTGCTCTTTGCTACATTTGCAATAATATAGGTCGGGGTTCTCTGAAATAGAATTTCATTATTTTTTATAAATCGATCTAGAGTTAATAAAAATTAATGGAAATAAATAATTAGCTAATTACACTCAAATGTTTCTTCTATTTACAAGAAAGACTGATAGAATAAAATTATGATTGAATTATGATTGAATTATGAAACTATGATTGATTGAAGTTCAAAAAAATAAAAAAAACATCAAAGATACCCGTGTTTACCTAAATTCCCTATAATTCTACGTGTTATAGGTGTTATTATTAAAATGAAAATTATATATATATAACGTCGTTGCCAAGTGGAAGGATTAAAACAGGTCTTAGGCCGGGAAGGAGGGTACAAAATTTATTTATTAATTATTAGTCAGAGCAGTCATGAGAGTGAGTACGAAACGTTGCGCTCCTCGGTTACATGTTAGGGAAAATCTTGCAAAGTAAATCCGTAAAATGTTTCAATTTAGGAAAAGAGGGAAATCTTAGAAGTTGTAATTGGTTTATGAAATAGGTCAAATGATTGCCACGAAGATTACAAGGGAAAATGTCTTTATTTAAATTTATGCATACTTGTGCCAAAAATAGATTTAGAAACAGGATGTGGCTTGTTAAAAGTGTGAGAAAGCATTTCAATTAGAATTAATTAGGATGACATAAAAAGATTAATAGAAGCTTTTTATGTTATATATATATATATATATATATATATATATATATATATATATATATATATATATATATATATATATATATATATATATATATATAAAATTATAAAGCAAATTTCGTTTTAAAAACTATCCTGATTCCAAAAAATGATTCAAAGAAGATAAATTCCAAAATTAATTTATAATTTACACATTATTTATGCTAATAAATTCACGAGGTACCATTTCTATAGAAAATAAACAAAGGAACTTTCCTAAAGTTCCGTAATCAATTAAATTAGTGTATAAAAGTGTGATAATATCTCTAAAACTCATTCGGATGAAAATAATACCTCATGTTGAGTTTTACCTAAATTTCACAAAACATTTCTCTAAGTAGTAGATATCCCAAAAGTAAGGAGCAAAGCTACTCCTAGTACATTACACGTATTTATAAAGCGTGGCAAACCAGAACTTCTTGGTATACGTTTCTAAGGCTTAAAGTCTGACACGCAAGTTGCACAGTACTCAAGGGCGATTAAAACAAAGTAAACACAACCTGCCATCTATCTTCGCTAGCTTCCCTTCACGTGTGCGTGGGTCTTTGTTGCCAGCTCAGGGCGCGACATAAAAATAATTCCATATCTTGTGATAGTCTTACCTGTCAAATACTTACCCGAAAACTAGATAAACGTATAATGGTATGTAAATGTTCAAGTCCCTCACGCACGCTTCAGCCTTATCTAAAATCGATAATTCTCCATCGTGGAATCATCAAATCAACAATAAAGATAAGGATTTGGAGACTACCGTTTCCCTTCCAACCCCCAAACTGATCTTGTTTGCTTTTTCGTGAAAGTGAGCGAGATTTTCATCAAATGATTTCTTCCCCAGAGGTATAGATTGAATCGCATAACTTTTCATTTCAAAGAATGTGCTAATCCCGGAATTCGTATCTCATTTTTAGATCTTATTTAATTCAATATTTTGATTTAAGATTGTTTTACGATAACTCTAAAAAGAATCATTTTCTTAATTTTGGTTAAATTTTATATTATTAAACTATGAAAATACATTGACTGATTATATAGCAAGATAATGCTGTGTACATTGCGTATATTATGTATATACAGATAGGAAATAATTGTCATTGTCTAACTTGTGATCTAATGATCGGATTTTCCCGCACTGAGATATAGTGTTAAAAAAAATTTTAAACGTTAATATTAAATATGCTAATTAATTTTTACAGGTTATATAATGCTGGATTAACTTAATTTAATTAAATTGTTCGTTAGATAATGTAAAACACGCATATGTAAATTCATATTAAAAAGTTTTGGCCATTTTTTTTTACTGAAGTATTGGAATCATATTTTTCAGATTACGGTTATTTTCCATATTTTGAGGATCAAAAAATCTATTGCGTCAGAAATAATATTTATTATAGAGTGTATGTTTATCCAGTAAAACTACATTTTTGACTGATTTCGTAATCATTTTGATGAAATTTGTGCAAAATGATGAAATTTGCTCTCTCGAATCATAAAGATTGCAACTCAGCATATGAAAACTCGACTCCTCTTAAAAAGGTTTGATTTACTTTTTTCACACATGAACGTAAAACATGTTTTTTTTCTTCTCTAAAACGCTTGTAGCTTTGTCTCTAAAATCAAGTGCTAAAAATAGCTATACTGACTCAACTATTAATTATATTATGTACTCAAGGTAAAGACAAGCAAACTAAGTCATGACGCAACAAGTTAGAACAACAAAAGGATAGAAGATAGGTAGTGTACCTCGGGTTCGTGGAAACCCGAATCTATCCAGAGAAATCATCTTAGTTAATGAATATTAAAAAAAAAGGAACTAAAGTAAAATTTATAAATAATATACGTGGCATTAGAAATCCTGACTTGATCATTTTTCTGTTTTAAGTTTTAATGAGTCTTCTTGATAAATGAGTGCTATATCCTGAGCCATTACAGCTCAACCATATACGTTGATTACAGAAGTAATATACATAATACTCAATTGAATTACTAACTTATACAAAATATGACAAAAATTTGCGGTGGCTCAGTGGATGTCTCAGGTTCAAATCCCCTTGAGGGCTGGTTGATATGAATTCTTCTCCCGGTTCGCAGTAATCAGAGTGTTGGAGTAAAATATCATCAGTGGTAGATGGACCATGGGTTTGAATCCCCTTGACCTCGGGATAACCATTGGAGGTTTTCGGGATTTCCCTCTCTTCGTAATGCAAATGCGGGTTAGTTCCATTAAAAAGTTATGAAAGCTAGTCTGTCCCGATGCTTGATCCATGAGTTCTCTTGTCTTCTACGTTGGTTTAAAAATTTAAAAGCACGGACATGAATATTGATAGTAGTAAACTCAGAATTGGGTTGGTTATTCAATGTCAGTTTTGAAATAAAATGGGCTTCAAGGAGGTCTAAAATTATTTTTCATTTTGCTGTAAAAAAAAGCTTAACCGAGCACATTGGAAAATAACAAAAATACGCTTTCAGCAAATAAAACACCCTTCATCAAAAAGTGCTTCTTCCACTATTGCTGAAGACTAGAGTTGATTTAATAGATTTAAAATTGTAAAAAAAAATAGTTTTTTTAGGGTACATAAAAACTAAACAATTAATGTTAATTTATTGAAAAAATATAATTTGATACGGTAAAATTGTAAATTCGTTCTTTAAATTAAGAATTTTCTCTTCTCTGAAAATTATAGGCTTGCTGCATTCTTGCATGAAAACTTGTCAAGTACTCACCATAAAACAATACTTATATAAAAAAAATATTACATAAAAATTAAAAAATATTTTTCTATAAAAAAATATACGAAAAAAATAGTGAGTTCTCTATAACTCAGTCATTTAAATATTAGTAATAATTTAATAAAATATTGATTAACATAAAATTTAAAAAAAGCTGGTACTGTACTCTTTCACTATTTTTCAATTTTAAAATGTACCGAATTTCTATCAACAGAATTCTTTTCCTCTCAGACTGGCACTGAATAATGCAATAAAAAATACCTAACTGTACAATTTCGAAAGAAAAAAAAAGAAAAGAAATCCCATTTCCCAAAACATAGAAAGACAAGGAAAATCATAGAAATATTTTTCGAGCAGTATTTCTTATCCCAAACCGTGTCACCATCTGCTATGTATTCAGAAACAGCATCGCTTTGACAAGAAATGTGTATCGGCTATCAATTGCGGCTCGGTCGAAATGTCAACATGAAGCGGTCATACGTCTTCCTTTCCGCTGCGACCTAAGTGTCATTAATCTTCAACGGTCCTATGGCATTGCTACATATGCTATACAACTTCTCTAAGTTCCGTTTCAAGGAATATTTAGATACAGATAGTAATTACAATGCACAAACAATTTACTAAATCATTCACTATCAGTAACATTTCCTTTTCATCACGTTAAATATTTATATTTATCTGTAAAGTCTTTGTTATTCGACTAATCCAACAAAACCTATTTTTAAGTACTTTCTACTATGGTTAGCATTTATTTTAGAATTATTTGCATTCAAAAGGAGAAACACGCATTATATTCGACTTTTTGAAATGGAAAACAAGGTTTTAACGGATGCCTATAAAATATTTTGTCTCGATAAATCGGGAAATTAAAGGGCTTGAGGAAATACAAGTGATAAGTGACAGTTTTTTTAAAGGGAAAATTTTTTTCAATCTAATTCTTAGTATTATTACTAAATCAGTGCATAAGATTTAGAGATTTCTACTTTAAAACACCAAATTGGGAGTACTTTATGTAGTTCTACATCAGAGATTGATGCGTAGATTCAATTTTAGTGTGATATTAAACATCCAAGTTAAAAAAAATCGATATATATATATATATATATATATATATATATATATATATATATATATATATATATATATATATATATATATATATATATATATATATACACAAAGAGTATCCCGTAAATGTTGTGGCAAAGTAGTGCTTACCATATAAATTAAGAATTACTTGAGGAATTATGACCGGAATTGTCGTCGTCTGCCGCTAAGGGCGCTTTCCCTTTTTAAAGTGTTGCATTGTGTACCTTTGAACATCAGGTTCTTTTATTTATCTAACTTATCTTAATTTTTTCGTTTTTTATAACTTATCGTCAGAGCTGCGTCCAAATAAGTTCATTTCTCAGGTGACAGAGCATTCATCTTTCAATGAGGTGAACTGGGTTCGAATCCATGGTCGGTACAAATTTCGCATCCGTCTTGCATCGACCACAGTGCTGGCGTAAAATATCCTCAGTGGTAGACGGATCATGGGTTAGAGTCCTCTTGTCGTCAGGCCTACCGGGTGTGGTTTTCGTGTTTTTCCCTTCCATGTAACGCAAATGTAGGTTAGTTCCATCAAAAAGTCTTCCTCGAAGGCAAATTATTCCAATACTTGATCCAGGAGTTCACTTCTTCTCGCATCCAGGATTTTTTCTGGATTGAGTTCAAAATTACGAGGCTATTGAGTTGAAACCACAAAACTCACAAAATTTTGTGTCGTCTTTTTTAAGGACGGTTATAAAATAAAATAATAGTAACATAGAATCGTCGTGGCTCATGCAATTTAGCGTTTGCCGTAAAGTGAGGCATTCGAATCCTAGAGATGGCTGGTTGATACGAAATCCGCACCCGGCTTGCACCAAACACAGTGCTGATCTAAAATATACTCAGTGATAGACGGAATCCAGGCTTAGAGTTCCCTTGCTGTCGGGCTAACTGTGGAAGTTATTCGTGGTTTTCCCTTCAAAATAACGAAAATGCGGGTTTCCATCAAAAAGTTCTCCTCGAAGACAAATTTTCTCCCTATATACTTGATGCAAGAGTTCCCTTGTCTTCTAGATTAGGTTCAAAACAACAAGGCTACGGAGTTGAACATTAGTAGTCATAAACCCGAAAATTGGATCGGCTGTTCAACGGAGGTTATAAATTAGTAGTAGCATAAATTTAACATTTATAATATTTTAGCAAAATAAAAGCGCAAGTTTAGAGGCACACAAAAGGATGCGTTTTAGGACAACGCATCCATAATTGAAAAGCGCCCCTAGCAGCATAAGATTACATTTCTGGTCATGGTATCCTAAATAAATCTTAATCCTTATTCCCTGCCTCCTCTAGAAGTTGGTCGCAACATTTACGGGATACCCTGCATACATATAATGTTTGTTTGTATTTTTTATTTATTTATTTATTTATTTTTTTTGAGAATGATGGACAAAAATAAGAATAATTATTCCATCAAATTATATTCTGTGCATTCTGGTTCAATGCCTTTTGCTCTCTTTTCTTCAGTAGAATGATTCCAAGTTCAAAAATTTTTAATCCACTGGCGGTTGAGGAAATGAGCAAATTTAAGAGAATATTTCTCACCAATTCACTAACTTCCTATGTACTAACACCTTCCTATGAAAAACCAGTTTAGCTATGAGGAGAAAAGTGCAGATTAAAATACGGCTTTTTGCGAGCAGAAACGTCAGTGGGTTAATTCTTTGTTGGCAAAAACTGTTTTAGTTTAGTTTTGACCTCCTAATTTGAAGTAAAGAATTTTCCACTTGAAAAGTTTTTGTCAAAGACAGAATATTGTTGTGATCACCACTTTCTTTTTACCAGTGAATAAGTGCTCCTAAAATGGAACATTTTCTTGACGTTTAAGAAGCTTATCATTGATCAACGCTACGCCACATATACTTTCCTTAAAACCCATGAGAAATCCATATGTCAAGTTTTGAGAATAAACCTAAATGTATTAAATGATCATGAACGGTTGAATTCAACAAATTTAATCTTTTAGAGATCTCATGTTTCGTTTGCATCAAATAATAGTCGGTTTACATCAATTAATGCCTATGCGTCGTCATCAATTTCAAATGTTCTTTCAGAGCGTGGTACAGCTCTAACATTAAATTTGCCAAATCAGAATTTCGCAAACCAGTTTTTGTACTGGCGTTCTGTTAATACATCTTTTCCAGACACATCGGACAATTTCTTTCTCGCTTAAACAGCAGTTTTACTTTTTCGGCATAAAAAAAAGTAAAATATGCCTAATATGCAGTTTTTCACTCTCCATATTTGAAAGAAAACCAACGAAAAACTCTTGCGTAGTATCAATCGAACTCTTTCACAAGCAAGCTTTGCTATACATGCTGTCAAAATATATATATATGCTGTCAAACATGCTGTCAATATATATATATAAACAATCCTATATGTGGTGCAAGGAATAAGATACATGGTGAATGGTTGTCAATACTTAACTTACTCTCATTACATTATTGTAATTAATGAGCAAAATAATAAGTAATTCTTTAGATCTAAAAATCATAAATAAAGTATGTGTTTGCAAATAATAAATGTATATGTTTAAATAAAAAAAAATTGACAGTAATTGTTTCTTATTGCTTACATTTTACAATATTGACTAAGAGCAAAATTATAATGAAATGGAAAATACTGGAGATACCTATAAATAAAGTTTTTTTTTCTTTTTGTCTATTTTGCACAGATGAATTATTTTTTATTTTCGGTCCTTCATTCAAGAGCAATAAATAGGTCAGAAATGTATGCATGAAAAAAGAACATATAATGCACCAAAATGTTATTTTTTGGCTATTATTTTTTATTTGGCTAGTATTTTTTGGCTAGTTTTGTGTTTGGCCTGTTAAAAAAACACAAAAAACAAAATATTATCTCTACTTATTTAGTGGACTACTTTTAATGTCAGAGATTTTGAGTGTTCAGATTTTGTGAACTAAGAGAAATAATAGCATTAGAAAAATAAATAAATGAAGCTATTATCTTACTACACATTTTTTTTATTCATAAAAATTGATCCAGCAAAGATAAAAATTTAAATAGCAATAATTAATAATTTTACTCATATTAACATGTTTCAAATCGAATATCATAAAAATTTAATTTATTCCAATTGCAATTTTTAAATTAAGTTTGCAGAAAATGTATACTGTATTAGAGTTTAAAATCAATCAATGTTTTTAACACAGTATACGACAGTAACATCATCCTCACAAAATCATATTAGAAAAAGCTCTAAACAAAAATATGAAGAAAAGCTTAGTGTTTTAAAAGTTACATTTATTGAGTAAAAGTTACACTTTGAAATGTTAAGTAAATTTATATGCGTGAATATATGGAGTGCGACAAAAGTTGAGAAATATCCTTCAAGTAAAAGTATCTGATTCCCATTCTTTGAGAATTATAACATAAACTGGATTATGCTTTTGAGTGGGGATCTTAAAAATTTGAGCAGTTAATGTTAGGAATTACCATCACTAAGAAACATGCAAAATCTTATAATTTTAATTTCTGTCACCTCAATAGCCCGAAATTAAGGCAAAAAACGTTTAAAAATAAAAAATTATTAAAAGTCACAGACTTTATTGATTGTCATGTGGTAGAGCTTAAAATTTAGGCATATGTAATAATTTATGCATGTACAAAATTTAAGAATAAGTTAATATCTTTTGACTTAACAGCGCCAAATTTGTGATTTTAAAGGACTGTGATTTTGAATACTTAGATATTTAGATATTTTTGTTACTTAGACTTATTGGGTTGGTTACAAGTGTTTGGTTATTAGGGTTTGGATTATTATAACTTTAGATTATTAGAAGTGTGTTATATATGTTTTTTAAACCTCGTTGCCGGTCAGATGGCATACGATACTTATTATTAAATTTTGTACATACATTGTTACACAATTGTAAATTTTAAGTTCTAATGATTGGTGATCTGTAAATACGAGACAGTTTATAATGTTTAATTTATAATTTTTTATTTTATAGTTTTTAATCAAATTTTTACCTACGCTGGCAGTAGATACCAATTCAGAGTTATAAGATTTCGAATGCTTCTTTAATGATTTTAGTTTAGAACCTTTTTACCCATCGCTAAAATAGTTAAGTTGCATCGACATTTTGGTATCACTCTAATGTATATTTCAATCTGTAGCATGCTCACTTCTGACGCAATTCAATATGAAAAGGTTAATTTGTAGAAAACGTTTTTTGTAGAAGATATAAAAATTATATTCGTTTTTAAATAGATGTATCATTATTAAAGTTGAAGACTAGTAGCAGTGATTTAACAAAATATTTTGAATAAGGGCATTCGACAATGTCAAAATAGTTATGATATGTGGGGACATATACAAATTCTAGAGTGAATGGAAAAGCCACTGGGAAAGAAGATAGGGAATTATTTATCAGGGAAGAGCACATTTAATGGGTATCTAATCTTCTATTCAGGGAACTGAAGGGACTCCCTTAAATGTGATGCCACATCAATTTGAGGATAATCCATAACAGTTATAACATCTATCGACGAGTTTCCATTTATTTTTGACTCACTTGATCTGTCTATTCTAATGCATCTATACTCTTCGAACAAAATTTTTATCTCAGTTTTGTTCTTAACGATTTCATACTTAGATACAAATTCTTCCCAAAGTAGACTGTTTCTCACCCAGCCGTCATCATGAAGAATTCTCAATGCTTGTTGCTTGGACTTATCATATCAATAATATTATACTCTTAATATTTATGATCCAGTATTTCTAAAAAATCTCTGGTTTGACAATAAGTTTGATATCCTAATGCTTTTAAAGCCTTACGAAATGTCAATAACCTCCCACTTAAGGTCTAAAAATACTGCTCTCCCTTTTTTATTGTTTGTCAACTGAAGACTACAACTCCATAAAAAAATGGTATTTTAAATTGAAACACATCATCAATATTAAAATGAATCTTAATCTCCACCTGTCTTAAATATTTGGTAGCCAATTGCGAGATGGTGATTCGAAATTTTATTGCTCTGTGTTAAGTACTGCTATAAAAGCTGAGTACTTGTATAAATACTGGGGTTAAATAGAGATACTATCGGAAAAAAAAATTTTTTTACGAGTTTCAGTCAATTATAATAGTAATAGAAGCAATCAAATAATGTATTTGAAAAAAAAATTCAATTTTAAAGAATCATTCGAAATCAACAGATATGTGTTCAAACGAAAGAAGAAAAAAAAACAGATAGCATTTATTATAATACACACTTTTAAGGAAATTAATTTAGATAAACAAATGTATCTCAAAATCAACTATATGATATGCAAACGTGTAGTTTTTCTAATAATCAATACTTAATTACAAGTATGGAATCATAAAAAGAACAGAATTAACTTTCACTAATGAATTAATTTATTTTAACGAAAAAAGTAAAGGTAGGAAAAAGCTAGGAAAAAAGATAATGAATAATCATTATAATCTTTCCTCTCGTTTTTTCTTTCTTTTGAAATCTAAAACTTTAAATTAGAAATGAAATAATTGGTGTAATTTTTGCTATAATAGATTGCGAACTAATTTAAAATGTAACTGAAGGTGCTCTTAAACCGTAGGTATTTACAGGCTGCTAACTTTTTGCGCTTTCGAAAAAAATTTCTTCTAGTTGTAGCTAGGTGTACATTTTAATACATTATTCGTCTGGTAATATTTCGCTTGAGGCTATTTTCAACAACACTATAATGTGAGAAGTTAAAAAGTTTATATGAAAAACCATTTTGTTCCAGCTTTTTCTCAGTGAGGTTTTTAAAATGTATGCAAAATTACAAAAAGCGTAATAGTTGCCAGTCCTCTACTTATACCGAATAATACCCAAGAATTTCAAAAACTTACAAAGAATACAAAAAATTAAATATTCTGAAGAATTTAATTAATTTAAAATAAGATTTTAAGATTTATTTTGAAATAGATTAATAATGGATTAAGACGTAAAAAATTTACACTCATACCCCCTTTGGTATACAATGCATGATAGAAAAATCAGCTGTTTTAATATTTCATTTTTAAAACTTAATTTTTGCTTTTTTAAATTTCTTAAATAATAAAATATAAAATTACAAATACATAGCTTATCAGCATTTTATTTTTTATTGTAAAATATGTAAACACAAGTCAATGAATTTTAATTTTTTTCTTTTCGAAATAAAAGATCTATTTTTATATTATTAACTGTGTTATTTTAGATTTTAGTTCCGTAACGAGTATTTTTTCTTAGAAATTTAGTTATCTAAAGCAAACAGAAGTAATGATTTGTTTGCATATTTAAAAACCAAATTATGAAGCTCTTTATCATCAACAGATGGCAGCTTCGCAGCATAACGGAAAGCGGGAGAAACTTGCCATCAATAGCTGATTAGAATGATATGTTTATTTAGTTATTGTGGCGTTCGTTAAACACAAAATAATTCTTTATATGTTTTTATTATTTCAATGTTGAATAATTAAAAATGAAATTGAATCAGTTAGTATTCATGGTGTATATATATATATATATATCAAAATGAAGATAAAACAAAGGTAAATTACAGACAAATGGAAAAAAAAGGGGTGTGGAATAATAATAATAACAAACAACTGGGGAAAGAAAAAGAATTAATTTAACAAAAAAAAAAAAAAAAAGAAGAAAAAAAAAAGGATAAAGTTTTTTTAAAAAACCGGAAAAAAAACTTTATCGTTTCTATTTATTATTTTTTTTTAAAATTAATTCTTTTTCTTTCCCCAGTTGTTTGTTATTATTATTATTCCGCCCCCCCTTTTTTTTTCTTCATTTGTCTGTAATTTACCTTTGTTTTATCTTCATTTTGAACTTATCTTATGAGTTCTATTTACTTGCAGCTTATGCGCAATAAATGATACTTATTGTTTTTCTTAAATTTTTTCTGTTTTTTTTTTTGTATTTATTTATTTTGCTGTATATATATATATATATATATATATATATATATATAGATATATATATAAAGTTTTTAGAGTTAATGCAAGAACTTAGAGTGGTAAACAACATTTCCTTCAGGTATTAAACCCAGGAAGCAAATTATATTACATGAAGAAATAGGCTTAGGAATGTATTGAAGTATTTCATCAAAAACATCATATTAATTTGAAAATCATCAGTTTACTGTACTAGATTAGAGCGATGACACAAATATTAAAATCTTTCAGATCAAAAACATAAAAGTATATAGCATCTGAATACATCATTTTCTGAGAACAATATAGTCTTTTTAAAAACTGCCTTAATATTTTTTTAATGAAATGTATGCCAGAAAATTATTACAGAAATATTAATGATGGGATTTTCAGATTGTTGTGGATAATACAGTCATTTAAAGTTTTAAGGGACATTAATAGAAATATAGCGTTTTAAAACTTTTGGTCAAACTCTTGCTTGAAACCTCTGTGGCTCAATTACTTTTATTTTACTGAAATTACATTATGTTCTATACATTAAACCACAATTGCTATTTGTATGAAATAACTGAAATAAAACTAAATATTTTCTTGAAAATTTAAAGCATTTGGACAACTTTAATTAATTTAAATTTAATCAAAGCAATATTTCATTTGTTACATGAGTTACATTTTAAATTAAAAGTTTTTATGAAGTCAAGCAATCATAAAATGTATTTCAACAATAAGAGTAGAGTAGTTTATTTATCATAGGCCGTTTAAAGGCCATAAAGTAAAATTTGGAGTTACTTAGAAAGCTTGTTTATCAAAGTATTCCTCGAAAAGCATACATTTTACGTTTTATTCTGTAAAAAAATAATTAAATAAAAATTTCATTGCAAAAAAATGCAGTATTTATTTTTTTCATGCAAATTAATATTGTACTGGGTTTTATTAAAAAGAGTAAGGTGGTGGTTTAGTAAAAAAATTCACTGTGAAAAACCTCTAAATAATGATTTTATTTTGCGTATTTAAGCGTGTCGGTAAAAAATCATGAATCACGTACAGACTGTGTTTCTCACAAAATCAAAAAATGATGAACAATAAAACAACTAAATATGAAAGAAAAATCCTTAAATCACCTCGGATTCTTAAAACTTAAGTTTTTCTAAAGAAATTAATAGTCCTGTTATTGTCATTATTATCTGTGTGGATTTCATATTTGAGGCATATTTGATGTCCGGCAATATAATATTTTTCATTATGGGATTTAGCAGCTTGTTGCCTTATGTCCTTATGCCTTATATGAATCCTTATGCATTTTTATATCCTTATGCCTTATATGAATATTTGAAAGATAAACAAGATTAGAAAATATTCACATTAAAATAGATTCTATTCAATGTAAATATTTACATTAGAATAGATTTAAATTGTCTGGATCTCAAATTCATTAAGTGCCCATTGTATCATTACCACTTTCAAAATATGATTGGATTGAATAGATTGAATAGAATTTCAAAGATAGCAGGTTTAATTGCTATTTAAAAATACAACTTATAAGCAAAGAATAAAATACTGTTTTTAAGACTAATGATAAACGTAGAAATCTTTCTTAAATTCAAGTTTTTTATTTATTTATATTATTTTCTTAAGTTAATTACGCCTCCAATGTATCCTTAGATATTGCGCCATTTTTTACCTTTTTATATATATAGATTTTTTAAGATATATTTAGATTTTATATATATTTAGATTTTTGGTGTCATTTATAGAGGAAATTGAAAAAAATCTTCTAAAACGTAATATCATGCAATTTTGATTATATTTATATCTAAAACACAATTATCATGGATTGGGGAATTTTTTAACGCCATTGCAAAAAAACAATGGTATTATAGAAGTAAGATTTTTCAGTTATTCTTTATTTCTAAATACTTTAAAGGAACCACATATTATTAAAATTTTTTGATAAATTATGTTCTGATTTACAATATAGTAAGCTGAGGAGGAAAAGAAAGAAAGTAACATGCAGTATTCTAAAAGAAAAGTAAATTTTAATCTTAGTTTTGAAATGGATTTTGAAAGTGTCTGAATATTTTCTAATTACGCAATCACTAATATGATTATAAATGTTTATTAACATAAATCTTATCTTTATGCTAGTTAAAATGTAGCACGTTTTATTTGACATAAATTTTTATAATGGATATTATTCCATTTATTAAAACATGGAACTATAAAACTTCATTATATTTCAAAGCATGCATTCGCATTAGTTTTTTTCATATTACTAAAATAATTTTATGTAATAAAATTTAAATAAAAACTGCGTTATAACTAAAATTAGTAAATACTAGAGAACAAAAACTCGAGATATTAAATATTACCATAAACAAAACTATACCTTTTATTATACTCATAAATACTATTAAAAGAGTCTAGCAAAAAATTAAAAAAAAATAAAAAGTAATGTTTTTGTTGGAGAAATTTATGTGCTTGAAAAAACGCTAACACAAACACTCAGAATACAATAGAACAAAAGAAATACAAACCTAAAGAAATAATCGTTTCTATAATGGGCTCAAAAAGAAATCATCAGAGAGTTTTTCTAACACAATTCTATGTAATGATACAGTAGACACATGAAGAAGTCTTCAATAAATCAAGAAAGGGGAGTACCTCGCAAGATTCCGAATGCACAACAATAGAGAATAAATAAAGTAGTTATTTTTTTTTTCTTAAAAAAAAAATATTTTCTTTCTAATTAAAAAGAGAACAGGAGAGTTGAGTATTTCTTAAAGTTATTTAATCTGTTCTTATATTTTAGAATTTGTAATAATGTTTCTCCTTTCTGTAATCAAATATTGTTTTATGCTGATGGTTTTTTCTTATCCATGATTAATGAGCCTATTATCATTATTTTATTTGTATTAAAATGCTTTAAGGTCATCTCTACATGAAATTAAAACTCATTTTTTTCTTATCTTATTTAAAAAAAATCGAGGTTTGTGTTTTCGATCACAGCTGCCGATTAAACAATTGGCCTTTATACGCATTAATGTGCACAGTGTGTATATTTATGTCATTTATGGTAAAAAAAAAAATCAGAATTCTGGTTAATAAATCCGAAATAAATGGTATTTAAACTATTAATTTGGTAGTTTTTCAGTTTATATAATAACAGTTTACCGGAAATTATGTTTTTCAAATTTACAGTTCTCATTACTACACCTTTAGTAAGATAAAAAAATGAAAAGTGAATTTAATCAAATAAATAAATTTAAAGCCATGTTCTTAGGTATCATGAAAAAAATATCTAAATTTTACAACATTTACCAAATTTTATCACACGTTATAAAACCATATTTTAAATCTAAATAACATAACTAAATCTTCTTCGAATTACCATAAATGCAATTATTGATATTTAAATCGTTATTTCCGCAACAAAACTGTCAATTGCACAGTATTTTGCGAAGAATTCTGTTAGGTCTTTACAATAAAAAAAAATAAAAAAGCGTTTGTTATTTATAGTGGGTGTTATATTTTATGTGTTAAATAATACTTTAATAAACTACTGCAATTTTTAATAATAAATTTCAATAATCAGTATTAACTTGCACTCCCAGGACTTTCACATTGATTGTTGCCATTTAAATATTTTATGCGTGGAATTGATTTTTAATGCATTTATCCATTTTAAACATTTCAACTTGAACGATATGGAACTCTATTAAAACTGGTTATTTGCAGGTACAGCATGGTTTTTCCATATTAAACATAGTTTTATTCTTTATTGAGCATCGCTTCTCTATGTTGAACATCATTTTTTCTTGTATTGAATATCATTTTCTTGTATTGAACATCATTTTCTTGTATTGAACATCATTTTCTTGTATTGAACATCATTTTTTTGTATTAGAAACCATTTTTCTGTAATTAAAAGTTTTTCATCAAATCCAAACAAGCAGCTAAAAAAAAAAAAAAAAAAAGCAGTAAAAACTATCGCTTCAGTTGAATTAATTAGTTTTCTTTTCGTTTTTGATTAAAATATTTACATTTTTGTGCCTGAAAAAAAGATTAAGATACACTAATTTAGGTTTTGTCATTGGTTATCAAACACTGATTTTAAGCACCTTGATGTCCCTGGTATTTTGTTAATTTAAATTGTTCAGATTTATAGGAACAAATAATTTTTACTTCATTCTTTAGGATACCAAACACGAGAAGTAACGATACATATAACCATTTTATATAAATAAAATAAAAAGAAAATATACTTAGAAAACGGTACTACCGAAAAACTTACTGAAAATATTATTTCATTAACTTCGATTTTCTTTATGCTGGTAAAAATCAAATTTTGAAATAAAATATATTGAACATTTTCTTTAAAAAATAGGAAAACAAATGGAAGTAGCAAATAAAGAAAAAGATAAAGCTGTAACAAAACGAAAATTGAAACATTACTTCGCAAAAATAATTAAACGAGCATTTTAAGATTTAAGGTTTTAACATAACTATTGTGCAGGTTTGCATAACGTAAACATCCTATTGAAATTCCTGCTATATTATACATTATTTTTCCTTTACTTGATTAACAACAACTAAGCCGCATGTATCCTGAGCCTGCGACCTCATATTCTATTGTAAAAATTATTGCGCGCCTAATTTTATTTTATTTTATAACCAAATTTGAACAGTTGATTCATTATGCTGTTTAAATCCATAGCATTGTAATTCTAAACTAAACCAAGAGGATAAGGGGACGTCTGGATCAAATGTTGGAACAAACCAGCCTTCGTGGAGAGTTTTTCACATGAAACAAATCCGCATTTGCTTTACATGGTGACAAAAAACACGAAACCTGTCACGGTTTGCCTGGTTAGGATATTTTATTTTATTTTATTTAATAACCGTCGTTGAACAGCAGGCTCAATTTTGGGTTTACGATTACTAATGTTCAACTCCGTAACCTTGTAATTTTGAACCAATCCAGAAGACAAGGAAACTCCTGGATAAAAACCCCCAGAGGTATGACTTGTTATGGGAGTATGGAGGACTTTGTGACTCGACGGATTTAACGTGCATATGTCACCAGTCTTTGGCTGGCGAGGATTGAACCCATGACCTTTTGGACATGAGAACAGTGCCCTACCAACCAGGCAATCCCGGCCTTGGATAGGGGATTTTAAATTATGATACATCTACTGCTGAGGATAGTTTACGCCAGATTTTGGATTGGTGCGAGCTGGCATGCATGTTTTAAAATAAAACGTGATAAAATTACAATTAGTAAATAAAAAGAAATTAACTAAAAAAGTAAATGCATGAGTAAATTATTTATTGTATAGTCAATGAATGAATATTTACATAGTTTATTTAGAATTCTCAAAACTTAATATTGTACGGTAGAATTCTAGACAAGTTTGAAAATATCAGTCATAAAGGAGGTAAAAATGGATTTTTGAGGTCTCAAAATAAAATTTAACTCAGGGCAGAATTAAAAATGTTTATAAAATCTGACGAATTATCATTATTAAGAAAAGTAGGATAAAAAATAAAAACCAGCTTAAACGTCCGAGGAAGTTTAAAAATGTTCTTAACAGTCAATTTAACTGTAAGTCACTGTCAATAATTATAGATGCTGGTGGCTAAAAAATAGACTATATGTAAGAACTAATTAACAATAAATTATCTAAGATTTTAATAACAGAAACAAACATACACATCTCTGAATAAAAATAAATGTTTTATGAGGAACCTATGTGAAATAAAACATTCTTAAAAACTGCTACTTATAATTTGTAGTTGAATTTAAGAACTATAAATTTAAAAATGTTTTTATTCTTCCTATATTCAAGCATTTGTCACAATTTTCAACAATTATTTTTCAATATTTCTCCTGAAATTTTCCTAAATTTGTTGACAGAAATATTCTAAACAAAGTTAAACATACAGCATCGCACTTCAATTTTCTATTATTTTCTTCGTCATTGCTGATTTAACTATCGAGAAATGGAAGTGATTGTTGTTTTTAAATAAAAACCAGGGGACTTGTCATGGATCTTGAAATCCTTCTCAACTCGTTCTTCGAACAAATTCCCACGAGAAAAATAGTTTTCTTATTTTTTATTGGCAGTTTGACACACTGTTTATTTTGTTTTAAACAAGAGTTAATATTTACATTAAACAAAGAAGTTATTTTTTGTTTTCCAATACAGAACGCAATTTTTTTTTTTCACAATCACTAACTACGTCAGGTTTTTTCCATACTACGCCTTTTCGTTTTGTTTTTGTAAGCGATTAATTTAATTTTGTTTTAATGTCATGAAATTTCCATTGTTGTCAAACTAAGTTTCGATTTTTAATGCTTCAAATAGTTATTCAAAAAATTATATAATATATATATATATATATATATATATATATATATATATATATATATATATAAAATAGAGGCAGTCGTGCGAACATGACAAACAGCCACAGGGTTTTAAAAAGAGCAAATCAATTTTATTTACTCATCATCCAGAGAGAATGAATATCCAAGTGACACAAAATTGCTGTGCTCCTCTGTAAAAGTTAGGGAAAATCTTGCAAAGTAAGTCAGTAAAATGTTTCGTTTTAGGGAATAAGGTAAATCTTAGTAATTATATTTGATCTGTTAAATAGGTCAAGGAAAATTTAAGGGGTTATATAGGTCTTGAAGAGTAGGTCAAGAGAATCTCCCGGTTAGTTACCGAGATTAGCGTTAAAATGTTAATTAATGCATACATGAACAAAAAACAGATTATAAGACAAGATGTGAATATTAAAGCGTGAGAAAGAGCGTTTGAATAATAAATTAGGAAAAAGCTTTAGATAAAGGAATGACATAAAAATATTAGTTGAAGCTTTTCATGTTTATATATATATATATATATATATATATATATATATATATATATATATATATCCATCCCTAAAGATGAAAAATTCAAAAACATTTACCCTTTGTTTTAAAAGTATGTTCTCTATGGTATAACATAACTAACAATTCAGTGAACAATATGTCGCGGTTAAATATTGTTTTTAACTTTTTTTATTTTATTTTTTATACTTTCGAAAAAAGTCTTGAAGGGTATTGTTTCATGCCAACATAGTAAGTTTGCTATATAATAAGTAATATGACGTATTTATTTATATACTTATGAATGGATTACACTAGAAAATATTTTTTTGTCACATGAGGATTTTTTTTAACAGATATTAGATACTTTCTTATAGCAGATTTCAAATCTTCAATCAGTTTTTCTCTTCAAGCTAAAGTTTCGTAAAAGGACCCTTTTAGACTATATTTTGTTGAAATGTAGAAGTCTAAAAGCATTATGCGTAACAAGGGTCGCATAAATGTTGCGACAATGAGAATTACATACTATGAGGATTGAATTTGAAACTCATGCTTGGGAATATTGCAATATGCCACTAGGGGCACCTACTTAATATTATTTCAGTTTCTTAACAGGTCATAAAAGGAAAGAGCCCCTATGCGCATACTGGCACTTTTTCGGGCAAGGGTTCATATGCAAGTTTAAGTCCCCCCACCCGAATTAGGCAAGTTTACGTATTCGTAAATATGCAAAAAAAAAAAAAAAAAAAAAAAAAAAAAAAAAAAAAAAACAATTATCCCTAGTGTTATTGCATTATGGTATTTTTTTTAACCAAGTAATTTTATAATTATAACTAGTAGTTTTATAATTTTTTTTCCCTTATGTACTATTTTTCTTCAATAACTTAAATATTTTTTCTTTAAACTGCCATTTCACAATATGTGAGAAATAGCATTGCTAATTTATGTGAAGATTTATGTGAAGATTTTTATTCTCTTTATAAAAAAACCTATTCTAACATAGAAAGAACGAACAAAAGAAATTATATTTAAATTACATAAAAACATTATACAACCGATTTCATAACAAATATTACACTGTCTGTTATTAGTTAGATATCATAAAAATATTTTTGATAAGGTTCAATTTTTTAGGCTGTTAGAATTATTTTGTAGATAATTGAAATAACGTAACTTTCTTTCTCAATTATAAATTGTTACATACCGTAGAAAAGTACTATAAACTATTTTCCCCATATAATAAAAAAAAAATTTACCGAAAAAAAGTTTGTTCAGACAGATGTGTATACAATTGCTATTTTTTTACACTTCTATTCCATTACTTCGTCTAAAATATATCGAGCTGAAGCTAGCTGTAATCGAAATCTAGCAGTGAAGTATCTAATAGCGATAAATCAGAACAAAGAGCTATAGGTTTTTGCTGGCCTGTATTGATCAATCGCCTATTATCAGTGACGAAAGGGAGTTTAAGCATGGATTCGGACAATGCATTGGAGTTAAAGATAAGATTCACCATAGAGCAATACTGACAGAGATAGAGCGGTAGGAAGTTTGTTATCTTGCATTATTTACAGTCTTGTTTCTAATTCTCAATGATAGTTAATGACTGTGTAGAAGAGAAATTAAGCCATAATATATAATACCTATAAAAGTTTGACACAATTAAATTTTCCAATTACTCTAAAAAATAGATATTTTTTTGAAAAATAAATAGATATAGCTATTTTATAACATTAAAAAAAAATGTTGCAGTATAATTAAACACTTTTAATGACACTGTGTTTGAATTATATATTAATGTTGAACTTTAATATCATGTAAATTTGTTGCAAATTTATTATGATGAAGTGTAAAATAATATTTTTAATTTATAAGAAAAATCTTATTATTGGGGCAAGATTGAATTAAAGTCTAGAATTAGAAAGAAACATAATAATGTTACTAGTTTAAACATTATGAAATATGATAACCTTTTACCACTCCTCATCATGTTTAAACTACTATGCAGTTTTAAGTAGCCATCTAATAAAATATTAAAAATCAATATTTAAAAAAAAAAAATTACGGAAAAGGTGGTCCAACTAATGAAATTCACAAGGTTATTCTAACCTTTTTTTTCCAACAAAGGATAAGAAGAAGCACGAGGATCTTTTAACCCCAACCTAGTTTATTTTATGTTATTTAATCACACGTGTCAAATAAAAAATAGCAAGCAAAGCCTTGAATTGCCCAAATACCACTGACCGTGAAAGGCCGAACTCAGAAGAATGTCAATAATCTGCTTTGGTGAATATCTGAAATTTTTGATTAGATATTTATATTTTATGTGTAGGCTGATTAGATATTTATATTTTATTTGATATTTAATTTTAATATGATATTTAATTTTAATATGATATTTAATTTTAATATGACACTAAATTTTTATTTGATATTTTAATATTCGACTAGGTTAGATTAAATATCAAAAATCAGTTATTAAATAACAGTTTTTGTAATACCTGACAAATATATACCGGGCTGTAGTACTTAACCTAAAGAAAACATTAGTGTAGGGAATATCGGGCGATTAACTTTAAAGAAAACATTAGAAGAGAGAATGCCGGATAATATTCCCACGCCTGTACTGAATTCCCAACCCTGATGTTTTTTTCCCGCCTAATCTATCCTAATCAGATATTAAAATATTGAATTAATATTTAAATATGGTTGAATAATTATTATGAATAATATTACTGAAAAAATATTACTGTAAAAAAAACGGTTGAATAGTATTAATGTAAAAAAATAGTATATCAGATTTTTTTTTCCATAAATTTTATGGTAATATAAAATTTTAAGGAGGAAAAGTACTGGCAACCCGAATGCCAGTACTTTTGACCGTAATTTGATCCATATTTTTTTTTCTTTGCAATGAAGTGCAACTACAGCTCTTTTCTTTTGCGAAATAGGGGCACTACAAATCTACAAAAATACAATACATTATTTGACTTTAGATCAAACTGCTTTAAAATGAACAAAGATAGTCTTAATTCCCTAATTAAATAAAGAATTCAGATTTGATTAAGAATTTCAAATATTTATATGAAGTTTTCGAATTTTATAGTCTTCATATGAATAATTAACATATTATAAATCTGTTTATGTATTTTTATACGTTTTCGTAGCATTTTTATTTACACATTGTCTTTTGATTTATATTTATCTGGATGTTTGCATTTGCTCTAGTCAATATGTATTTTTAAATGATTGTCATAATTATAATTTTTTATAAATATTTTTATCCAAGCAATTCCAAGCAATATTTTTATAAAAGCAGAACAAACTTAGGTAATTAGATATTCAACTTTTTAAGAAAAGAGCAAATGTTTTATTTTCTAAATAACTGAAAGAAATAAAACAATTCAAAACAAAAATATCATTTAAAGAAAATTAATATTTTTAACACAACAGTTTTTTTTTTAAATGAAAATAATTCACTTTTGAATGCGTTTCTATTTTCCGTCTACACAAATTTTAATAAAAGAACTAATTAAGACACTATAATTTCAATGCGATGAAAGTAATGAAATAGCTCCATAATTAATTTTATTCGCATTACTGTAATTAAAATTTAATATTATTTTTGTATAATAAGATGATGTTATCAATAATACTTCAGTGTTCTAAGTCATTAGAAGTATTCCTGAACCATAATTAAAGTTTTTTTTTTTTTTTTGCTTGAAGCAGAGTTTTTTTTATTATGAATAATATTTCATTGGTTGGTAATTAATCTAGATTAATTAAATGATAAAAATATTTCCCATACTTCATTTACAAATAGAAGTAAAAAATATTTTTGAAATTTTTTTTTCACAAACACAATGCGGTTTAATGCACTTATTTTCTTAACGTTTTCTTAGATACCCTAGATTAAAACAGAGTAATTATTTTCTGCAACGATACATTTATGTAGAAAAACATTGGAAAGATTCCATAATGCCTCTTCCCTTAATATATACTGTAAAAAACTGAGGTTTTTTTTACAATGAGCAATTTTGTGAGTGATTACTTTATTTCTAGTTAATACCGAATCGCACATTCTTACACACTTTAAAGGGTGTTGTTAGCTCTTAACACCAATAATTGATAAAGTTTACAGTCATCCGTAGCGTGTTGGTAAAGAAGCTTTTGTTTTTCGGAGCTTCGTAAATTTGAGGAAAAAAATATTGTATGTTTAAACTGAAGTCCTGTGTGAAATGATGAAAGGGCATGTCTTAGACCTACAAGAAATGCTTTTGGGTCATTATTATAAGTTTAAAGGCGAACAATTGTGCAATTTCAAGATAGTGCAAATATGGCGGCCAAAATGGCGGTTTGTTCACAGGAAATGTACTGCTGAAATATGAGTTCTTGACTGATTTTAATAACAAACTGCTCATAGCCTATGCAACACAAAGTAATTTTAATTATCTTTACTGAAAATAATACACATTGATTCAAATCTATTATTTTCCAAATAGTTTTAAGCTTCTTTGTTGGATTTATTCAACAAACTACTCATATAAACTGTTATAAAATTAATGCATCTCTGCAGTTGCTCATGAAGATATTTAGAATCTCATAAGATTTACAGAAACTTGTCATTTGCATAAAATAATTTTATAACATTTAATTTCTATTCATTTCGGTTTTGTTCGAATTCATATTATTATTCTGTCTGTGCTACATGTACAGGGCAAAACACAAAACAGACCCACCCTTGATAACTTTTGATCTAATAATCGGAAAAAGTAAAAGTAGCATTAAGGGATCCAAATTTTGAACCGCTCTCCTTGGGCCTGTCAAAAATCCAAATCCGTCGGAAAAAGAAATGTTTATTCAGAAAAAGTACGTTTTTGTGTCTGATTTCGCAACTTTAAACATTGTCTGCACTAATTATTTTGCATATTTGAAGTCGAACCATTAAGATTGAGTCCTAGAATACGAATATTCGATCATTAGAACAAAAGTAATTTAGAGTGGTCCATTTTTTATTTATTTCGCGCACTATGCATTTGATTAAGTTTACGAAATATAGTATATATTCATCTATAATTGTGATTCTCGTTTTTTAGTGTATCGTAAAATCAACTTTACTGATTCTTATATGTATCATATTTTACTTTTGTTATAAATATTAGGCTCACTGAATGCATGGTGTAGACTACTTTACACAAAGTAGTGTAGAAAAAGCATTTTAGGTGTTTAACTACACCAGGAACTATCATTAGTTGCATGGTATTTACCAAAAAATCAAAGATAGTTAGTGAAACACCACAGTGGTGTAGAGTAGTTGCTTCCATTTTCGATCTTCAGCTATACGGTTGCGGTCAGATATATTTTTACAGTATATATTTTCCGTATTAAGATAAAATATTATAAAATACAAAATTCCTGCAATTTTCATATTTAAAGACCAAATAGCCATTTTGACACTCGTATAAATAAAATTTGGTTTGCAAGTTTGATTATGTCTACTTGAAACATAAATCAAACATTATAATTCAAATATGAAGAATGTAGAAAAATACAACCATATTTAATTTAGTAACTAAAATACTTTAATTGAAATTTGATATGATCATTGTAAATGAAGTTATTAAAACGGATAGTTATCAACAAAATATGCAAAATAAAGTTATCAACAAGACTTTGGTATTCTAGATTTTAAAGAGACTACCAAAATCATAATGTAAACTATTTATTTGATGAAGAGTTTTCTTTTTATGAGTAAGGTTTCAATGGTTGGAATTTACTCTTAATTGCAAATCTAAAAAAGATATTTATAAATATGTGTATATTTATGCAAAAAAAAAAAAATAAATAAATAAAATGAATAATATATTTGGAGTGAATTTGATTTTACATAAGCACAATGCCAGTTAATTCAATCATCCCTTTAATAAATCCTAATATTATTCCCTTAGAATAAAACAAAGTTTAGTTTTTTTTTTCAGAAATGATATATTTATTTCGCAAAACCTAGAAAAGATTCCATTACGTAAGTGTCTTACTTTAACACATTTCCCGTATTGAGACACAAAACTATAATCCAAAAATTTTCTGCATTTTTCAAGATTAATGGCAAAAGAGACGTTTTGACATAAAATAATTTCGCTATGTTTTCGTGTATATAATATTTGGTTTGCAACTTCTTCCTCTGCGAAACATTTGGGTAAAAGAAAATGCACAAAATCACTTTCATATGATTTATGGAAGAAACTTTTCCAAAACTCAGGGTCTTGCACTCAAATCTCTGCCTACTTTTTTTCCCTTTGGTTTTTCTAAACTCAAGAAAGCGAGAATAACATTTATATGCATCATATATATATATATATATATATATATATATATATATATATATATATATATATATATATATATATATATATATATATATATATATATATATATATATATATATATATCTATCTATATATATATATATATATATATATATATATATTAGTCTATCGTTGCATGGGTATACATGTATATGCGTCTGGTGACATGAAATAAAATCACGTATTGGGGAAAAAGGGAAGGTAAAGAAGCGTAAATGCTTAGAAACAAAGCTGCGATAAACTAATTTTTTATTTTTTGAATCTATATGCATCCGAATATTTTAGAGAAATGTGCATTTATTAGAGAGGTATATTCAAAACAACTTCCGGTTTCGAATGTAAAAAAGCCTCCTAAATTAAATTATGGCTCCGGTCAGGTACTACAGCAAAATAATTTATCAGTCTACTTTCAGCGGTTTAGAAAATATATTTACTTGAAATAAAATAAAAAAAGGGACGGTATTTTTTTCTGCTCTTTTTTAAACGTGAACCTCTTTTTATTGTTACTGCATAGCGAAAACATATTGCGGCTATAATGCTATTATGCAGACTAATATTTTTTTTTTAAATAGAAAGAAGCTTAAAAGTATTCAAAGATTTAAATGGAAGTATTGTTTTAGACACGCTTTTTAACAGTAATTAATTTTGCAAAGTAAGTACGGTTTGTTCTACCCTGAGTTAGAATATTATACTTATTTTTTATTAATTGCAGTTACTGGAAAGTATTTTAACGACAAAGAGCATTAGTAGTCCTTTACATATTATAACTATTTTTAATTTTTTCTTGTCAACCAGCATTTCATATAATGAGTTAACTACAAGATGGTTGTAATTAAAAGTTTCTTACTTTGAGATTTTTGAAATGAAAATCTTAATAAAAAGTAAACATTCTCCGTCACAAAGTAAATCTGGATTAAACTTAAAACATAACAATTCTCAAATATAAAAACATAGAAAAAATTTTCACCTTAATCTAACATGACAGGTTGCCAAGTACAAAAATTTAAAAAAGTGATATTTTGATATTTTTTTTATATTATAGCTGCCATAGATAGTACTAAGTTTCCCGTACATTCCTGTTGCATGAAAAATTTTCGAAGATAATCTGATCTATTCAGATAGTGTCTAAAAGAGTTGAGAGAAAAACTAAACTAGTTCAAAAGATGATAAGGCTCTTGAATTTTTTTTATTTCGTTTTGAAAGATTTTAAGTCGGAAATTTCTTTATCCTGCGATTGAACAGTGAAGACTTTTCCCTGTTTTTAAACTTATTTTAAGTGATTTTTTTAAGGAAAAGATTTTATTTTTTTCCCCTTTAAGAAACATTTTCCACCTTGGCTAATATTGATATTTAGTAACACCTGCTTCTGAAAATGTAATTACTTTGTTAAATCTATTCAATGAAATTTTTTAAACATGTGGACATATTACTTAGCAGTTATAATATTCTGTTTATTAACTAATAATTATTATAATAACTAATACATATAGTTACTGGCTATTAAACAGCTTTAAGGATCGGTGCAAGTTTCAATATAGTTTCAGCATACTTTCGAAACTTAAAGCATGTTAGTTATTCAAGTTTTTCAATACAAAATTAAATAAAACATGTATTATAATACTTGCATTATAAAACTTGTATTTAAATTAATAAAACTTGTATTATAGTTTTGATGATTAATTAACTATGTTAATTTGTATTCAAAACACAGCATTAAAATCTTTCACTGAGAAGAATAATTTAATAAAACAAGATGGGAATTATTTAATAAAACAATTTAATAGTGCAATTTAATAGAATATTGTAATGAAATCTAACGAATTTATAAACTTTACCTGACGCAAAACTACATAGCAATGATAAACAATAGGACGAGGAATGCATATTAACGTCACAAGGCAGCCTTTTTGAGAAAATAAAAGATCTTTGATAAGTTTTCAAAAAATTACGAAGTTTATAATCCCTACTAGTTTTATTTCTTCCTTTTTTTGTAAATTTTGTAAATGTTGACGTTTGTTTTTGTTCGAAATGATTCAAGTTATCAAAACATAAATACATTTAAAAAAATGAAAGATTGCTGTAAACGTACAAGTATCAACATAATTTTTTTTTTTTGATTTAAGTGTTTTTTAAAAATTGCAAATAACGCACTTTCTTTTGAGTAAAATGTTTATGAAGACAGCATAAATTAAAGTGCATCGCTTTTATTAAAGTATGTATGAAAAATGGAAAATATAAAAGCGCGTCTCCTTTGGTTAAGTGTAATTGATATCTTCTTATAGGAAATTTTAAAATTTTAGTAAATAACTTATCTTAGCACTTACGTTTTTAGCTTCTTAATTTTGAAGTTAAAGTAGCTCTTCATATATGGTAAATATAAATTACAATCAGAAACTTCTTTTTAGGACGTAGAATTGAACCTAGCAGAAGCAGTTGTGTGAGAAGGCTCCATTTTTCACACTGAATGGATATTTACTTATCTACAAAATAAACACAATGCAACACATATTTGAAAAAGCGAATCATATCTGAATATCTGTAAAAACTAGATACTGGGTTGTATGCATTCAAATATGATCTTAGGAAAAAAACAAATTCTTGCTCTTTTCAACACTTTCACTAAAATTTTTAAAGTAGCCGAAATTTGAGAAGCAAATTATTAAACTATTTCTAGTAAAATAAAAATTTATTAATTGGTATCGTATAAATTTAGATTAAATCAAATTAGACAAAAATTCTCCCTCGTCCACTTTGTGAAGTTATTAATTTTATACAAAGTTACTAATATTCTATTAAGTATTTAGCAAAATGGAAAAACAAATATTTGTTATTACGTGTTCCCCGCCTGGAACTTCAAATAGCTATCAAATCCGAATATTCTTAAACTGATTCTGTTATTTTGCTTCTTAAAGAGACTACTTAAAAGTAAAAGGTGGATGAAGCTATCTTTTGGTCAAAAAATTATTGCGTAAAAGACGCCCTGATAAAGTTACTTGAAATATTTTTTGAAAGTTCCATGACTGTCGTTTTAATTATCATCTGCAGTATGAAAAAAAAAATCCTACCGTTTGTGTCTTTACTTTGATTTTCTAAGCAATTGTATTCGTTGAGCATAGTTTATGTGGATTTTTTATCAAGGTTGGACTGTAAGCTTGAGCAAGTTCAAGTGTCCATCAAGATTCGTATACGTGGAATGAAGAAGCAAGGAAATCATACTGCAATAGTCCCACGCAGATTGAGAAGTGAACACGAGACGTATATGCTGTAATGTATGTAATAAAAATTTGAATAGAATTTTTCTAATAGATAGAACGCTTCGGACATAAATTTTCTTTTGGTAAAAATAATAATGAACAAATTTAAATCGCACTAAAAGTGGTAAAAAGAGAAAAAACAAACATGAAACTCGATTTTTTATTCACCAGATTCTCGATACATCAAAAATATAATTCATGTAATGGCTGAATGACATGAAAAAACGGTTCAAACCATTTACTCATGTAAGACATAACACAAATAACTGGCTCAAGAAGAAATGATTTAACTGACTGATTCATGTGAAAATGGACTAAATAACAGGCTCATGTAAAAATGATGAAAAAGATGACTCAAATATTTAACTCAAATAAAAAATGGATCGCACTAGTTTGAATCCGAACGACTCAGTAGCTAAAATTATGAGAATGCAGTACTTTTTTGAAAATAGTTTTTACCAATGCAGCACATTCGTTATAAAAAATAAATGGCTAACTAATGCAAAAAAAAATGTGTTTATCTGGTCATAGGTCAAACGTCATGAGTATTAAATTAATTAAAAATAGTAATTTTTGAATTAAAATACTGAAATATTACACCGATACTTTGAAAACATTGAAAAATTAAGACATTTTTAAGCAAAAAAGCTAGAGAAATTCGGACTGTTTTTAAAACAATTTCTTTATATACTACCGCTTATAACATAAATACTAAATACTATTCTTCTTCTTCACTGTCATAAGACTTCTTAGTGTGACATTTTATCCTTTTACGAGAGTCATTTTTTGAAATGAAAATCTTTCAATTTTCTATCTTCTTTCTTGTTATTGATTTTGTTTATTCCAGAGAGACTGGACTTTCAATTTCTTTCTAAACGTAGTCCAGAAATTCCTCTTTCATCTTTAGATTTTTATTTTCACTTTATTTTGTTACCTTTTGGGCAAAGTGTTGTATCTTTGATTTTTTTTTTTTTTTTTTTTACCTTTTCTCTCTCTCCTTTACTTGTACCTTCTTTCTTTCCCGCAAGAAACCGTTCGTTGGATGACCGTCTAGAGTCTTAGCTTACTATACATACCACGAGGTTGTCCTAAGGGGCTTAAAATAGTGTAAGAAATCCCCTACGGTAACATTTTAGCCGTTATTTTGAAAACTAGTCTTAAGAAAAATAAAAGACCTGCCCAAAAAATATGCATATACAAAAGCCTCACCTTAAGTTCGCAATAAAATAAGTTTGTGCAATATTTTTGAAGGTTTAGAGTGCTGCATACTTAATGTAGCAAAATAAATATTTCAAATTGATGTCATGTAATACCCATAATTCACTACATTGATCTCAAAATAATTATATATTTTAAACAGTAGTTGGAAGAAAATTATCAGTAATCCGTGTAATTTGTGCAATGACTACTATTTTTAATTAAATGTTTTTAAAACAATTCACGATGGTAATATCTTGCGGTGGGCACACTTTATTACTAATCAATTTAGTGTCTACTTATATCAATTATAATAATATGAATTCGTAGACTGAAGCAAAAAACAATGTCAATTAAGCCCAAATGAGTGTACATAAATTAATCAATTTGCAAATTTATGTACTTTCATTTCTGCTTTATTGCCGTTGTTTTTCGCATTATTCTACATAGCACAAAAAACATTGTCTTCATAGCACCCTTTCCATTGTTAAATGTGAATACATATATTTAATTTCATTAATGAATAACTGTTCCTAAAATGCAACAGAATAAAGTAATTGTTATGAGTTTAACTTTGTTTTGTTGCTTTTTTGGTAGCGTTGTGTGGTAATATTTTTGGTTCTGTATCTCACATTTGATAGTTCTTACTTTTCTGCTCAAGATACTTTTATTTAGTTAGTTAAATAAATTGTTTAATGTCCCTAGGACTTAACTGCATCACCTAAGATGGTTCCTTAATATTTTAACTTGCCATGTGGACTATGAGGTAGTGTTCACATTTTATATTTTATATTATTTTATAACCGTCATTCAACAGCCTCCCCAATTCATAGTTTATGACTATCAATATTCAATTCCGTAGCCTTGTAATTTTGAAACTAACCCAGAAGACATGGTAATTCCTTGATCAAACAATAAGACAATTTTGCCTTCGCGGAAGACTTTTTACGTGGAATGGAAAACCATGAAAACCTCCCACGGTTAGCAAGGCAGCAAAGAGATTCTAACCCATGATTCATCTACCGCTGAGGATATTTTATATCAGCATTGTGATGCGAGCTAGCTGCAAGATTCATATCGAAAATCATATTGAGTTGGACAGAATATGAAATTAAGTATTTTTTTAGATTGAATGCAGGCTATTAAATGGCACAAAACTTATATTTGGTTGCACGTCACCAAACGTATATGACACTATGTAAATTAAGATCAAATGCTGCAGTAAAATGAGTCTTGCGCTATGGGCATTGAGATATTTCAAGATCGATGCAATCTTTTTTTACCTATAAATGGCAAACCTCATGGCAAACATGGTTAGATGTTTTCTTAAAGGACTAAGAATATTATTTTGCAAGTTTTTATATAACTACTTCTACGAAAATGGAAAACGATACCGGAAGTTCTCAAAAGTTGGGAGCATAAATCTACGCTTTCAGTTCTGTCATCAAATAACTTTGAACTTAATTCAGAGTAAAACTTTAAAAGTAAATTTATATTTGCACTTAGGGAAAAGAATTTACATAAATTTTTGTAAAACATTTCTATAATTATATTAAGTTTGTTTTTCCTAAGCAAAAATGCCTATTTTGGACATTTATGATGTTGACTGTACCAATAAAACACACACACAAATGTATGGTGTTTATAGCTAACATAAGAGAATACAGTTTTATTAGAATAATTATCTTATAATATTCTTAACAAATGACTTCACTAAGTAAGTTAGATTCCACTGTGTAAAATATATTTAGAGCATTTGCCTTAACGATTAGTAAGTCAGAACAACTGCCACTGCACTGACAAAAAAGAAATTAATGTTGAAATTGATCAAAGATTGATGCTGACTAACAGATTCTTCTCTGGTATAATAAATCAACTAATATCACGACTCATTGGCAACAGGCCAAATATTCATACGTATAAAACATTAATCTGACCAGTAGTCTTGACCGTGAAAGCTGGATATTTAATAAACATACCCAAACTAGACTACTAATTTTTAAAAGAAAAATACCACTCGAAATGTTCAGAGTTTTCCAAGAAAATAACGTGTTTTCAATTCTTTTTACAATCGTGAACTTCATAATTGATGTAAACAGCTAAACATTGTAAAAATCATCAAACCAAAACGAATAAAGTATCTTGCATACTTATTTTGATCAGATGATTACAATCTTATGATGCTATTAACCTTCAACAAGTCAAACAATATTAGAAAACGAGAAAGACCTCCCCTTACCACCAGTAGGCCTCTATGATAGCGCCAGCTGAACATCTAATAAGATATCCAAAATTTGCTACTAATAAATATTGTGCGATATGTTCGATGCTCTCCAAGAAAATAACATGTGGAAGACCCTTTACAATAATGAAATTCAGAATCGATATAAACATTCAGACATTCTGATAACCATCAAGCAAATTGAATAAAGTATCTTGCACACTTATTTTAATTCGAGGATTACAACCCCAAGAAGTTGATAACCATCAACAAGGCAGGTGGCATTAGAAAATGAGAAAGATTTGACTTGATGACAATTAAAAATTTTTTAAAAGTATAGAAAGTAACTTGAAAAAAAACAGCATCTGGAAGACTTCTGTCCGGCCAGAGCCGTAGTGCTAAAAAGAAGAAGCACTTGTTCAGTTATTATTTAAAATTCACACAACCCACATCAATTTTAACATTTGCGTATTCAGAAACTAAAACGTTGAATATAGTACTTCATTGTAATACTGTAGTTGCATTTGGTATACGTCTATTACAAAAAGAGTATGCTATTAAAATTAAATTATTATTAATGGGGAAACAGTCACGGACTTCAAATCTTTCTAAAATATAAAATTCGTTTACATATGTTGTATATATATATATATATATATATATATATATATATATATATATTATTTCCACTTTCGTCCTTATCTAAACAATTACGACAAAGTTATTGTTATGTTGGCTATACGTTTTATAACATAAGTACCAAAATTTTACTTGCATGCATCAAGTCTTGAATTTTAGTGTTTTTAATCAACATGTAAGTTATTATTTAACACTAAATGACTTTTTAAATAGAAATATAATCTATAACGCTAATAATTTATTTTAAAAATATAAACAAAAGATCCAAATCTACATGATTATGAACTATCTATTTGCATATTTTGTAAGACATTGAATCACTTACCTGATTTTTTTCCGAATTCCCATAAGTGAAACAAACTAAATTTAAATTTTAATGAATAATTTACAAGAGAAGTTAACGTATTTTTTGCCCGGGGAACTACTCTGGAATCATCACTTACCACAACGCTCAGCTGCTATCTTTTTTTAAATTGTTTTGATCGCCATCATAAATTTTTATTGCATAGATTTAGAAAACATATTAGGGAGAACAAAATTTAAAAATAGATTGCAGTCTGACAAAGCCAGTTTGCTTCGGATTTACAGCTTATAAATAGAATATTCATTCCCACTCTTGCTTCTATTCAAACAACTCCCTTTCTAAATAATTCACTTGAAAATGAAATTGCCATGCATTTACGATGGATACAAATACTTTGCTTTATTTTACCACAATTTTGAATCAAAGAGACAATAAAGTGATTAGTAAAAATTTTTTGTGTGAAATTTACTGAAGTCTTTAGATTTACTTAATTGGCTTTTAATCTAACTTCAAGTAAATCTAAATTTTATTAGGGAAATATCCTTTTGTATTATGTCGTTATATTGAATGGGGGATATTGCAGCGATATTTATTTTTTTTATTACTTGCATCAGCACTTGATGTTTACATCATTCGCTTGAGTGTAAAAGCACTCGGAACAGACCCCTAAGGAATAATAAAAATTTTTTTAAAAAAAATTCTATATAACAATTTTGTAAAACGTTCAAATGGTCGGACAGATGGGCCATCCAAACCCCACAGTTCTAGCGCAAAGAAGTTAAAATTTCCTGTAAATGAACACTTACCATTAGAAGAAATCCAAAATTTGGTGAGTTATTGATAGATGTGGTCAAAAATAAAACAAAATCCGTGTAATTAATATTGAATTTTGTATAATCTGGCTACTACTTAATCCCGAAAAGTACCGTTAGAATTAAGTAAAACCCAGTAACTCAAACATTTTTGTGATTAGAAAATTGTGATTGGTTTGCGATTGGTGATTGGTAAAAGAAAAATAGATTTTGGTTTGCGATTAGTCATGACACTGAATTAAAAAGTTAGATGTTACATTGATATTTAAGTACAAAGTAGAAATATTTATAATCGTTTTTTAAATAAAATGTAACAAAAATTAAAGAATTGATTAAATTTTTTAATTATAATAGAATTAAGAATTATTTAAAAAAAGTAAGTATAGGAAATTAAAGAAATTTTGAAGGATATGTTTTATTTCTGTAATTGCATCGCAATAATCATTTCAGTTTCATATTTTTTTAATATCAGTTTTTTAATATCAGTTTCTTATCATTTCATGCTTTTTATCGTTTCAGTTTCACGTTGTTTTGTTTTGTTTAATAAAAATAGTCATTTTTCTGATCATTTCAGATCAAAGAGAAGGGATATATAGAAGAAGGTGAATAAGAAACTAATATGTAATCGGAAAACTTTCAGCAGTTTTTTTTTTTTTCAATATCATTATTTTTTAGAGTTCTATGTGGTATTAAGGTGAATCATAAAATCTTGAACATTAGCGTTCATTTGAAAATTAAAAACAAATGTATCTGAAAATGAAAGAAATACTTTCGGAAACTTGTAATTTATTTTAAATCACCTTTTATAATTAAAAAAAAAATGAATAGGTGAAGAAATATCTAGTTTATGTGCAAAATATTTAAAATAGTTCAATTTCAATACGTAAGTGGTATTCCTGTTTTGATATAACTTATAAAAATGAATCTTGAAATTATCATTTTACATTACATACAATTTAATTTTTTTGTGAAATCTGGATGCATGTAAATCTATATGGTAAAAGTGAAGTGCGATCAAAGTTGTTTATTAAAAATTATATATATATATAATGCATGTCTATATGACTCAAATCATATAAAAAATTAAATAATTGTTTAATATTTATTAAAATGTTGATTTAGTTAATACGCCTATAATTGCTTTTACATCAAATAAACGATGCGATATGCAAAATCTAAGGAATATAAATATGCAATGTAGGAATTAAGTTTTAATGCAATTTTCAACTGTGTTTTAAAGACATAGAGTATACATAATTTGTGTTCCTTGCACGTTCACTGATGTGGAACTTATACATCATTTCTAGATTAAAAATAAAATATTCGAGTTAGCAAAATATATATGATTAATGTCTAATTTATTTTTTGCTATATCAAAATACAAAAGCGAGTGGAAATGATAGATTAAATCTCAAAGATTTGGTTTGCATTAATATTACAAATACTACACACTTTCCTTTTGAATAAAATATTTCTTCTACCGAAGAATTATTCAACACTGATTCTTTTCTCATATCGTAGGCGAAGTAATTTATTCCACACAAGGAGGTAGACAATGATTAATTCGGTAGGAAAAGTAATACCTTTCTTTTGCTATCGTTGGCTGAAAAGTCAGTATTCACTTCACTTTTCAATCTTCACCAAATTAATTCTCTTTTAGTTTGTACCAAAGTGAAAAGATTGTCGATATCAAGAAAAAGTGAATGATATAGTGGATTCGGCTTTTTCCAACACGAAATGTTATAACTCATTAACATCTAAACATTTTGTTTTATTTTATAACCATCGTTCGCAGCAGACCCAATTTTAAGTTTATGACTACCAATGTTTAACTTCGTTGCCTTGTAATTTTAAACATGATCCAGAAGACAAAAAGGGAATTCCTAGATCAAGTATTTGGATAAAAGTGCCTTCGTGAAGGTCACTTGCAGGATTAGGCCCGTATTTGCGTCAAATGATGAGGATAACCATGTAAAACTCCCTCGTTTAGCCTGACAGCAAGGGAACTCTAACCCATGATTAGTTTATCACTGGGGATATTTTACGTCAGGACTGTGCTATATCCCTTGAGCCACCAAGACCATTTTTGCATATTATTTAATTCTGTAACAGTCGTTGAACAGCTGACACAATTTTGTGTTTACGACTACCAATATTCAACTCCGCTGCTTTAAAATTTCGAACCCAATCAAGAAGTTAAGCGAACTTGTATTGGTAGAAATTTGCCTTCGTGGATGGCTTTTTGATGGAACTAACTCATATATCCGTTGCATGGAAATGAAAACCATGAAAACCATTTAATAATAACCTCAGAACAAAGGAACCATTCATCATCCGTCTATCAATGAGGATATTTTACGTCAGCACTGTGGTCCGTATGAGCCGGGTGTGGAGAATTTTTTGACGCACTAAAAATTTAAAAACACTTTAAGTAAATTTTGGATTGAGTGTAAGGCTAAGTGATGCCAAAGTTGGATGTGGCTAAGCTACGCAAAATCTAATAAGAACTATTTAACATAATTTCATTTTTCCTAACATAATTTATTCTACACTAGGGGGTAGATATTGATTAATATGCTAGGAAAGTCAATACGTTTCCAAGATATTCACTTACTTTTCAGTCTTCTCCCAAATTATTTCCCTTTCAATTTATACCGATTATTAAAATAAGAATGCGGTAACTATTGTCGAAAGAAGTTAAATAAATAGTCAAGAAAAAATAAAGGATATTATAGAATCCTCTTCTTTCCGCATAAATCATACGTATGGTGATCAAGTAAATTTGTAAATATTCTCTGAAAAGTTTATAGTTAATTATATAATTGATCAGAGATTGCTATTGAAGTTGTTTAGTATCAATGAGTTGAATAACAGTTTAATGTATTAAAGTGCTAAAGATACGTAAGACGTAGGTTAAAAACTTGTAAATCATACTCCGGATAGCACACACTGTGTGGTTAAAGCTTTCAGAATATCGTAAAATGTGCCATGTTTCGGGGTCTATGAGAATACCGAAAATCTCGATTATCTTTATAGAAATGCTTTGGTAATGATTTTTGTAAAATTAAAAGTAAAATAAAGTTTCATAATATGCGATAAAATTTTGTAATTTTATCACGATACCTTTAGAATATGTCATAGAAACCTTTTGTAGTATGAACCCTACTGCAGGGTACGAAGTGACTTCATAAGGTAGGCTTAGTATGCCCGAATAAAGTTCTTGTTGTTTAGCCATATTAGGTAAAAACAGTCAATAAATGATATTTTTCATAATTATTAGGTTGAATACCTTCTTTTTTGCGGTTATGTGACTGTTTTGGTTGAACATGGCGAAGTAACAATAAAATAAATTGTTTTTTAAAACTTTTTCCGAGAAATTTGTATCAGTGTAGTGACCGGATATAATTTACATGATATTGGATACGTTAATAAATTTAATTGTGATCATTATCATAAGACTATATTTAAATCCAACTTAAAAGTCAAAATAAATTTTTCTATGATCAATACATCTAAATCCATGTCTTATTAGTAACGAAATTGCTTTTACAAGACAACACACTAAATATTTAATCGTGATCAAGCTAATCGATATGTATTGCATAATAGTTTATTTTCAGCCATAATGTCTTGTTTTTACTGCAAATATTATCGAAAATAGTTTTGTAAAAATTAATGCAAATTCCTTTTAAAATGTCAAAAGTATATTTTATTATAAGCTACATACAAATCCATGTATTAAGGATTGCAAAATTGTTTTATTTTGCAATACCAACACGCAAAAGATTTGATCTTGATAACGAAAATCAATATACCTCATATAATGCCTCATATTCAGCCACAATGCCTTATTACTAACATGATATTAAGCATCAGAAAATTAGATTCTGCGAATTAATCTAGCATTGTTCTCTTTTAGTAAAATTTTTTGAGCAGTTTGAAGCAGTTACAAATTAAGTTTGAATAGAACACGCAAAGACATACTTTCATCAATCTTTGAGTTGCTAAGCTGGTTCTCCATTTTTACGACTTATTTTTTTAATTTTTTTTCAAATAAAATGAAGTTGAAGTACCTGAAATAGAACGTTTTTGTAGGTTCTAAATGTAAGTTAATGAAATGACACATTCGTTACTTCGTTCTTATCATTTTAGATTCTTATAGCAGTGGGAAAAGGACAGATGTTCTTTACAACCGAAACGTGGCGTGTTTATAAGAGCTGGATTTTTACATTAATTATAAGCCTTTGCCATAAGCATGTCTAGATGCCGATGACTGTAAATTGAAATAAATAACAGTGAATTTTACAATTTCTTTTTTATTTCTTTCACTGAATTAAAGTAAAACCATAATGAATAAAATATTCCTCCTCATTTTTTGGAACAGTAATTTTAAATAAAATAAATATGCTATAGGGCGTATCTCACGAAGTTTTTACTTTGTTGTTATTGCCCTATTCTCTTTATATTTCAACTTAATATATTGCATAATAGTTTTAAATTTAACAGAAATGTTATAGTATTTATGTCACAAAATTTTCTTTCTGCTTTTAATGCCATATTTTTTTACCTCAAATTCATATATTGAATAACGATTTTTAAATAAAACAGAAATGTTATAGGATGTACTTTATAAACTTTTCACCTTCTTAAAACTGCCATATTATCTTTATACATCAACTTAATATACTGCATAATAATTTTAAATTAAACAGAAATATTATATGATTTATGTCACAAAAGTTTCATTTTGTTTCTACTGTCATATTTTTTTAAACCTCAAATTGATGTATTGAATAATATTTTTAAATAAAACAGAAATATTCTAGGATGTGTCACATGAAATTTTTATTTTTCTGTTACTATCATATTTTCTCAGTGTCTCAAGTTAATATATTGAATAATAATTTGGAAGGGAATAGATATGTTATACACTGAGAAGCAGAGTAAAGTCAAAACTACCAGAAAATGGTAAATTTTACCATGTTCCATTTCATTCTGGTCTTATGGGAACACCAAAAAGCTCTGTAAGTTTTATCAAAAACCATTTATTCAGTAAAATTTACTTTGCAGTTTTGTGTTTTTCACTGAATGTGCGGTAATAAGAACTGTAATTTTAAACACCCGAATCTTCACGTCTGTTTTCTGTCCCGAAAAAAAAAGAAGTTCGATAAAGCTAAAATGAATTTGACACGAGAATGAAAGCAAAAATTGAGATCAATTGATTTCGATTGGCAATTGATTTGATTGATAATTGATTCCGCTATTATTCTCCCTCATAAACCTAATCTAGACTATTTTGAAACTATTTGCCGTAATGCTGTTATACTAAACGATATTTTCACTAGAAAAAAGTCATTTTTAAACAATAACATATATGCTATAATTAGTGCAACTTTGTTAATTTAATATTTAACTCAACTTTCGCGGATCCTTTGTTTGGATAACAAAAAAATCGTTACTGCTAAAATAAATTTGACACAGGGATTGAAAGCGATATTGGAGGTCACTTCACCATATTTTGTAATTGATTCCGCTATTATTCCCTTTCATAAACCTAATCTGGGCAATTTTGAAACTATTTACTGTAACTCTCTTTCTATGAAGGATATTTATAATGGAGGTCCTATGTTACTTGACAATACAGTCAATTACCTACATCAAATTATTTACAAAAGGTGACCCTGGAAAAATTCCCCAAGCATTCATTTTAAGCCTAAAATAGAATTCTCAAAAAGTAATTAGATAAATTTATATTCACTCAGTATGTCGAAAGTATATTAAGAAACTATTTAATTTAGTACTTACCCCCATTAAATTAACTTTTCTCGAAAGCCTTATTAGTATCGTTCTCAAAAAATTATTTGAAGAAAATTCCCTGAATGTATCAGCAAACTGAATCTGTTGCTTAAAGAAAAAATTTGATATACCATGTAACTAAATTCAAAATAGAATAATAATAAAATAAAATTTATAATCATTTAATACATCGAGTCTTAAGATACAATTTAATTCAATACTAACCATCATTAAGCTAACTTTTCTTAAAAGACTTCTTTTAGTTTTGTTTCCAAAATAATTTAAAGAACATTTTCTGCGTATACTAGCATAATAAATCAGGTACTTAAAGAATAAATTCAAAATAGAATTACTTTATCGTTTCTTGTACTTCATTACTCGTTTCTTTTGAAAATTAAAGGAAGTTTCTCTGACATTCTAAGGATTTCCTTTAACACACTTGTGTGTTGGGAATGTCTTTATTGAAGTTTTAATGTACGACGAAATACTTTCCCAAAGTTTGTGTCTCAATGTCGTTATCTACGAAATTCTGATATGCCAGGTCTTCTTTAAGTCACGCAAGGTCATTGTAATCTTTTCACTTGCTGCTTTACTTTTGGAAGGAAAACTTAATAGAAATGTCTGCCTTCACATTTAGCTCTTTCCAAATTATAATCGTTCTAAAATTTGAGACTTTACAAGACTTTTCCGATAAGTTAAATTAATTAAGGATTCGTATAGAAAATTTAAAAAATTATCTTCATTGTGTGAAAAACGTTTCATTTTAAAATGTATCTTTATTGAGAAATGCGAATAATACTACACCTACAAATATTGACGAATCTCCGGAATCATTAACCTATGTGTCTTCAAAATTTTCTTATAAATATATAACATAATAAGCGAAAATTAATTCTAAAAAAATTACAGGAATAACTATGCATTACTGACTTTAAGATACGCACAGTTTTGAACGTGAGTAACTTGCTTTTGGCTTTCATTTCTTACTTCAATCCTACATTTGACAACTTTTTATGAGTGTCGCTTACAGTGTTTAACATACTTTTTATTTCTTTTTTCAATATGTATTATGTTTAAAAAAAACTGAAAATCAGTCAAAATATAATTTAGTATTTCAGCTGTACTATCATATTTTCTTAAATGATATTTTTTGTGAATATTGTCGTTTGCAAACACTTAAAAGTTTGTCGCCAAATTTTGTCACATCAAACCGTAACCATCGAAAATTGAAAAAAAAAAAAAAAAAAAAAGGTATACAATCCAATTTTGCGGGTTACAAGTTAAACTAATGATACAAGTTTGTTCTACTTTAAATAAGCTTTTGGAATATCACTAACATAAAACTCGCAGAATTGAATTGTATACCTTTTTTTCAATTTTCGATGGTTACGGTTTGACGTTTATAAGAAAAGTTTGAAGACATATAAGTTAATGATTCCTGAGATTCGCCCATATACGTGTCTAGTACCGTATGAAATTTATGTACAAAAAACACTTTTAAATTTCAAAGATTTATATCTGAAGCAAAGTATATTATTTAAAATATAATACCCTTTTTTATAGAATCATAAAAATCCGGTCTTTGAATACTGTCTCTACGGTAATAAATTCTGGTACAGTTACCGTACTGTGTACTATTGACATTTCTGGTAAAGAAAAAAAACATGATTCTGATTATTAAAATGAAAATATACGATTTTAAACCCTTTCATTTGGTAATTTCGCTGTTTAAATGGTAATGATTTCCACGAAATTCTGTTTTTTAAAATTATAGTTATTATTTCTACACATTTAGTGAACAATACCAAACAAAAAAGCAAACTTAACGGAATAAATGATTTTTATGCTATGCTCTAAATTGTCATAAAATTACCATAAGTTTTACCACAAGTATCACATTATAGAACCATAAAAAATTTATAAAACCATATTTTACTGTTATGTTTACCTAAATCATTTCCAAAAAGATTCGGTAAAAATTACCGAGCATTCTAGCGTTTCCATAAAGCCAGAAGCGCGGTTAACTTAACTATACTTGTCCATGCTTTTTTTCTTAGTGGGAATTTTTCTGGAAGTAGTACTATATTTCAATGTCCCCGACCAATTTAAAGCATATACTTTCGGGAATAATTCATTGTTGTTTAAATTTGAGTCTTCAGTGACATTTAAATTTTTATACTTATAAAATTTTTCTAAAAGATGTTTATAAAAAAAAAGTTTACTATATTGCCCCTTAGTATTAGTTGACCAAAACCATCATAATGAATTAAACATTTCCATAATGTTAGTTAATGACAGGTAAACAAAAAGCTGAGATTAATGAATAATGAATTTCAGAAACAATTATAAGTGAATGAAAGTGAAAGTCTTAAAAATATTTCATTTTTACTTTTTTGGTATTTTTGAAAAAAAATTTCACTAAAGCCTTAAAATATTTAATTTAGAATTTGAAGTCCCTTAACAAGTTCAAATCGTACAGTTTAACATCCACCATTGATAAGACATTTCTGCAAAAAAACAAAGCATTCAGACTAGGAATGCTGATTTTTATAGTAATATGACCTTTTAAATCTGAATATGACCTAATTTGCTTAACATAGCTCACCGTTTTCTGAGGGCACCCCCTAAGTATATCACTTTTATATAATTTCAAGTGCATGAATTAATAGAAATCCCGTTGAATGAAAATGAGCTTTTTGAAGAAAAATTTTGATGAAAGCTTTACAAAGTTATCATTGAATATAATTCATACAAAGTTTTATGATTTGGATTTGCAAGCAAAACATTTGGAACAAAACAGCAAAGCAAAAAAAGTTAAGCTGTTTATAAAAACGAATAAAAGAAAAAATCATTTGGAGACTTTACTAATGTATGTCTTTGAGGAAACCTCTCAACTAAGTCTAAACTCATTATATACTAAACTCTGGGAATTAAAGAGGAAATAAATTCTATATTGAGTTTACAAATCTATATAGAACTTATATAAATTCTATATTGAACTGCAATTTTAAATCTTGATATTACAGGCCAGTTTTCTAAGAAAGCTAAAGCATTAAATTCCTAACTATATTTCTAAGAATTAATCCCAAGTAAGTCTAAACTCATTATATATTGAATTCTGAGATTTAAAAAGAAAATAAATTCTGTATTGAATTTACAATTCTATATAGAGCTTATGTAAATTCTACAATGATCTGCAATTTTAAATCTTGTTATTATGGCCCTTTTTTCTTAGAAAGCTAAAACATTAAATCCCTAACAATATTTTTAAGAATTAATCCCAAGTTGTCCAAACTCGTAATTTCAAAGGATTAATGCCCAAGTTAGTCTAAACTCATTATTTTTGAATTCTGAGAATTAAAAAGAAAATAAATTCTGTATTGAATTTTCAATTCTATAAAGAGCTTATATAAATTCTACATTGAACAGCAATTTTAAATCTTGATATTATGGTCCACTTTTCTAAGAAAGCTAAAGCATTATATTCCTAACTATATTTCTAAGAATTAATCCCTTCCTTCTGAAAATCCTCGGAGAATAAAATTCTTGTGGCGTGAAAACAACAGTCCATCTCTTAAGCGGTCAAGACAAGTGGCACGTTTTCATGGGAGGCATGCCTCAGGCGGAATAAGAAAATTTTCTATTCAAAGCTGACTGCGGGAAAATGTTACCTGATTACAGATGTGTACATTCTCAGTTTGGTATCTTTTGAGCGTGACGATTTCCCAATGTTCTTTTCCTTTAGGGGGAATAAAAAAGAATTATCATGTTCTTTCAAAAGTAATTATATATAACTTTCTTTGTAATAATTTTTTGATTAATCTGTATGTGTTTGAGAACAGATGTGTTATTGTTCATGTGAAAATAAATTTTAAAATAAGTGAAGTTAGATTTATTTATGTTTTTAAACTGCAATTTGAAAAGCTGTCGGTCTATAAAAAATACGAAAATTTTATAATCTTTCTCTATAAAAAAATAATAATAAATTCATAAAATGCTAAATATGCGTCAAAGTATATCGTATTTTTATTGAAAATGAAATTTCGGAATTAACAAATTCACTTTTAAATTTTCTTGTTGTTCAACTACAAATGTTCAACTCCGTAGCCTTGTAATTTTGAACCTAATCCAGAAAACAAGGGGACCCCTACATTAAGTATTTGGAGAAATTTTGCCTTCGTGGAGGAATTTTTGATGGGACAATGCCGCATTTTCGTTACATGGAGAAAAAAATACGAAAACCACCCATGGTTAGCCTGACGGAATCTCTAATGGGATTATTGGATCTCTAGCCCATGATCCGTCTACCGCTGAGGATATTTTACAACAGCACTGAAGTTAGCGTGAGCCGGGTGCGGAATTCGTATCGACCAGCCATTGTGCTGGTATTTAAACCCGGTTCACCTCATTGGGAGGCGAACGCTCTATTCCCTGAGTCATCACGGATCTTTTATCAGATTTTTTGCACCGATTTTTTGCTAGTTTTCGCAAATCAAAGAGCAGTTTTAAAAACACTATTTATTTCTCCATGTTTTTATGCGTTTAATATGATCGTTGTAAGAAGTCTAATTTCACGTATTTATTATTTAAGAATTGCTGTTATACTCCGATGGCTTCAATTTATCTTAAAACGATAATCCTATGCAATTTTATATCTTAATAGAAGCATTTGTTGCAATATCAACAACAAATTTCTCTTAAATAGCTGGAGGAATCGTGTTATTTCTTTACTTTAGGGTTACTCAAATTATAAAGTCCCATTAGGAAGTGATTTCTATGCCACAAGCACAATTACAGTTAAAAAGTATAAAAATATTAACGATACAGTACTTCATCGTCATTTTATTGTCACAAAAGAAAATTATTTTAGTTGACTTAAAAGTTTTTTTATTTGTATTTCAAAACAACAAGCAAATTACAAAGATTTAATAATTTTATATATATAATAAGCAAAAGAGAAATGAAGAAAGATAGAATTTGCCAATTCTACGGATCCAAAATTGTGTGATAGTTACAAATTTATGTAATAAAAGACACAAAGAAAAAGTAGATCTTTGCTATGCAAAAAGGAGTTAGTTCTGTAAGCAGGTTCAAGACATTATGGACTTGCATAATTAATAAATTTTGAGGTATGCATGACATACAAAAGTAAAAATGGCATGCATTCGCCACATTTTAACCTAAATTTTTGAATTATTTTTTCTACTAAATGTGAAAATTTAATAAAAACTGTAAGTAAATTATAAAAAACAGTTTTAAAACTACATATTTTCTTCTATATTAATATTTAACTCTTTGAGATTCGAAACAGTTAGGAATTGATATTTTTTATTTCTTTTCGGTCACTACACTTACTAGCATCTTTAAATATTGTTCCACACTTAAACCGTCAAAAATCGGCAATAAATTACTTTAATATTTTACACTCGATTTCATTTTAACCCGTCTATCTAAGATGGAAAAATATTGTTTTTTAAAAAAAGAAAAAATAGAGTTAGAACTTCGTTATATGGATTTGTGAACAAGGACTTGCTCGCTATGGTAATACACCGTAACTGACTCGTGCTTAACGTAGCGTGTGTATTTTGAATTTGTTTTGCTGCTAAGATGAAGGCACAGAACCCAAGGGAATTTTCTCCCATCGCCTCTACGATTTTCTCCACTTCATATATTTAAGGCTGTGTTATTCTTAAGCATATGGCATTTCGTGTTTTCTTCAAAGCTTCATCGGAAGCAAAACGTGAACGAGTTTTCCTTCGTTGTTTCATGAAAACCGTTTATGGGGTACACTCGCAAATATGATTTTCAATTGAAGCGAGGTAAAATAGTTTGAAAGAATGGAAATGTTATATTTTGAGAAAGATAATAGGAAAATTGAGGATTTCGCTAGCCAAAAATGAGAATTTTATTCATTATGGTAATATAATAGCTTAGAAGGGCTTAAAAACTAAGAAATATATATATATACATATATATATACATATATATATACATATATATATATATATATATATATATATATATATATATATATATATATATATATATATATATATATATATATATATAAACTCTTTCTAACAAGTTTTTTATAGTATTTGTAAATATTCTGCTGCATTATAGTCATTAGTAAGAAAAAAAAATGTGCTGCCAAAGTTTTCTCTATAAGAATTAGAGACCAATCCTGAAATTGTTAAAGTGCAAAAAGTAATATGGAAATTAAAAAAAAATATGATTATATACAATATATGGTATAGAAAAAATTAGACGCTTTGTTAGTTATTGAATTAAAATTGCATTAAATGTTTGTTTTTAAAATGCTATAAACATAAAAGTTGCTGAAAATGAACTTTTGACAAAAAGATCAATCTGAGTCAGAGCCATAGTTAAGGATTAGTTTTTTCATCACTTTCAGGATTAAAAATGCAAAACGACATTCATTTCTAGTGACACTGCTACAAGATTGAGCAATCTAATAGTTCAACATATCTTTTGTTTCTACTGTTTTAAAACAACAAAAATGTATGTCTATTTCAGGAAATATTTCAATAAGAATCAAACTTGATTACAATTAATTACACATGCAAAAGTTTATAACTCAATCCAATCACATTTAAATTATAATTTATTCATATTTTATTTTGAAAATAAATCATTATTGTACAACTAAATGGAGCAACTCTTAATATATCCTAATATCAGGATCCTAAATATCCTAAGCAATAAAATTTCTAAGTATTCAAATACCAAAAATGAATAGATTATCACTATTTAATAGATGCAAATGAACATCGCACTAAAACAAAATTAGTTATACTACACTACCACCAGAAAGAAATTTAATTCAATAACAAATCTCAATTATTTCGATTACTGCTTTATTTCTTTTTATATCATTCGCATAAGAGTTTTATTAGCTTAAAAAATCTTAATGCAGAGCTATTTAATACCCACTCGTAAGAAAACAAAAGACAGTTTAAGTAGAAAGTCAAATTACCTAATTCGCAAGACAAATATTCGATTCCGTTGATAACAGAATACAAATCGAACAAAGAGATTATTATGAATGCTTCCGTTGTTTAAATGGGTTATTAAAAGCGTATAGGTCAACAAAATTAAAGATTTCAAGTAGAATTTCGTTTGTCTAAAGTGAAGTACGTCGTTTGAAACAAATTACGCTGCATATTTTTTCTTATCTCGTCTGTTGATTCCAATTTTAATTAAAAAATAAATTGTTTTAATTTTGATGCAATGTAAACTTCTGAAAAAATTATTGTTAATTAAACATTTTAATACTGTGTACTTTTTCGTTTAGGTGTTTAACAAAAAAAAGCAAGCTTGTAAATATTGATACTAATTGCTTTCCTTATAATATATCGCGTGTAAAACTAATTGCAAGACTATGTTATTAAATAAAAATTTTTGATGAAGAATAAAAGCTTAGAGTTAAAATGCTTAAAAAGTAACTACCTATGATGTGCTTATTAAATTGTAAAGTTTTGGGCAGATATTAAATGGCATGACATGAATCTAAACTTAGAGATCTGAGAACAATTAAGTTTAATTTTATTTCATTCACTGTAAACATTTGTGAGTAAATTTATTATTCTGCCTATTAACAAAACTTAAAAATGAATTATTAAAAGAAAAACAATATATATATATATTATAAAAATATATTTTCTAACGGAAAAAGACTATCACTGATATTCACTGAGAAAAAAATTTTAAAATTACGCACTGTCGATAATGACATTTCTGGATAAAAATATATAAATAAATGAAATAATAAATAAATAGAAATATTTTGTTTAATAAAACTAAAATATACGCTATTTATACAATTTCATTTGGGTAGTTTTTCCATTCATGTGTCAACTCATTATCAGAAATTCTGCTTTTTAAAATTATAGTTATTATCATAAGACATTTAGTAAAAAATACAAAAGTGAAAAGTAAATTTAATGGTATAAAGACGTTTTATGCCACGCTCCAAGGTATCATGACTGAGAGCGGCTATGAATTGCTACTATCTACAAATATAATTGTTTTAATGTTTTCATAGATGTTACTTCCTCAGCAAAACTGGTATTAAGACTATTTAATTTTTTGCCTATTTACAGAAAAAGTAAAATATCAGTGACTATCATGACTTGTTAACTGTTGCAAAAATATATGTAGAACTGTTTCGAACTCTGAAAAAAGACACGAGTATTTCATTCCTATGGAAGACAAGCTAGTAATAAAATGCTTTTAGTCCCAAATTTCTCCTTAAGTTTTTAAGGGTGAATGAATGGGCATTCTTTCTGATTCCGATCATCACTGCCTTCATTGAGTAATTGAATATCTTTGTTAAAGCATATTTTGTTATAGTGCTTATGTGTTAGTATTGCGTATTAAGCACCTTTAATGTATGTGTTTAGAGTCTCAAACTTATTCTTTAAGCAATTCTTTTCCATTCTCTGATCAACCATTTTTGAGATTAAGAAAAGAAAAAGAGAGAAATAAGAATCAGCATTTTATTAACTAATTAAACGCTATTTTACAAGCAAAAATAGCTTAAGCAGAGGAACTAAAATATATTTTATAAAATATGCTTTTGAAGCTTTGAACTCTGAATCAAAATGAGTTACCAGGGCAATTGATAGTTTAACGAGTGCGTACGCACTAAAAATCATCTTTATTATTTTTGCATTTAATTTGAATGTCGTTGTGCACAGACATTTACAACAATCTTAGATATTAAAACTACTGTTGGCTGATCGGATGTGTGGCGAGCTGGCATCACAACAGAAAGGTTCTGAGTTTGAATCTCGGACAAGACCTGTATGTTCTTTCATTCTCTGTAGTATCTGTCCCTACTGTGGGAGCAACGTTGGATCACATAATATGGTGATCCTGTAAGAGCGACCAACTGATCTGCCTTACTGATGCCTGAATAACGAGTATCAATCGGGTAAAATTACTGTCTTGTTTTTAGTTTTAAAAGCCATCTTTTGAAATCCGCGACTATTGTTCCAGCACAATTCTCAATTTAATCAGTCTTTAGCTTCCAAGGTGGAAACTATAAGAAGTTGAATGATAGCAGGAAAGTTGAAAGATATGTGAGGATTTTCAATGCATCAATAAGCTTTAAGTCATTCTCAATGAGTTAAAAAAAGTCATTTTCTATTCCACCTTTGGAGAATAGAACTTCAATCATTTCAATATTGCTTTTGAATTCAAAGCTAGGAGTAGCTCTTTAAATTTTTATCATGAATAAATGTTATTATTGATAATAAAAGTTTTATACCAGAACACTGCTCGATTCTTATAACAGAAGATTTTATTTCATCGGTGAAATACTTTTTAACCTGATACTTCCAATATTCTGAATTCAGATTTAAAATACGCGAGCCCAAATTAATAAATAGAGCTATGAGAACACACTCATTAAAACTTATCGCTACAATTTTATTGTTAAGTTGGAATAAAATCGTTTTTCAAAACCTCTACATTGAACTTAGCCTTTAAAATTATTGTTGTGTATTTAGTCTTAAGGCTATCTATTGAAATTCATGGCAATTGTACCTGTTCAATTCTCAATTTAATCAGTCTTAACTTCATGGGATAAAGCTATAAGCAGTTGATTGTCGGAAAAGATTAAAGATATGTGTGGATTTTCATTTCATCAATAAGCTCTGAGTTATTCCCTTGGAGTCCCAAAGACCCATTTTCTATTCCGCATTTAATTGAAGAAAGGAACCCCAACCGTTTCACTTAAGCAATGAGTTTTAGCTGGCGCAAACAAAGACAATGATTTACTTTGTAATGATTAACAAAGCTTTCAATTACCTTTCCATTTAGCCATATTCTCTGACGTTTAAAGTGTTTTAGAAGAGGTATGGTAAACAGAGTCTAGGGTCGTAATTAGTACCGTTATGTCAGGTCCTTATAAGGAACAGACAGAAGACAGTAATAGAGTTTTATTGATACTATTCAAAAGCGGTATATTTTCGAAAATTGTTTAGTATTGATTGATCAAAGGAATAAATTCATTTGTAAATTTAACATACGTTTGTAATAAGGACAAAATGATTTTAAGCTTCAAGAAATGAACTGTCTATGGCTTTACAATAAAATGATTGTCCCAAATAGTTAAAACTATTTCATCAATGATGCTAAAACTCTCGTTAATTATCACTATCCAACATAAAAAAAATCATTACGTGTATAATTCTGTCGTACAATTGAAAAAACAAAGTAAATGCTTCAATATTGTTTGCGAGAAAAATGGCTTGACAACTTTTCTCCTTTTATTTCCAATGATATGAACGCTAAAATAAAATTTAAAAAAGAATAAAACAAAATTTCTTTTTGGAATTTTATTTTTCATTATGTAGCTTACCTTATAAAGATAACAAATATAAAAAAATAAATAAAAAGATGCCATATAAATAAAATATACCATATAAAGATACCAATTTTGATTTTTTTATCGCTCAGGTTGATTTTTCAAATGTATGGCAGAATTCAGCTAATAATAATAAAAGTTGTGTTGTTTTAAACACTTAGCTCAATGTACTCTCAGATGATGGGGTTCAAAGAAAAATAATTTAAATTTGAGTAAATACTTTATGCTTTTTGGAAATATAGAAATTATCTCTTTAGTATCTTATCTTTTAATATCTGATCGAATATCAAAAATAATTTGGGAATACAGTGTAATGAATCAAAATTATGAAAAACATAGTTTAATAAAATAATTAATTTTTTTGAGAAAAAAGTTTCATTAGAATTTACAAAGCCACACAAAACAAAATTGGGGAAAATAACTTTGTTGCTGAGCGGAGCTAAGCTAAAGATAAAACTAGGAGGAAAACACATATTTTCTTATTTTTATGTGAATAGCTACTGAATTACATAGGATAGTTTCTTAGATTATACGATTTAAAATCAACTATTAAAAATCAAAAAATTTTTATCATAAAAATAAAATATTTCTGTTCTTTGGTTTAAAATTTGAAATTTAAATTAAATAGGTAAATATATGTATGAGTGGTGGAGGAATTCAAAATATTTGCAAATGTAACTTCGAATGTACTGGACGGTGAAAAATTGGTAAAAAGTTCAAAACTTGTGTATTTGACATTTTCCTGGCTCATAAAATGATAAGTGCTTCGTTTTAAGTTAAAGGATGCATAAATAAAAGCAAAAAGCTAAAGTTTGAGTCATTATATATTTTATATCATCAAAAAAATTTAAAAGTATCCTAAAATCTAAAATATTACATTTTTGAAAAGTACTTTAAGTTTTTAATTATAATACGTAGAATCGCCATTTCGGGTTCTAACTTTAACGATGATATGCACTTAGAATAACGAAAACGGTGTTAAAAACTGAATATGACGCAAAAAACAGAAAAGGGAAAAGAACATTAAACTGAAAAATGGATGGAAAAATAAGCAGAAAATGAACAGAACAAACAGATAATGTAAACCAAAGCACTTTCACTTATTGTGGTAAAATGAGAATAACGAAACACGTGTTTTTTTATGCTGTCTTAATTTTTAAATATTCTTATAATTAAACTAATTAATTGGTTGAAATATTGATAGTCAAGTAAGCCTATAACAAACTCGATTTAAATAAAACGCTCTTTTAAAGAAATTAAAATGTAACACGGATATTAAAAACAAGTTATCTAAAAATTATGCAATAAGGCTAAAAATAATTTAATTGTAAGACTTCATATTTCTAATGAATATTTCATTATTGTAGTTATAAATTTAAAAAATGAAACTTGATAATTTAAAAAAAATTAAGAACTATCTCCTTTTCTATTTATTATTTTTTTGTTGCTTAAGTTATACTGTTTTTAAAATCATTAGGAAAGATATTAATCATGAATAAAATGGAGTATTAAATATAATAAATTTCCCCAAACTGGTTTGAAATGCATTATGATTTTTCTAAAACCATTCCATCGTACCTATAATAATCTTTCTATAGCTATCTCTATAAATTTTAGAAATCAACAAAATCAATAAATGACTAAAATGATAGTTATTAAATGGAAAGATATATCATTTTGATGGAGGTTTCTGTGTTCTTTCAATATTGTAAGTTATCTCTTCGAAAACTATTCCTCGATATTGAAACGGATCTTTTTCACTCGCATTGGGAATGCAGCGAAGTTGAAAGACTCGAGAAACAACAAGGGTCTGAGCCCAAAACGACATGATCGAACAAAAAATTATCGAAAACCGAATTTCATTTTAATGCAGGGACATCTCCTCGTCATTTGTAACATTGAAGTTTCTTGTTCAGAGTAGCGATCAATGAGACTAAGTTCATCATTATTAGAACTTTATGTAACTTCTTTTGTTCGGATAAATTTTCCAACGAACATTGATCAGGTGGAGAGTTTTTGATGACAGCGTCTGATTGACTGAGGGTAGAACGCTGCTTTTTTTTAAAGAATAAAATAAAAAGAGATCTTTTAGATTGTTCAACATGGAGACTTTCTTCTGCCTTAGAATTTCTGCCCTCCAAAAAAGAACAATCTTCAATATCTATTAATTATTTTGATGACATATTCCATTTGAAAGAGTCTTTTAAAATAGAAAAAAATTAAACAATACTTTAGGTTTGAAATATGTAGTACTTCAAATTTATTCAAAAATGTTGCCTTTTTCTTTAAAATAATGTAAAAGTGTGATCATTGAATTTTTTTTTATCAGTTTAAGTTGATGTAGTTTGAAAGTGCAATTGATTTATAAGTAGTTTCCACGATGTTTTGATTTTAATATTTTCGATTAAATTCATTTTTTTTATTGAAAATATGAATTTTAAATTATTTAGCTTGTTCAACTTTCTTTTTACAGTTGTTCTTTTATTAGTTTAAGTTGATGTAATTTGATAGAGCTGGTGATTTACCAGTAGTCTGAGCAATGTTTTGATATTTATATTTCGATTAAAGTTCAGTTTTTTGATAATTATTATTTATATTAAAGTTATTTAGATTAACTTTATTTAAATTATAATATTTAGCCATATTCGGCGAAATTAACAATGATCGCTTTTTTAGAAATTAACATTTTTAATTTTTTCATAAGTTAATCTTATTTTTGTTGTCTCTGATGAAGCTAGGAAGTCATTGCTCTTTTGCGAATTAAATTAGAATGGTGCGACAAAGAGCACCGCAAAGATGAAAGTTTGTATTGGCTCAGAAACTCATGGATAGATGGCAGCACCCCTCAGTCGTGAAGTTATTTTCACAATTTAGTTATATATCTTAAGAGGAAGGAAATGTTCTCTAGATTCCTATACTCCTGGTACTGCTCAACGACTAAACACAGGACTTTCGATTCGACAGATTTTACGAGCATGAATATCACTTACTTGTACTTGGTGGGAATTAGCGGAGTCTAGAATTGAATCCCTGCCCCACTGGACCGGAGTCCGATTCTCAAACAACTGGGCTACCACGAGATAGGAGTAGTATATCCATAAATGTTGTACTCTCATTTCGTTAGAAATTTATTAACATGAAAGAGTATACAAATGTAAACAAACGAAATTAAAAATAAATGTCCATGATATTCAAAAAGGAATTTCAGTTTTTTTTATACGTTATAAATTATAAAAACATCTACACACTATTTTTGTGCTAAAAGAAATTCAGTATGATCAAATTCAACATAAATTGTATCAATTAGAAAAAACAGTTTTTTAGTAATTAATACACATGATTCATTTCATATTTTAAAAATACAAATTTGAATCATTTTATAATTTCTAAATTGTGTATTAAAAGTTAAAGAAGAATTTTTTTGTGAAATTTCATATTCAATAATAATTTCAAAAGTATTTTTCCTAAATTTTTATGATGCATTATTCTAAAATCAAAGTAAAACAATTTGTTTTAATTGAAATATTTCTGTAATAAAAATTTTAATCTTCATGTTTACTTTCAATTTTGAACTCATAAAAAAACGCAAATTTAACACGAAGTGGAGAATGTTTTCTGAGTACTGATGATAACAAAATTTCACTTATAACAGTATGATTTTCTTTGAATATAATTTTCAAAAACACGTAACATGGAGGAAAGAAAGCAAAAAGGAATATGTTGGGAATCGTAAAATTTTTTTAAGGATTTTGAGTTTGTAGTTTGTGGAAGGCTTAAATTTCTAAAGTTGGGTTTTAAAGTACATTATTCATTTTATTGGAGTGTTCCAAATAAATTTTTGCCCTAAAACTAGATTTCGTGGTATTAAAACCAAGATAAGCAATAAATATTTATAATTTTATATAAAACTGTATTTTCACGGAGCTGCGTAAGCAATGATGCAAACAAGAATATAGAAATACCATTTTATACGCCTCGAGCTGTGGTCGTGACGGAGATATATTGAGAAAGTTATCTACGAAATTAATGTTTGTGCATACATTCGTGTAATTAAAATTATGTTTGCTATTAATATTCATCGAATAACTTCTGTAATACTGAATGGTAACTCGGGGAGAAAAGCATTCATTCGATAAAGTCAGTGAGATCAACAGCTAAGGTTTATATCTTTTGAGGCATAATTTAAGAGCTTCAAAGTTTCTAAATATCATACAATCATTTGAAACGTTTTGCGTTAGTTTCGTTTCCTATTTCTACGAAGTTTTGGTAATTACTCGCCTCTGATGCATTTGTATTCGATTGAGAAATCTTACTGTTTCCAACTTACTAAATGATAAGATTTTCCTTAACATATGAAGTGCTTTCTCGAACTATTTAGGAAAACATTTAAAGAATAATGCTTGTTATGCATGATTTCATTTACTAAAGATGTGGTTTATATTTGCAAACATTATCACTCATAAATATGTATGAAATTGACTAACTTATTCATGTCGCTGCAAATGTATAGTGACTTTGAGTTGAACGCATACATAGTATTTTATATTTAACTAATCAAAAATATCCCCTGATCCGAAAATATCGAAATTTTAGATTGCTTGTTGCTGTTTATATGTTAGTTTATTTATGTATCATTCAATAACAAATAATGTTTTACTGGAAAAATAAGTGTTACATGAAAAATAAATGCTTTTTGAGTACAATTATATTCTGTTGATATTTGTTAGTTGGGTGAAACATCTTGGGTGCAACCACTCTCTGTTCCTCGGTAAAATGGTCGCAAAGGGATATTGGTTGTTCTTAGGGGTTACCTCCATTGACTTCAAAATGTTATTGAAGATACATGACTTTTCACAAGCGATTTTAATTTTACTCATTGTCATATTCTTGGTACGAAAGATCGACTTGTGTTGTTGGCTTCATAAAAATTGGATCAATGAATAAAACTTAGCATCAATAAAAATGGCCCTTAATTATATGTAAAAAAACAAATTTACCTATCAGGAATATTTCTTCTATTCAGGAATTCTTAAATTACTCATTGATATCATCGTCTTTAGTGCACTCTGAATGCAATATAAAGTTGTTTATTTCTTTCAGAGATCGTCAAAAAGAGCTCTCTAAATCAGAGCCTACTGAAATAATAACAATAACAATAACAATAACAATAACAATAACAATAACAATAACAATAACAATAACAATAACAATAACAATAACAATAACAATAACAATAACAATAATAATAATAATAATAATAATAATAATAATAATAATAATAATAATAATCCATTTATTATAGGTTTTCAATAATGTAAAAAATCTTATTTCATCATCTTTTGCCATTTTTCCTTTCTTTTTCTGACAAGAAGAGACTCACTGCTGACCACCCCAAGAGCTTCCATTCTCAGAATGGCCTCCCTTATCACTTAAGTCACAGATGTAACATTCTTAGCCGATCTCATTTTCTTCATGTTAAAAGCTGATTATGAGTCACAAATAACCACAAGCATCACATTAACACCTGAAAGAAAACTCCTTCCGTAGAGGGTGGGTGGAGCACCATTCGCAAGCGAACATCATTTTCGTACTTTGAACTCAATGCATACTTTGGGGTTGAGTTAACAAACAGAAAAATGAATAAAATTAACAAAAATATCTGATTATTTTCAACAATAATGGTTTTCAGGAAAGTTTGCAATCTTATTTTATTTCAATTGTTTTTAATATTTAACTACAATTAACACTCAGCAAATAAATTTTTGTATATAATATATACATTTATGGTTTATACATATATAACATTAAAATGAAAAATAAAAAACTTAGGGTGACTTCAGGTGACTCCAAAGTATGTAAACTCTCTATATAACAATATATCCCTTTACACAATATATATATATATATATATATATATATATATATATTGAGAGAGAGAGAGAGAAAACAAGGAAAATAATATAATAAAGTTTAATGAAAAGAGGAGAAGAAGAAAAATTATTAAATAATTATTTTTAAATGCTTTTAAAAATATTTTATTTTAATAATTTTTCTTCATCTCCTTTCATAAATTTTTATTATATTATTTCCCCTGCTTCCTCTATATCATTATCCTGCTGAAACACCCATCCATGAATCATCTTTTTACTAACATAAGGTAGCACTAGAACTTCTAAAATATTTTTAGGAATATATTGGTCCATAGTCCCTTCTTTGTGTACGAGGGAGAGGTAGCATTGCTTTTAAGCTCTCTAGACCATAACTTATCTATTTCCTTGTTTCAATGTTGGCAGTTTGTGCTGGAAAACCATTCTGTGACCTTTCGGACGACGAATAAAGCGTCGGTCATCACTTTTAGATGAATTTCATTTGGATTTATCATTCGCGGTCTTTTCCAAGTTTTAATTTGATCATCCTATTCGTTGTCCGGATAAGATGTTTTCTTTTTACAGGAAATTGTGCATACAATCCAGGTACACTCAGGTGACGTCTTATGGTTTGGTTACTTACTGTGAGTCTATGTTGTGTGGTCATTCGGGTCTTGACGTTGAGTTGTTTTCTTTGGGGCCCATGAACTTGGTAGATCGTGCACACTTTTTCCCATCTTTTCACTTCTTTACTATGTAGCCAAAATTTGATTTTGGAATTCCGAACTTTGTGGTGATAGCAGAATATTAAGCTTTTTTCAGTTTCTTTAATAATCAAAATGAGAATGGCAAAAGACGTGTTCTCCCTGTCTTCATCTGAAACTAAAAATAAACTCCAGTCAATAAAATTTTTTGAACCATTCGGTAGTAGAGCTAGATGACGTCTAAGACTTTGATAGCTGAACTTCATTAACGTAGATTTAAAACTAGTAAAATCAGGTGACTATAAGGACGGCATAGAGAAATGTATTGAGAAGGAAAAGTTACCCCCCTCAAATGCTGTGGTATTCTAATAATGATGATATGATTTGTCACTGTGGTCGAATTTAAATTTTTCATTGCAAAATTTAAAATTCAAATTTAACGCTGATTAAAAATAGTTAATAATACTTATTACAGTATGAGTACAAATTCATCAACCAGTAACCATAAAAGTTAATTTAAAATAAAAGTACTTTAAAATATTCTAAATTGCATAATCAATTTTTTCTCAATTTTTAAATTTAAATACAATGTCTTATATAACTTAGAAATAAGTTGATCGTAAAGCTGACATTGTTTCCTGTTCACGTTTCTTTCTTTCTTTCTTTTTCCTTCAGGAAAAAATATAACTTAAGGTGCAAACAGTTTTAAATTAATAATTCACCCCGCGAGTATTTATTAACTTCAATATGTTTTTTTCTTTAATTTTCTATGAGAAAATGTTTTTCTTTAAATTATTCGTGCGGAAAAACTCATTAGAAAAAAAAAAACAGTTTAATTCACCTTTTGAAATACGAAAAACACTGTAATCAACCATCCTTACAAAAACATTCAATATAACAGTCAATTATATGGAGCATCAAACCTTCATTGATTAAGTCATTAAATTCCGACACACCGAAGAAGTCAAAGAAATTCATTAGTTTTTTTTTATGCCAGAGAAGATTAATTTCAAGAAAAAATAAGATCCATACACAAAATAGGTAGGAAGGTTTTTTCTCCCTTTACGGAATAGCAACTCTTCGAAACTAAATGCTCGGCAAAGTGCAATTAAGAAAATGAAATTTTTACCTTCTAAACTTCCAATATAGCCATCATTCAATTTTCTTTTTACGCACACATTTCCTTCTTTTTTGTTTTATGTTTGAAAATAATTTTCCGTTGTTCAAGATGTTGATATAATTTTATTTTGGAAATAGCAATTATAGCCGTTGACACAATAGAAATTATACCTTTAGATAATAACTTTATACGAAAGACTGCCAAACAAGCAATTCCGTGACATTTTTTTTTATTGTAATTAATTTAGAACACGTTCATAATGTGTGTGTTGTTATTTATATTACCGATGGTAGAATGGTTTGTTACAGATCTTAATTAAAACTTTTGAGCTCTTCATATTTGTGGGAAATATGGCTGGTGCTCAAAAAATAGTTTCTTTTAATAGATGCCTCAAATGTTTTAATTTGGATGTTGCAAGATTAAAATATATAAATTAAAATATAATTTTCGCAAAGTATTGGTATGGTTTGAATTTTGTCTTTAATTATATTCTCATTTTTATTATTTATCTTTTAATTTGTTTCAAGGTAAGTATCTTTTATTTACAACTAAACTATTTCAATTAATGATTTTCTTGTAGATAATTACAGAGTATTGACGTAATTTAAAACAGCTTCGAAAGAAAGGGTTTCAGTTAATTTCTTTTTCTTCTTTTGAAAGCTTGTTTCACTTCTGCTCGTGAGAATTTGTCTGCCGAAAACAATGTTTCAACAAACTTTTAATAGAGGTAAGATGAAAAGAAAATATTGAAAATTGTACAGCCCCAGATGCCTGGAAAAGCCCTATAAAATTGGTAGCTCTGATAGATCCGAAAGGGCTAAAAGATTGTGAATAATCGGAAACATTTGTTGGACATCATGTATTAATGTCGTATTCTCTAATCTTATGTCGTATTAAATTAATACAGTTCATTTTATTGCAACTGATGTTCAAAGATGTAATATCATACTCTTTGCACTCTTACGTAGCGACGAAGAAAAGAAAGAGCTGAGCACCAAAAATTTTTTTTCTAGTGATACGAGCTGAATTCAGTCATATAATTAAAAATCATAAGAGTATATAGATAAGGCTTCATACATAGAACTTCCTCATAAGTCAACTGAAGCTTATTTGTTTGTCCTTTTATCTTTAAGGTAGTGATTTTCCTTTCCCTCTTCTTCTAGCTTCTTTCATGCGAAAGTGTAACAGCAACGCAGACCAGTTTTGACATTAGGTCCATTGGATACTCTACAGGTTCGTGATACTATCTTTAATAGCGTTCCACACATTGATCGAGAAGTTCAACAAATAAGGGGGGACATCTAGCAGCAACCAAGCAGGACTTTTGGGTACAAAATAGCATTGCAGTTGTGGAATGCAATACAATGACATTTCTTTGGCCCCAGTATGCTATGCTAATCGTAGAGTTTTTGTTACATCCTGCCTCTCCAGAATATTTCGGATCTTTCTGTGATTTTGGTTTTCATTTCTCTCTACACTGTTTTTAATTTTAGATCATGTTGAGCGAACCAGAATATCATTGAAAATTTCTGCAGCCCTAATGGGGTTTCAATTTGAATCTTATTTTCTTGTAAATAATGTTTTTTGAGCTTGATTGCGCCGTAACAAGTTTCAAACTGAGCAAAAACATGGATCAATATACTACTTTATTAAAATAGTAGTTGTTGATTGTTCGATGTTCAGGGGGAGTGTAGGGGAAATTTTTGAATTATACGCAAAATTCTCCTCACATAACTTCTTAAACATATGGTACAGTATATGTTCGTAGATGTTTCTATTCAAATAACATATCTATTCTCTCTTTTTGTTATTTTATATATATAATATTTGTTGAAAATTAATTAATTGTTTGTTTCTCAGTTATTCATCTATAGTAAAGAGCAAAAAAAAATATGCAGTTCATCTGGCCTAGAATTTGTACTTAAATTTTCATAAAAAATTAAATGGTTAAGGAATGCTTTATGCAATTTGAAAATTCATGATTTTTTTAGTACTTTTAATATTTAAGTATTTTCATTCCACGAATCATTTGCTAGATGTATAATAAATATTAAATTATAGATATTATGTTTTGGTCCCAAATTCATGGTACATACTTTAAGGGTAGATACAGGACATTGTAACAATCATTTATTGTATAGGAATACATGGGCACAAGTGACACGATGAGGCGCACACTGGGGAAATAAAAAAAAAAGAAAAATGTAGTTGTCGGTTGGTAGCGTTGCCGGTAGAGGGCAGTAGATGTCTAGTCACCGTTTGACATGATGCATCTCAGAAGGGGAAAACGCTATCTGCAATTGTGCTGACGTCTACGATGGGAGACTTCACGTATGCCAAAAAAAGCAGACATGTATTAGTAATACGGGCTTTGCAAATGGTAACGGCAGAGCTGCGCTACTAATATATCATGTTTTCTGATCGACAAATCCCGGATCGCAGAATATTTCAGCTGTTACATCGTCAACTTGCGAAGCAGGTTCGTTGAACATCAGCAGGCATGAAGCTGGTAAACGAAGAGCTGTACGCAGTCCAAGTCTGGAAGAAAGCACCTTGAACTTTGTGGCTGATTGACCCCAGTCAAGTACAAAAACTGTTGCTCATCGCGTAAGTTTTAGTCATCAGACCATTTATAGAGTGTTAAACAGTAAATCGGTTATACCCCTTCCAAGCGAGTACAAGCTTTGAATCCCGCTGACTATCCTCCCCCTCTGACTTTTGCCCTGTGGGTGGTACAGCAATGTTCCCTGCAGTTGGAATTCATAGCTCATGTGTTATTTAACGATGAGATGACGTTTACACGCGAGGGTGTCATTACTGCATTGGAATACTGAATAGAGCAGAATTATTATTAAACACTGAAAAATACTTAATAATAATTCTGCTCTAATAATATTATTCTAATTAACCTACTATTAGTGTAATCTTTGGTAATCAGATCAGTAGATCTTATTTTCTTGCTACAACTAAACATAAAAATGCATTGATCCGACTTTCTTATTAGAATTGTACAGCTGAAGATTTTCTGAGTTATATTTGATTTTCCATTATTTTTCTATCACAGTTATCAATCATACTTATTTTTTTCCTTCAAGTCCATTTAAGGAGAAAAGCTTAAAAAATGTGCTTATGTGAGAGATGATGGGATTTTTCAAAATATTATTTCATTAAGAAAAGACAAATTTCAGCGAGAATGGAATTTGCTGCTGGACTCATCATGTTTTCTGATGGAGTAAACGAGTTTTAATACATCACCTGAACAATAATTGTTCTCAAATCAACATTATATGCGAATTTACAGTAACCAAATTCTACCAAACCGAAAAAAAAATATTTAATAATAATTCTGCTCTGATTATATAATTCAAATTAACCTACTCTTGCAGTTTAATCTTTGATAATCAGAGCAGTTTACTTTTATTTTCTTGTACCGTCAAAATATCCGACTTCTTATTAGAATTGTACTGCTGAAGAATTTCTGAGTCATATTAGAACTTCCATTATTTTTCCATCACAGTGATTAATCAATCTTATTTTTTTCTTTCAACCCTGTTTGAGGAGAAAAGCTTAAAAAAAGTACGTATGTGAGAGATGACGGGATTTTTTGAAATATTATAGCAATAAGAAAAGACAAATTTCAACAAAATGATGAATAGGACTTTTTTTTCAACTCATCATATTTTCTGATGGAGTAAAAGAGTTTTAATATATCACCTGATCAATAAATGTTCACAAATCAACAAAACATGCGAATTTACATCAACTGAACTCTTGCAAACCGCAAGTAAGTGCTAGAATAAGCATACATTTTTGGGATAAAGGAAAATTAAGCGTATTTGGGACTGGATTTTTAAAATCAAGCAGCGAAAATAAGAATATCATTCAATCATCTAGTCAATCCTACGAATAAAGTTAGTAAGTACGATCATGACACTAAAGGAATGTATTATGTGTGGTTTGTTTGATTTCTGTAGTACCAAGAAGGATAATCCTCCACATATTCATTCTAGCACACATACAAAGCAAATAGAAGCATGGAAATAATGCGTCAATAACATATTATATATGAAACGTGTGCTTTTATGTAAGGAAAGTGTGCTTTCTGTAGTACTATAAACTATGGAGAATATGTGAAATACGGTTTTAATTGGATTAATAGAAATTAATAGTCGATATAACACGTCTCTTGATCTTAACTGAAAAAAATTTATATTATCCATTAATATCTGTTCCTATTTAACATGTGAAGCATTGATTAATTTTTCAGACATAATTAGAAATAAATTGGTTCTGGTTATATTGACTTAAATAGTACGGCGATAAAAATACCAAAAAAAAAAAAATTCTTTTTAGGGTTATAATATATCATCTTCCCTTAAACAGTCACAGTTATATTTACGCAAGACAAATATTTTCACAGAATTACATTAATAATGTAATAATAAAAAAAATCAGCCAAATGAATCCAAACAGTAAAAAAGAGTTTAAAAATATCAAAGTATGATATAAAAAAAATTTTTTTTTTCCTTTTTTCAAATAAAAATAGAAGAAGATTGATAGAAAAATTAACTGCTAATTTAAGAACTATTTACTTATTTATTACAGATGTGAATAAAATTTTGAGTAAGTAAAGTTATCTCAGCAGAGGTTAATTTTGTACAAGATGCCTTCAAAAATAAAATTCTTTAATAGGTTCTTTTTATGTTAAAAACAATTAACTACAAAAAATGTGTAAATATGCGATATTCTATTCGTTTTATGTACTTTTCATTTAAAAGAGACATTGATTTGAAGATCAGAAATATAACTTTAAAAATAATGCTTTCAAATTTGATAAAATAAAAAGAATTAAGATATAGCTGAAAAACAATATATCATGATTAAAATTGATTTCCACTAATTACAGGATTAGCAAAAAAAAAATGGTTTCCTTCTTCAGAATGCAAAAAATTAAAACGTAATAAAAATTCAAAGGTAAAGGTATTAAAAGGTAATTCAAACCTCTAATAAGCAAATAATTAGTGCAGAAGATATTTTAAATTGCGAAAACAGACACAAAAACGTACTTTCTCTCAGAAAACATACCTTTTTCTGAAACGGATTCGGATTTCTGACCCCCAAAATATAGGGGGTAACCGTAATCTGAGAAATATGGTCCCCATATTTCTCATATCTCCATGTTCCACATTTTTTATTCAGGGTGGTCCGTCTTTTTTCTTTTTTTTTTTTGCGCATAGTACAGGAATGTGTTTTTTTTTTTTTTTCTCTTTTTTAACAGCAGGCACTGAACTTATCGTTCTTTGCTTTAGTCATCTAAGTAGTCATCTTTCTAGTTACCGATTATTGCTGATGGGCAAGTGCTGCAACTAAATACATTTTCAGTGTAATAAATATATTTATGGTTCAGTACCATCTATTAGATTTTTTGAGCTATAATCTTTTATTTATTAAATTCCAAACGTATCATTTGAATTATCAGCAGCTCTCATTGTGCCAACGGGATATATTCTGGAGCTCTTTGAAGTAGGAACCATATTTCTAGCAAACTCTCTATATGGAATTCATTACTCGAAATGCTCATAGATGCTCACTTCAACCAGTTAAAGCTGCTCTTTAAAGTCTCCGTCGTCATTTAAATTAATTTTTTAAAAACTTTTATGAATATGTAACAGCACATTATGCCTGTTAGGTTAAGGTTTGCCTATAAATCGACAACGTTACTTATACTTAAAATGAATATCGCACAAAATCTGAATATGGAGAAACACCAGAGCTTCGTCAAGTGAATAGTATTTGCTATCTTAATTTTTAATCTTTAAAATAAATCAACGTTTAGGGTCAAACAATTGCGTAAAAAGTGAAAAATTATTCATTGTTTTTTAAAATTTTCCTCTATGATGTCAAATTTCGCTAAATTTACAATGTTTTCTTAAAAGAACTTTAAAAAAAAAAAATATTTAATTTGTTCGTATTAAAGCAAAGTCAAACCTCCTTAGAAAATAGTCCAAATAACTTATTAGAGTTTACTTTATACCTTTTCTTCGGAAGTAAGTGATTGAAATAAACTAAAGAAAATTCGAAATTAATTTTCTTATGTATGTAATATGATTTGTTTCTGTTCTGTTTGATAAGTAACGATGCAGTAAGAAGAAACGTAATGTGTCTCAGAGTTTTATGACAACACTAATATTTCTATCATATACTGTAAAAAAAGGGTTTCTCAAAATTGAGCAAAAATGTGTTATTATAGCTCCGAATCAAATAATAGTCGAATTTGCATATACTCCTTTTTGGAGGGAGAAATACGGGAGATGTTCAATGACAGCCAACAAGATTCGTACCAAAGACCCCCAGTTTTAAAATTGCAACCCTTTGTACTCTTAAAATTAGGAATTAGTATTACATAATGTGTCATTGCTGCTTCTTCTGTGTAAAGCTTATAAACTTCTCCCTGGACTAACTGTGGTGTATGAAGCATCCTACTACGAACCCGGAGGCCCTTGTTTCGAATCCTGCCAGCAGCCAACGAGCATCTCTGGCACACATATATCCTTCCATATATGTGTTTCTTCTAATATATCCTTAGATATATGCGTTTTGCTAAAAAACGAGAAACTGTTTAAATTTTGAATACATGGGATATTAAAATTCGACTATAATTTGTTTCGGAGCTATTTTTACACATTTTTGCTCAATTTGAGAAACCCTTATTTTACAGTATGTTTCTTTTTCATTGCTTCGTTTTTGTCAGAAATTTGTATGTAACATTTAGTATTAACTAATCAAATATTTTGTCAGTTTCTAGTTAATAAAGGAAATAAATATTTTTCTTTTATGTTTTTTTCCTACCTAAGTGACTTGAACTAAAAGGTAATTCCGTTCTATCTTAATGCAAGGAGAAGAAAAAAAAACACACAGCAAGTATTAACAGAAAATCGGATTAACTTATTTTCTCCACGCAACATATTTTCTTGAACAGAAATATATTTTTTATGCCAATCTTCTTTGAGAGGTTATTTAAAGAATAATCCGCTGGTCCAAATGTCAGTGAATGGCAGAATTAAAAAAAAATATTTACAAAATGATGTATGAAAGTTGTGATAAAAGGAAAAAAAATATATTCAAATGCTACCACACTGAGCTTCTTCAACTAGAAGCTTAGTATGGTAATAGTACAAAATTCAGTAATTATTTGCAATCTGCTGCATATTTCAACCAATTAAATATTTTCATCCTATTCAATTTTTTCCAACTTAATAGTATCTCTTAATCTTACATTAACATCATCTTCTTCTTGTTGTCATAATGGACAAAGATGATAGTTATTTTAATAAGAAATATTGAAAAATTATGATAGAACTTCGTAATTTTATGAGCATTAAATTTTTGTGATGGTTTCTGAAAGGATTGCCTGTCACCTTGATTATTGACCAAATGAAACAACGCCAAACAGCTTAATTTTAACTACAGTGATTCCATCAGTGACGTAGGTGAATCTAGAAGACAGAAAGCCGAAATTGGATAACTTGGATTGTAACGTATGGTCCTGAAATGCTTGAAAACCTTAAAAAAATGTATAAAGAAAGTTGTACGAAGATGAAATTAAACATACGGGAACATTATTAAGATGATAAAATAAGAAAAGAAATAAAGTGAAGCTGAATTTAAACTATATTTGCGGGAATATTATTGATATAAGAAAAAAAAAAGAACCGAAAAGGGAAAAAAAAGTGAAAGAGAAATTAAGTATATAGCAACACGGCGCATACTATAGCACTTCACTATCACTAAACAAAAATACTAGGGAAAAAAACCAATGATCAATCATCGGAAAAATATTGAGACAAAATCACGCTTCATTTAAAACGTATTCAAATTTGTTCTAGTAAAGAAAAAAAAAGTTATTTTACAGTCCAAATTTTTTTTTAAACAATAATTCTGATACTCAATACTTTTTTGAGTTATTACTCTATTAATGTCGATGCTAATTTCTGTAAGTATAAAAACGATAAAATAATCACACATAAAAAATGGCTCCTTTTTGGGTTGTTAAACTGAAAAATCTTTCAGTAATTTTTACGTGAATATACAAAAAAACAGTACTTTCTAATGTACCATCGAACCTTAATGGAAAAACATCTGTTTCATTCCTCATTTAAGAACAAATAAAATTACTGGTCATGAAAAAATATTTGACTCAGTGACTAGATTGCTCCAAATGGTTAAAATTCTTTGGAAAGAAAACAAAAGAATTTAAATGGAATTTTTGTATTACTAAGATCTAGGGACAATGTGACAGAACATGAAGGCGCACTACCAAGGGGTGGAGTCACGGTCAATTTGTCTTCATTACAAGCGACGTTTAGAGCATCGATTGTCGTTAATAAAGTTGATTGATTCGGGGTCTACCACGATCTCTTTTATTGTGACTTAATGAAATTCTGAATGAGAAGTATCTAGTAAATGATTGCGGTAGAATTAACTAAAGGTTCTTTTAAGAAGCGTTTATTTTTCAAACAACTACATGCCTGTTTACATATTTTATTTAAATATTTATGCGACTCTGGATTATGTATTACTGAACGGCAGAATGTTGGTGTTTTGTGCAATAAAAAATAAATGATTGCATTTAAGAGCAAATGTGAATAATGATGCACATTTAATAAAATATTGCGACGATGTTTTTCTGAACTGAACTAAAAATAACGCAAGACATTATTCATAAGTATTAGTGCTATTTCTATGAATTTTATTACGTAAAATAAATATTATTGAATTATTAAAAGCAATCTTTAATAATTGTTTACTGATCAATGAAGCACGCGATTTTCGGTTATTAATTCACAAATTAAAATACTTACTTTAGTTTGCAGTATTTAAATTTTTTATTGCAGCGATACCAAATACGTAATTAGTTAATCTAATTGTATTTTTCATTTTATAACTGGCATTGAACAGCCGACTCAATTCCAAGTTTACGACTATCAATGATCAACTCCGTAACCTTGTAATTTTGAACCCAATCCAGAAGACAAGAGAATTCCTTTATCAAGTATTGGGAAAAATTTGCCTTCTTGAGGATTTTTTTTTTCATGGAACTTACTCATATTTGCGTTACATGAGAGGAAAACCACGAAAATGCCCCACCGTTAACCTAACTGCTAAGGGACTCGAACCCATGATACGTTTACCACTGAAGATATTTTACGTCAGCATTGTGGTCGGCACGATTTGGGTGCAAAATTCGTATCATCCAGCCATTGCTAAGATTCAAACCTGGGTCACCTCCTTGGGAGGCAAGCGCTCTATCCCCTGAGCTACCATGGCCAGTTAATCTAATTATTGATAACTTGGTTTTACCTTTTCCGTAAATATTAAATAATTATTACTATGATACGTAAGAAATATTTTATCATATACGCTCGCAATTCTTAAAGACTTTTAATACTTCAATATTATTACTTAAATGTTTTACTACAACAATTCTACTAATTCTACGTTCTATTAACAATTAGTTATACTAACTATTTTCTACTAACAAAGTTCTAACAATTTAATTAAAAAACATATACGTTGTAATGCAAAAGTCCTTGGAGATTACATTGTTGTTTTAGTTTGACTGCAATAAAAAAATAAAATGACAATCTTTGTATTTTAATGCATCGTAGCTTCTATACGCATCTGTTAAAAAGATCTATGCTTTTTTTTAAAATTACATGTATAAATATCCAAAAGCTAAAAGACTCTTATATACTGATCAGAACTTTTTGCTCGCTACTGTACATTAAGGTGGATTGAAAAATGAAATTTTCTAAATTTGCTGCTTAATATTGATCAAAATTTGACCGTACATCTCAAGAGGTACATCCGAAAATATTTTTAACTTAATTACAGCTACCGGCGCATTTGACTTGAATATTAAGAAATGATTTAGAAACTTCCAATTTAAACTTTTTCGTCATTCTTATTTTCTTAATCATCTTCAATATCTCTTATGTAAGAAAACGATCGCCGAAAAGCAAACGAAACTGTTTTTACAACCCTATATGATGTGTGGTAAAGAGGTTTTGTTTGAAAATACCGTGCTGTGCGGTTGCCTTGAATAAAATAGAATTCTCAGTATTTAAGCTTCTTACCTTGTTAGAAGAAAGAATAAAGTTTTGAGTTTTATAAACAAAGGTGCTAAAAATACCCTCTCGTTACATGGAAAAACACGTTTCTATTATTAAAGAGCCAGATTCCATATACGTGACGATCGGACTGTGTAGGGTCAGGGAACTGGCCTTGCATCAGAAAGATTCTTGCATCATAAGGTACTATCAATCCTTACAGTGAGAGCAACGTTGACTCACCTAATATGGTGCCTGTTACAACTTAATTGTAACACTGTTTTATAACACTGTTTTCCAACCATACTTCCATCATACTAATTTTAGAAAATGTTCTTCAGTTTGTGAGTATTTTTTGTTGTCTTCTATTAAGTGGGTTTAATGTTTTTCTTTTTATTTCAGCCATAGCTTAGTTTATTCAAAATATTTTTTATTTCTAGATAATTTATTCACATAGCAATGTATATTTTTTCCATTTAAAATCTTTCTGTCCTACCACCACGTGTGGTGTTAACGTTAGTTTTAATTATAGATTCTTAGGGTACCATGTGGTACAGTTCTAACAAAGATATAGAGTATTCATAAAATTTTAATACGGCTAATTAAGGTGCTAATTTTTATTTTACAGCAATTCTCAAGATAATGAACATGTTACTTTGCAGGTGTTCTGCTAGCTTAACTTAATTTAAGATCAATTTAATTTCCATTTTATTTTCCTTTTTGATGCACCTTACCACTATATATTTTAATTAACCTTAAGATGTTAAAGGATTGCTAGATTATGCTTTAACAAACCTTATTAGTGCCCGTTAAAGAGTGGCCAAAAAAACTGCCCTAACACAACTGATGTGAACCCAGGTGAGTAATAGAAAAAAAAATTCAATATACGTCGGTTATGCAGTTTGGTACTAGAGTTAAAATGCTTGAAAGCTCTAAAGAAAATATCCTATCACTCTATGTGAAAAGATAGAAAGTGTGTGGTCGACTATAAATTGAGATATTATCAAAGAAGTGAGTTCTCATTAAGGCTATTTTTATGATATTTCATTGGCTGTAGTGAGTGGTAAACGCTCTACTGATCCGGCAAACAGATCACCAGGAAAAAAAAATTCACACGCTCTACGGTTAATAAGAGCCAACAGAATATTAAGGCCACGAGTAAGCTTTCGGAAATTTTTAAGCACCTGACAGTATTTATTCTTAGATTTAGTGAGCCTGTATGGTTTGAAATTAAAACCCATTCTTTGTGTAAAGATGAAGTGAGACATTTTTGGAAATTGGTTTCTTATTCGATTTATCTTTCACCACAATAGTAGACCTAGTCATTAGGAGATTTTCTTTTTGTGCATCTCAAGAATACGTTACAGTCGATGAATCATAACAGCCAGAAATACAAATCCTAGAAATTTCCTTTAAGATGCTAAAAATCAATTTAAATTTCAAAGTGTGCAGAGAACTCATAGATTGGCAGCAAAACCATTTTCCTCTAATCCTAAGAGATGTCCATAATCAAGATTTTCTTTCGATGACAGAGACAAAAGGAGCTAAATACTTCTTTGCCACACAAATGCCATTAAATTTCAGTCAATATATTAACAGAGATTTAAATGGTGAGAAAATGTCAAGAGAAGGCTTTGTAAAGGCCAAAATAGAATCAGGAAAATGTATTCCAAAATTTGACACCAAGCAAGATTTTTTACGTTTAATTTAAGTAGTTTTTAGTTATGTTTCAAGCTTATGCTAATTGCATGAAATTTAGAATTCTCAAAGGGTGAATTAAATAATTTTAACGATTAGAAATCAACATTTAGAAAAAAATTATTTTAAGATGGAAGTACGCTCTACTGTACTGTACGCCATCACACATTAGAAAATCATACAGAATTTGCGTAAGCTTTAGTCATTTAGCTACATGGGTTTCAGGCCAAACTACATTTTTACATTTTCAAACTAGGAAAAATGCCCTGCCTAGAATAAATGTCCTGCCTACTTTAAAAGTATAAAGAAAATAATAAAATTAGGTGTAGTAGTTAACATATACATTTACTTTAAAAAATGATACTACTTAATACAAAATAAGTAAATTTCTAATTAAAGTAATAATACTGTTGAATCACTATAGATTAGATTCAAATTCCCTTCTGAATCACTATTCTCACATAATTACTGGACCATCCGGAAATTGATTTAAATGCCTATACGCAGCATAATCAATAAATGAATTTTCATATATTTAACTGAACATAGCATGCTATAAAACCCAATATTTCGTGCCTTTTTTAAGAAACTTAGTTACTTATTTATTTGAATCCTACATTTGTATTTAGAATCTTCACTATACAAGTAATTATTTTAATTTTATTTTAAAACCTGCTGGTGAAAATGAATGCTCATTATCAAAATTAATGATATTCTCGAGAAAAAACTTCATTTTAGATTAAGTCACGATGTTTCTACCAAGCTAAGATCCATACTACATCTTCTTAATAATTTTGAAGATGATTATTTACTGAAACTGTGAAATTAAACTTATTTTCTATGATTAAAATCATCTAATATCTTTTATCCATTTATTTAATTTTCAAAGCAATCGAATTTCTCTTGAAATAAGATTTGTCTCTTCTATTACCTGTTACTCCATCTAACAGAATTTCCACTTCCTTGAACAAGCAGAAGATGCTACACTCGGAGGTGTAAAAATAATTAGACGAGGGAATAGTTTTTTGCTGCTTTGGGCGTAATCGACGGTGAGTCGTCCCTGTGTAAGCAAAGCGAGAAGTGGAAAAAATAAACCACTTCTATTAATCGAAATAATACCGGATAAAATAAAATAAAAAAGATAAACACAAGAGAAGCCTTAAGAAAAACTAAAATGGTGTAAAATGAGTCGACAATGTTTCGTTCTGAGAAAATATAGCAATTCTCGTTTTTCTTCTTCTCTATCTCCTATTTAATTTGTGACGATTTTCTAGATTGGGAAACTAGAAGAATGACGTTGTTACTATTTATGAGAATAGAAAAAAATTGGAAGGAAAAAAGAATTTAATTGCGAAAAGCGACATTAATTAAATCAGAGCAACTGGTTCGTGACTATTGTTTTAGTGAGCATATTTTACTTTCTGCGTCGCTAGTCAGCAAGCAGTTAATGACAACTCCAGATAGAATAAATTAAAAAAGAAAGCGCAAAATAATAGACCAAACATCAGTTTTTTTATACTTTGTATAAGGAAGGTTCAAAAATGAAGAAGAATTTGTTTTAAGAAATTTAATTTTTTTCTTCGATAAGGTTGTTAGATTAAAAAAAGTGTAATTTGCATAAAAATGTAAAGGCATTGCAGAAATGAAAAAAACAGTTACTCAATTAACGTAGATGGCGCTGTAGGTACAAAAAATGGAAACCATGAACTGGAAGGAAATGTCTAGATTGATGTTATTTATACTTAACGAGTCAGTGAATTAAAGAAAAAGAGCATTTGTTATGATAACCATTTTTCTATATTTGAGGGAAATTATTCGATGTGTTTGAAAACATCTGAGTAAAAATTGAAAATAACTCGGTGCAATAAATCATCGAGTTTAGTATTTAAAGCATTTTTAGTAAAGTTTATTTCAATAAATTACTTGTACATTTTAAGATGAAACAATACATCACAAATGAAAACAGCAATAATGATAAGAATTGTTTTGGGTTTTTTTTTTTTTAAATGGAAAATTCAGGATTATTTTGATAAGAATAGGTATATGATATTTCAACTCTAAGTTTATAAGGACTCTAAGGATATTAGGAATAATACGAAAGTTGTGACAAAAGAAAAAGAAAAAAAGAACACAGATTTAGTCAATGAAAAAAGAAAAATATCTACACATGGTTGGGTGGTTGCAGCGCGCGGTGTGGATACCGGCTGATATCCACACCGCGAACATCATCATCATCAGGTTTTCCGATCTAAATTGTGGTATATCAGTAAGCGCATGCGCTTTTACTGTCGTTAATTTATTACTAAAAATTAAAGCACTGCAAGAGTAATCATAAATACGACAATATACTCACTGCATCCGGAACATAGAAAAAAAACAGTTTCTTAAAAACGATATTGAATATTAAAACGGCAAAAACTGCATTAAACCAAATGATATAATGCTAAATCAATGGTAAAGTTTAAAACCTTATAGATGTGTTTAATATTGTGAAATTAAATAAACGAATTCCATGAATATAATGCAATACAAAAAGAAAACAAAAAATTTTTTAAATCTAAAAAGACAAAACTTCTTTGAAAAAAACGCGCTTAAAAGCAGCAGAGATTTCAAATAAAGAATAAATTTTGCAAAAAAAAAGCATTATTTTAATATGTTACGTATCTTTCCCTTGGCTTCCTTTTTTTCTCTATCTGCGCATTGTAATAGAGGGCGTTGTTTTCTTTAGTTCTAAGTGTTTCCTTTTCATTCGGATTGCTTATGAAATTGCTGTTTGACCTGGTTAAAGTGAGTTTTTATTTTTTGATGTTTTTGTTTGATTTTTTTTTCTGAATTGTTTCAATGTATTTCATTTTCTTTTCTGGACTTCTACACAAAACCTTTGGGGTATTGAGGGAGTTTATTTAGGCATTTGCCTCTCTCTCTCAATAGAAAAGGTTTTGTTTTATGGCTACCGGGGCCGGTACCCCCTTTAGACGTCGGCTTCGGTGGTGATTCGCCGCGATAATTCATTATCTCTACTTCTTGCGTTTTCGATAAAATACATCTATAATAGAACTGTCGTATTATCAAAAATCTTTATACCTTAAAAAAAAGAGTTGAAAATATTCTATATTGACTAAATTTAAATTTTTTAAGCTTAAAGATTCTCTAAAGATATTTTTACTAATTACCATTTTTTCTTATTTTTCCTTCATTTAATTTTAGTTTTTGTAGCTGTATTTTTTGAAATCAGAAATGGTTTCAAGTGCACATATATCACATGCGAAAATAAAATATTTACGACATATAATATGGGCATCACGGAAACTGTAGCTTTTTAGGTTATGAGACCAGTTAGAATTTCAAAAAAAAAAAAATAAATAAAAAAAAAAAATACCAATTTGAAATGAAATTAAAAAGAAAATATTCCAAATATTTTGATTTAAAATCGGATTTTTACGCACTACGAGGCTGCCTTAGTGATACAATATGCAAACTTTAATCTAAGCAAATTAAGCGCTACTAGCGATCGATAAATTATGTAATCATATAATAATACAGTAATAAATTTTGTTACTCGTTAGGCATTTAAGAAGAAATCCACTATTTTGAAAAAAATTTCAAGTCACCGTCAAAAACCTATATTACAGATACACAAATTGCTCAGAGTCGAAAATTTTATTATGATGTCGAAATTATTCTTTTGTCTTTATAAATAATACATTTATCTGTCAGCAAGTATTATTTTAGGATTTTAATAACTTTTATGCAACAGTAATGACTAATTCTTAGTTTTTGTAAATAATATTATCATAGTAAAATAATAGTATTGCCTTATGGATTTAAAATATTCAAGAAATTATTCATCATTACAGCCCAAAGCATATTTCTAGAAACACTTTTTATGTTGCAATGGTGTCATTTTTTTTAAAAAAATCTTGTAGTTGTTAGGTTAAGAGTTAGGTAAAAATGAAAAAGTATGTTTAATTTTACAAGTGAAAGTAAATTAACTTTTTACATATGTTTGTATTCCAATGTCTGTGAAATAAAATGACTAGAACAGAGAGCATAAGTAATTCAGACATAATAGTTTAAATAACTGTTTTTAACATATTTTTGTAAAATGAGATTTCTTATTTTGGAATTCAAATACGTTGAACTAACATCTGAGATTGCTTATTTTTTACCTTAACTATATTGCCGCCAGTAAGTCATTATGATTCGTTGTTGTTTTCTGTTCTCACCTTTAATGTAAGCGTAAAAAGTGTTTTTTTATTTATAATATTTATATCAGTTTTGTTTTATGAGACGTAGTTTTCTTTTCTTTTAGAAAAAGTGGGGTTTTAATTAGGGTTCGTTGGTTTAAATTAACATTAAATCGAGTAATTTGAAAAAAAAAAAAAAAAAAAAAAAAAAAAAACATTAAATTTAATCAAAGGATATCTATGCAGAGAAATCCATTACACAAATCAAATTTACAACGCTATTTTTATATAGGATTGAAAATCAACTGTGCTGAATTGCTGTGTTAAATGCAATGAATTTCAATTAAAAACAGTACTTTATGCGTAAGAAATTAATAAATTACGTCATTTATGCTTATAAAATGACATTCTAAAAATTCTCTTGGATTGTTTTCGAATGCAAATTATTAATGAAAAAAAATTTGTTTGTTTTTTAATGGGTATACTTATGCATATATATAAAATAATAAATGAGTATGTACTATATCGAATAATATATGTAATTACCATGTAAGGAAAATTTCTAAACATTCTAATTTGCGACAAATAAAAAAGTGTTAATGATGTTGGAAGGAAATTTTCATTATATAATATAAAAAAGCAGTTTAAAATACAAAAACGACAATAGAGTCAAACAAACTACTTCTGAGAAAGGCAGGATAGAATAATAAAAACATTTCTGTATGTCAGATTACACAAAGATGAATTGATAGGCATGCATTTTCAGTGATACATTTTGTCCGGCATTCAAACTGGCTATGATGTTTTTTTTTTTATCTCAAATTTTTCACTATAGTGAACCAAAAGGCTAAGGTAAATAAATTTTTTTACTTGCTTAGATATTATTTTGCGACCTGTGATTCCAGATTTTTTCGATTTCATTTTGAATTCTAAAATATGTATAGAAAGAAAGGGATAATAATTATATAAAATTCATTTAGACAATAAAAATTTAAAATATTTTTGCTCACCTATTAAAAAAAGTCTTTTATACTTAAAGTATTTATATTTTACTTTTATATCTAATTTCTTTTTAATTTTACAAGTGGCGTTGAGCAGCCGACAAAAGTCATCAAATCAGTCAATTAAATACCAAAGTAATTTTGAGCCCAAAAGTAACGACAAAAGTAATTTTGAACCCAATTCAGAAGACGAAGAAAAACTTGGATCAAGGATTGGAACAATTTAGTCTTCGTGAAGGAAGATTTAATGGAATTGACACCGATTTGGGTTACAAAGAGAGGAAAACCCGAAAATTTCCCCATGGTTAACCCGGTGACAAGGGGATTCCAACACTACGTCTACCACTGAGAAAATTTTACGTCAACACTAATGTTGGTGCGAGCCGGGAGCAGGATTAATGTGAATGTAGAATTGTTTAATTTCTGTATTGGCTAGAGCGCTTGAGTATTCAATGAAACAAGTTTCAATCGTTTCCTGACCTCTACACGCAGAATTTATACTGTCATTTTATCAACTAACTCAATTCGTTAATTGTGATTTGACTTCCCGATTTACAAGAGAGCTCAAATTTAAATGAGCACTCTGTGTTTAATTCCTACACAAGTCACCATAGTTTTCAAAGAGGTAAGCAACTTTAGTGGTCATCCAATATTTCGATATTTTCGGCTTGGACTGAAGCAAGTTTTTTTTAAAAATTGAGGAAATACATTTTTCAAGTAGATTAATTAAGAGAAATATTTTTTTTTCAAATTTAAAGCGAAAAACTTAGAAAGTATTATTCTCATAATAAAATCTTCAAGAAATTCCTTTAAATAAATAAGAATAATTTTTTTTTCTTTTTAATAACTAAAAATTCTCATTCTTTATTTTTATTGAATAAAATTACCTTAAATGAAATGTAGTTATTTCTAGAAAGATCCCCCCAATAAAAGGGAATAAAATATATCCTCCTGAATAACTTATTTTCTGTAAGCCAATCTTGATGATATAAAGTGACCTCAAATATTTTAATTAAATAGTGCAGATCATATTTTAAATTACGAAATCGAACGAAAAAAATGTTTTTTATATGAATAAATTTACATTTTTCTATGGATTTATATTTTTGAAAATCAAAATACGAGGGAGGAGGGTTTGCATCATTATATAAGAAATAAAATGGTGGTTTCACTGATTTTTGGACATAAAATGAGATATTTCAACTACTACAGCTGGTTGAAAATTTAAATAAAATTGTCTAGTTTAAAAATTAAAATGGTTTTATTTTTAAACTAAAGTTAAGTCTAAATAAGGTATTTCGAATATTACGTATACATGTTTTTGGCAATTTTGACCTCTTTCCTTCTCAGTAGAATAACACAATTCACTCCCATGCTTGCGGGTATGAAATGCACAACAACCTCTCCTTGTTTTTTTTTTTTGCTTTTATTTTGGATTTTACTGTATTAATCTAGTTTTAGAAACACATTTAAATGAAAAAATAAGCTTTACATAAAACTAAATTGAAGTTTTAACTTTTTTTATAAAATTTTTAGCAGTATATTCTGTAAGAATTATATGTGTTTTCTTTCGACGATAAAAATCATGACTCTAAAATTCGTTCTACAAACATCTTTCCAACTTTTTCTTTTCCAAAATTTAATTACAAAAATGAAACTTTTCAGGTTCCAATTTTTTCCAATTTACTATTTTTTCCAATTTTTTCTTAACTATTTTTTTGCATTAAAAAAATAATAAGGGGCCTTTAGTGTCTTACTAAAGCATCGCTCCTTTCCCTGTAAGTAACAATGTGAAAATCACAAACCCAGCCCATCTAAGGTGCTTCTGCCATTTTTGGGGTTTAAAACGGCATAAAATATTTAGTTAGCTTTTATAGACAATGTAGGAGTTTTGTCTTCGTAAACGGATGTATTTCTTCGAAACCACAAGATAACGTGCTCACGTCGACCTGTAGTTGCGGCGAGTTGTATCTGCTGCGAATTGAGAATTCGATTTTTTTTTTTTTTGCCTGCAACGAATTGTGTTTTCGATTGGTTGTGCTCACCACGCATAGCCATTGAAACGAGTTGTGCCTGGTACGAATTTTTGCTGTGGCGAGTTATACACACGAAGAATTCTTGTTGCGATAAATTATGCCTAAAGGAGTCTTCATACCGACTGCAACAGCAACAAATTGCATGTTGCAGAGGTTTTACGCATGCGAGCTTCTTTCTTTCTCCCGTTATTGCAACTGCCCTCGATAGCCGTCGCACTGGTTTCAAGAATTGGATTGAATTTAATTTTCGTCGCTGTTGCAGACCCTTGAACCAATCAGATTTGTTTTATTTCGCTACCCACAATTCCCTGTAAAGCCAAAATCTTAAATTTTACTTCCATCTTCATCTATAGTTTGTTTAAGGTTGTGACTGACTGTTGTAAAATTTCTTAAAAAAAAAGAAAAGAAAACATGACGGAAGATATTATCAACTTCGTTCAAGAATGCCAATGGTTATATGATGCTAGCAGAGCAGATTTTGTATCATGCCGTGTGAAGGTACTTGAAATCACGTGCGACAGATTCACTGAATCAGAGGAGAAAAATCGTGTTTCGCATCGCTATTGCGTTCGGTCTGAAGCCATCTTAAGATGAATTGTCGCTGAGCTGAATTGTGCAAAGGACAAATTCTCCCACGACAAATTGAGCACGAAGAATAGACGCAAAACCGTTATAATATGCCAGACTCAAATGACATCATGAATGTAATGCGACGTCATCAAATTCTAAGTTTTTAGCGATAAAAAGTTTAAAAAAAGAAGTAAACAGATATAAAAAGAAAAAAAGGTTGCTGAACCCTATCTGAAGAAGTCCAATCTATTCGAAAGACAAAAACAGAACTGATATTTTAATTTATTACTTTGCCATTTGATGTGTCATGCATGCGGTGATACCTAGTGGAGGAGAATCTTTTATTTCGTACAATGCAGCCTTTTTTCTGGGCAACAGGTGATTGATTTGTAAAGAAAGGCTTCTTGTTTATTGATAATAGTTTTTTTTGTGCAATATTTGAATCAAAATATCGTCTCAGCCACTCTTAAGTTTGATATGATAATTCCAGTAGGTGGTCTATTCCGACTTGGCAGCTGGATAGGGATTGAGGTAGTACTAGCTCAACAGTACGACAAGTAAAATAAATTAAACATCAAATCTAAGGCAAAATAATGCCATGCTAGTTAAGGCATCAAAATAATGTATTTTCAGTTATAGTTTGAAAAATTATGGATCATCGACTGTTCACCTAGAGAAATAATAGTATTTAAATGAACCATTTGCCAGCCGTCACTTTGAAAAATGGAATCTTGAACTAAGAACATCTTTATTCCTTTGTACAAAAACTATATCAGCCTCTAACAGAAAAATTCATCGATAGCGAACCAATGAAATGTAGACTGCTAGTATTATATAGGATGCATATAGTTGTTGAAAGTATGTTAATTTTGCTTTGATTTGCAGGCGTTGTACTAGATTTGCACAGGTTTGCTATTAATGATTCCATCCTAAAAATGATTAGAAATTTAATTTGCAAGATTATGCTACAATTTAGATCGTAGAGCACAAGATGGTAGTAAGTTGCGAAATAGAAATATTAATCAATGGCCCCTCTCTGGGGACAAATACTCTTTATCTTTTTCTGCCTCCCATCTATTGATTAATTATAATTGTATTAATGTATCACTTAATATGAACTCTAAATACCTTATATTAGTTTTTATGAGAATTCAAAATATTTATAGGGTTTAAATTTTAATGAAAACAGGCAATTGCAACTACACTTGGAAGTGTAACAGAGATTTGCCAATCTTCCGAAATTTGTAAAACCCTTCCGAGTGATAAATAACATTTGTCTACACTGGCGACACTCTTTTAACTATTCAACCGTCATCACAATTTATTTCAATTATTTCAAATTGATATTTTTAATAAAGGGATAATCTTGTTTTAAATCAGAAAAGATTTATACTACAATAATCTAACAAATTTATTATTATATTTGAAAATATTTTTAGTCAATAACGCTAATTTTGCATCAAGAAAAATTCCATGCTATCACAAAAATGGATGGAAAAAATCAGAACAATTTTTGTAATATGTAAATTAAATCTATACCTAAATCATCCAAATCAAAGTAAAATGGCAAAACTCCATGACTTTAATTACGCCGAGAAAAAAAATTGAAAAGTAAAATACAAAAAGAAAGATGAAACGTTTTCTTTTTCATCTAATCCAATTTCATTGAGAGTAAGAGATCATTTAATGATTTCCATGAGCAACGTTTTTTTGCTAGTAAAATTACCCGGATACACAAACAGTCCTTTATAATTTGCATTAATGAATTTTTCGAGTCAGCATTTCTATATCCACTAAGGAAACTCTTCAATTTGAAAAGAGAAACTAAATAAAGATCCTGCGTAAAATAGTGACACTTTTGATAGATTTAATTTAATTATAAAAATCTTCTTTTGATAAACGTGAACTTGAATTCGTTATTAATCTTTAAAGAACTTCATTTAAATTTATGAAATGTTCATATTTAAATTTTTCATTTATTTGTTTGTACAACTTCCACAATTTGCTAATTCATTTGAATTAAAAATGAGTTAAACATTCAAATATCTAAAGATGAAAATGTAGAGCAATTTTTTATTACCTTTAAATTTATAACTCGTGAGTAGCAAATAGATTTATTTAGTAACAAAGCAGTTTATGGCATATTTCAAAATTAGGTAAATTACTCATTATGTCTTTTTATTTTGGTCACTACTTATAAGATGATTTCAAAAAGGAAATATATTAATCTGAAAAGATAGTTTTTTATTTTTTTTATTTGATAAATATAAAAGACAACTGTAATGCACTAAATGCTAATTTTTGTTTTATTCATTTATTTAGTTATTTATTTTGTACTTCTAACCAAAATATTTTAGTGAAGACTGAATACAGCTAATAGATACTAAATTATTCGTAACAGATACTACATAATTTATACTTCAACAGATGGAGTTTTCAATGTTTGTGAATAAATTTTATTTTATATTCTTGATGCATGTGAATCCAACATTTCGCTTGAAGCTTAAATCCTCAAGAAATCGTCTACAAAGAAAGAGGTGGATTTTTTTGCTTATTTATCTATTGTAAAAGCTTGAAGTCTGGTAAACCCTAGGTTTTAAAGGTAAAACTTAGGAGTTACCAACGCCTTCCGTTAAAAGCCTCGGATTACTTATGATAGGATTTTCCATTCGCAGAGATATATTGAGAACTGTTCCATCAAAGGGGGCCGTAAGAAAATCATAAAATTAAGGTGAGGGAATTTGAGACCACAAAGGTAGCCCTTGACTTCAACGGTATGTATAACAAATGCCGGGGTAAAGTGTACTTAACCATAAAAAAAAAAATCAATGTTTGGTATACCGGACAGATTTTTATTGGGCAATAGCACTTAATCTTCAAAAATAAAAATAAATAAAAAATAAATAAGCAATTGTGTAGGTCTTACCGGCTTATATCGGTTAGTAACACTTAACCATAAATTTACATCAACGTAAGGCATAACGTGTGGTGAGACTTGGAATTCGAAAAACATCAGTGTAAGGTATAAACCGAGCAGTAGTGCTTAGCCTTAAAAAAATCGGAAGCGATTTTCCAATCATTTAGCGTTTAACAACCCGTTCATTTTCTTAAATAAATAAATGAACCTGATTCTTAATTTCTTTTTAGTTTCGGGAACAAATTTTAAAAGTTTTTAAAGCTGGCATTATAATTGGAACCAACTTCAGCCAAATCTGAAAAAAAAAAGGCGTTAAAGGCCTTTGGATTGTAAATTAGCTCCCCGGAGATGTCATCGTACGACTCAAGGAGCACTCCCATTTTATGAACCCTTTCCTTCGTGTGCTTCCGAACAGGTCTTAATAGGAGAAGAGTCCCTACTCGCGTATGATCATATTTCAGGACATGGGTTCTTATACAATTTAAATCTTAATATTGTGCCCTACCTTCTCTAGAAGTCTGTGGCAACATTCATGCATCCTTCTGTGTCATATATAACGTTTTTTTTATTTGAATATTTCGTCAAAAAATCGACTATAAATGTAATTTTAAAAAAATCTGTAGCTTCAGCAAAACTAGTTTCAGATTTGAAATCCCTACACCCGAATTAGGCAAGAACAAGTATTTGTATATAGTCAACAAAAAATTGTTCCTAGGTGTTATCTTTCATTTATTAAACACTGTTGATCATTTTATCATTACTCATTAAATCATGATTTTGTATTATTATTTGTGACCCCCACTCCATGGTACCAATCTACAAACACATGATTTGATCATCGAACCTATTGGGATACCGAGCTAAACATATGTTACGTAGAAAAAAATCTAAGAAAATAACCGTGTTATATGGTAATCCCATTTCTTTTAAATAAAAAACATAATTCTGGTATTCTGGTTTATAAAACCAAAATATTCCGTATTTAAACCATTAATTTGGTAATTTTTCCGCGAATATATTTACGATTTACTTGAAATTCTGATTTTTAAAATTATAGTTCTTATCACCAATTGTTTAGTAAAAAATACAAAACTGAAAAATAAATTTTACCAAATTGATGATTATTAAGCCATGCTCTAAGGAATCCCACTAAAATTACTAAATTTTATCCCTTATCATAAACCATATTTTATTGTTAATTTTAACAAAATCATAAAGTGATTTGAAAAAAAATAAGTTTTTTGGTGTTTTGTTACAAGGTATTTATTGTTTCCATAGAACCAGAAATACGGTTAACTTAACTATATTTTGATAGCTTTGTTCATATTTTTTTTTTCACAGTGAGCAAGGAAGAGCGTAGAAAGTTAAAATTCTTTTCCAAAAAGAAAAGCAATTTTGAGAAAAAAATATTCTTCATATTTAAGTTTCAAATAAGAAAAAAAACTTAGAAATTTCATATAAAATAAATTAAAACTATGAAGGAATTAATGGAAAAAATAAAAAGTTTAAAAAATTATTTGATGAAAAGAATAAAATAAATGAGTAACTGCATTTTTGCAGTGTAATTGTGACATGTATATTTATGTCACATCAAAAATTCATATACTTTTAAAAACTAATTAGATGGATGATGTTTTTGAAAGTCGTAATTTCCCTAGATATTCATCTAAAAAAGTATATGAATAAAATCAAACACTTTATTTACTGAAATTGTAAACTCGTTATTAAAAAATGACTTGAACTGTAATTTCGTTTATGGAATAACAATGCAAAACAACTAATTTGACTTCATTTTTCGAAAAATTTTACTCTACTAGGAAGGTGAAAACAATTTTATTTATTAACTATACTTTAAAGTCGATTTAGTCGTAATAAAATACGGATATACTTTAAAAATGAATGTATTTTGGAAAAATTATAGCATCTTCTATAATGGTGAAATATTTTTAACAGTCATTTAGTTTGAACTTCTGATCATTTAAATTGTTTAAAAGAAAATATCGTAGAATATCTTTATTTTTAATTGGTATGACAATTTTATTCATTTTAAGTAATTGTGTGAACTAATATTTTGATCTAGGAATTATTTTTTTACCAATATTTCTTTCCACAAATATACTTTTTTCAATATGCTAAACATTATTTTGAAGTATATTTATAAAAGCATTTTATGCGCTTAGAAATAAATTATATAAAATCTTATTTTTCAATATTTCTTGAAAAAGTTTGTAAATAAAAAATTTTTATTTAATAACAACAATTATATTTATATTTTTAAATAACCAAAGTATGAACAATAAAAAATATAATAGGACCATTTATTCACAGAGCGAAAAAAATCTGGTAAAATTACCATACTTGTAAAAAATTCTTATAAAAAAACTATTATGATAATAAAACCAAAATTATGCGATATTTAAACCATTCATTTAGTATTTTATTCGTTGGTATGGTAACTAGAAATTCTGGTTTTCAGAAATCAGAAATTATAGTCCTTATTACCACATATTTAGTAAAAAGAATTACAAAACTGAAAAGTAAATTTAACAGTAATTTAATTTTGGTTGTAAATATATTAAATTATCAAATTTAATAAAAGTATCACTATCTACCAAACAGCAAGGTAATAGGCATATTTTATTGTTGCTTTTAATTGAATTCATAACTAAACCATTTCATTGAAAATTACAGGGTTTTTTGGCATTCCCATATAGTTAGAAACACTGCAAAGTATAGCATATTCCGGTAGTTTTAACTATGCTTTTTTGCATTGGATAAACATATATATATAACACTAGACATATACTAAGTTCATAAGTATAGACTAGAACTAACGGACCAAAAGAACTAACGGCACTAACTAAGAACTATCGGAAAGTGTAACTAACGGGACTACGCATATTAGAAAAATTGTTTTTAGAAAAAAATCAAAACGTGAATATAACTTTATTTGGATAAAATTTACATCCTTGCACGCAACTCAGCTGAATATTCTGTTTTTTAATACTTCGAGTCATGTAAGAACAAACTCTACTAGAACAAAAGTCAATGTTAAATTAAAAGTATACATATAAAATTACAATCATGACTCAGTAAAAAAAATATGTTAAGCCTATACTCATTAGTTAAAATTATATTTTAACTAAATGATATTATTGCAAACAAAGAAATTCATTCAATGCTCACTTTAATATACAAAAAACAATAGTTTTTTAATATCTGTTTGATATGAAAATTGTATTTGATTTAAAGTGACTATCAAAAGACTGACTTCGCAGTAGTATTTAAAGAATTAAAAAAATCCAGTAATTTAATTTCTGCGCCTTTTCATAACAATTAATTCATAATTTTTATTTTTTTGTAGAGTTTTTACCCATTGTTCTTAGTTGAGCCAACATATGTGTTACATTTGATTTCGGAATAAAATTTGAATCTCTGCATGCAGCTAAACTGAATATTCCTTTTTTCAAAACAAAAAAAAAATTCGAGACATGCTAAAACAAATTCTGCACGAACAAATGTCAATTTAAAATCAATAGTATACATATAAAACTACAATTATGACTCAGTAAATATTTAGTAAATATTTATTTTCAAATACTAAGTATAACATTTATTTACCAGACTTATTAGTTTCATTTAACAGCAAATTTGTAAAAACAACTCAAATATAAACACACATAAATACATTACTAGAGTAAACACTGCTTTGCTCGATGTGCTGTTTAAAATATTTACTTAAATAAATATTCAATACATCTATTTTTAGTAATTTTCTTGGAGCAAGCTACAAGTTCCGAAACCAAACACGGGTCATATTGGTTTTTATTCGAATTTCGGGCGTAAAATTCCGGGGAAAAAATAATAAATCCCACTAGGTCTCAAGATAGTGATCGAATCAATATGAATCAGCGCTCAGAAATCAAAATATTTTATTAAATCTCCCAAGAAAGGAAAATAAGAAAAATGTAAAGAAAAAGAAGGAATAAAAAGAAAGATTAACAATAATAAAAAAAAATATTGGGAGATTGCAACTCCAAAACAGCGGAAAATGTACATTCGCCGCTTGGAATGTTCCCAACAAACATTTTAGAAGGTGCAGGTATAAAATTCAATCCTTCATACTAAGGGGACCCCCTTTCTTTCCCGAACCGTTATCAGGGGCAGCAAAAGGTCCTCCTGCGCAACTTTTTTTTCCAACATCAGCAACAATAATGAGCGGTTGTGGAAGCTGCCGTTATCGCAAAGGGACACAAGCAAGATGTTATTGAATATCGTTACCATGCTAGACGTCGTTTTGCATTTTATTATCAAAATAAATTCGAAAGATTGCTTTAGATGACAACCAGTTCTTCTGGGGCGACAAAAAACTCCCTTTTGAATCAATCGATTTTGCTTTTTAAGAAAGTGTTGCTTTTATATGTCCTAAATAAATTATAAACATCTGAATTATTTTTTTGTATTGAAGATTTCAAGTCGAATGCGAAGCATAATTGTGTTTTGCTTTAAAATTTATACAGAAATAAACAAAAGTAATGATATTTAAATAGAATAAAATTTGTAGGCTTCTTTTCCGTATTTATTCCGTTACAGTAATATAAATTTGTTACGTATTAAAATATTATTTGACAATTTCAGAACAATTTAGAACAATTCTCATCCAAAAGTTTTAGTTCTTCTAAGAATTATTTCTAAAAATCTATTATTAAATGCTAAGTTTAGTAAAAACACAATACTTTTTAACTTATTTCACATAATTAACTATAAGGACGTTTTTCGTACACCTATATTTTTATGTGCTTTTATAATACTTTTTAAAGATTCAAAACTTATGATAGAAATCAATACTTTATTTAACTTGATCATTACAATCTCCTTTCAGCATTTATATAATTTCAAATTTATTCAATTTATATGCTTAGAGTTAAGGCATTTTTTTATATTTTTATGTTGACAAAAAATTTGAACGAAGTATAAAACCTTACATTTAAAGAAAAAATAACGAATCTAAAAAATAATAAGGCCAAGATCGGGATTATTTTTTCATAGAACTTTTACTTAAAATTCATTACTGTGTAATATCATAAATTTCAACTGAAAACAGTTTAAAATTCTCTAAATAAGGCAATTAAAATAATGACAATTTAAATTATCTCTCCAAAAGAGTCAAAGGGAAACTAGCAAGATGTTATTGAATATCGTTATCATTCTAGACGTTGTCTTGCATTCATCTGGGGTGACAAAAAACTCTCTTGAATCAATCGATGTTGCTTTTTTTTAAAAACAATGTTGCCTTTATATGTCCTAAATAAATTACAAACATTTGCATTATTTTTTTCTGTAGTGAAGATTTCAATTTGAATACAAAGAATAAATGTATTTTGCTTTAAAATATGAGTAAAAATTAACACCAATAATGATATTTAAATAGAAGACATTTTTTTGGATTCTTTTCGTATTTATTAAAGTAGTAGTTCCAAATTGGTGTTCCGAGAAACAATAGAACTCCGCTGAAGAGTTAAAGGGATTCCGTGAGTTCTTTTTATAATTAGTGATGAGTTTTGAAACATCCGATTATATTTAGATCTAACGTAACATTCATGATTTTTTCAATATTATTAGAAAATACAATTCTTCTACTAGCAATATATTAAACGAATTATGAAAAGAACGAGCATTTATGACCTTTTGTATTAATATTTGTATCGTGCTTTTCAAATCAAAATAAATAAATAAATAAATTCTTTAATAAAGAAATGTGTTTCCCTAACAACCATTTTTATCATTTAAAATAGTTCTTTAAGTTTTCATTTCGATAACTCGACTAATTTTATTCATTTTCAGCTTTTGTTATACACACCAAGAACAAAATCATAACTAGACTAAATATTGCACAAATACTACGAATTTAACTGTTTGAGATAATACCTAATTTGAAATTATTAATGATAAAACAATGAAAAATCTTCATCCATCTAATTAAATATCTTAAAAATAGTTTTCTATTGGTCATAACGTTTACAATTTCCTTAATAAACTTTATTTATGAAGTCGGGGTTCCACTGGAAAAAAAAAGGTTGATTATTTAGTACCGAAAAAATTCCGTACCGAAATTTTTTTTCCCTGAATCCGATGCGACGAAAATTGAGAACCGCAGCGTTAGAGTCTTTTTTTCATATAATTTCTGAAATTCTATTATTACTTTCTATTTTTATTAAAAATAAATTAATTTTAACTTATTTCAAGTTATTATTTTAAGGGACATTTTTTATATGCTCATGTATTTGTGTGTATGTGTTTCATGTTTTTATGTTATGTGTTTCATGTTTTTATGTTATATAATGCGGTTTAAAGATTCAAAACTATTTGTTAGAATTTAAAAGTCATATTAATTTAAAAATTACAATTTCTTTTTCACATTTACATAAATTCAAGTTGATTCAATTTAGATTCACAGTTAATAACAGTTCAAGTATTTTTTATTATTATTTTTAAACTGGCAAAAATAGAACAAAGTATAAAACCTTACATTCAAGAGAAAAATAATAAGGCAAAGCTGATCAGCTACTGGAACTATTGTTTCATTCACTTTTTACTTAAAATTCATAACTGTAGAATTTCATAATTTTCAATTGCCAGGAATTAAAATTATATTAATAAAGCAGTGAAAATTATAACAATTAAAATAATCTCCTTAAGTGAGTTAATGATTCTTATTTCGTTCAAAAAAGATAATTTTGCTAGTTAAAAGTAAAATATTTTAAATTTTGTTAAGAAAAAAATCCCTAATGAACCTAAAAACTACAATAAACCTAAAAAGTGCAATCTCCACTAAGGTGAAACTCCATTAAAGTGCAATCCCTTCGACCTACTTCAAAAGAAGTAGGTAGAAGTAGTATTACTAAATTTTATTTTTAATGATTGATTGACTGATTTATGCATGCAAACGCTAAAAATAATCGACAAAATATAGGTTCTTTTTCATAATCTATACTAATTTATACTATCCAATCGTACATGGATGCTTATATGGTAAAAAAAAAATATTTATTTAGTTTTTACTGACAGCTAATTAAAAAAATACCATATAATTTTCGTTTTGATTTCAAAAAAATATTCACAACAAAATACTCGATTTGATTGATATTTCTTTATTCAGCAATATAAATTGAACTATTGTTCAATTCCATTCAATTCTCATATTCAAATTTTACGATTCATTAAATATGTTAAAATCACTTTGTTTTTTCTGAAAATTGTTTCAAACTGCTATCGTCTTCCTAGATTTTAATATTCAAAGATTATGTGTGTCTGGTTAAGTTTCCAAGCCTCTACCTTAAGATATTTTCTTTTTAAATTTATACATCTCAGAACTCAAGCAATAAACTCGTATTTTTAAATTGAGCTCCATGTTATCTCAAACAGTTTGTTTTATTTATTTTTCCTATATTCCTATTTCTTCTTAGATTTTTGGGTATATTTTTAAATTCATTGCAGAATAGAGTAGCTAATGCCATGGATATGAATACAGCAGATATTGCTGTCACTGCACTGGCTTGTACTAGGCAATGAAGGAAGATATATTTTTTTAATTGATTTTGCGTTGACTTAATCAATAAGTTAACGTCTTGATTTTTTTAGTGTAAACTAAATGCTTGCATTTAGCATTTTTGCATGAGACTTATTTTCATTCTACATTTTATTATCATATTTTTAAGTTAAATATTGTATTCGTGCCATGGGGAACATAAACAAAATTGCTTTATTTATTCTTTTATATTTCTTTGTCCTTTATGCAAAGGATTTAACATTTTTAAATTTATTTGTTTTTTTAAAAAATTATTGATATCCATATGGCTATAAACATTACATACAATTACTGTTTACAAATTAGTTACAAAACTATTTTAAAGATGTATGCCATTGTTATATTTCGTGAGTTTTTTTTTTAGATAGAAATGGTTATTGTTTTTTTTATATTTTAGTAAAAAAGGAAATCTTGGATCAATATTTTCGTACACCATTGTAGGGTTATTGATGTAAGTCGAAGCGAGTACAGCCTAGAAGAAGATATCACCCGGATAAATGCACGCAATAAAATCATAGTTTAAAACTTCGACAGAACCATAGTATTACAATTACTAATTTACTACCTTACTTAAAATTCGTTCAAACTTTGATAAAATTTGAACAACTTTTAAGCAAGGTAGTAAAGTAGTAATGGCATTCAAAGGAGCATAGTAGCATTATTTTAAGTTTTAATTAGGATAAGATTGTGTTATATACATTTTGCATTTTACAGTTTTTATGTTTTATTGAGGTTTTCATAATTTACAGTCTCATGAATTATTATGATTAAAATTTTAAGAAAATTAAAAGGAAACACTGTTGTTAATATATATATATATATATATATATATATATATATATATATATAACAGTATTCACTTTATATTTTCTGAAATGTTTTGACATGCTTCTTGTGCTTACAATGAATAGTTGGAATATTTTTTGGCTCTATCTCCTCCAAAAATTAATTAATAACTTATTGTGTTTTAACAAACATAACACCTTCTTGTGGCTAAATTTCGAAAAAATTCGGTTAAGGCGTCGAAAGAACAGCTGACTGGAGAGAACAGCAGTTCGATCCTGTCGCCCGACAAAATAACCGACGGGTATACGCAGCAAGGTGCTCGTTTCATCAGCTGTGGCTGAAAGTACTCTCGATAGTTATGGAAGTTTGAATGGAAGGATATCAATTTAGGCACTGTCCCCGTCATCTCACCAAGGCCAAAATTATGCGGCATTCCTAAATATTGGGCTAACTGCTTGGTCATGGTTGGGTGATGATTATGATGATACTATTTTCATATATTAATAAGTCTTTTCAAAAATTAGAATTTTGTTAAAAATTCTTATTCTAACTGTTTTCTTTTTCTTTTTTTTTAGGTAAATTCAGTTTGAGGGATCCCAAAGGACATTTGTGAATTCTTTCACATTTAATTAAGATTTTCTTTTTTCACTTTTTAAACTACAATATTACAAATGTAGGGTTTTTAGCTATTTAATGATAAGTTAAATTTTAAAATTGTACAGAATTACTTTTCTTAGGAAAGTTTCTGCACTAAAATGCGATTTTCAGCATAAGCATACCATACTCCTCAACTAATACATAATTTCCCTAGTTTCAGAAAATATATAGAAAGTATAATACGTATAAAGTATATATTTTACAATATAAATGTAAAGTCACTGAGAAATTGAATTTCAAAAAAAGTAAGATATTCAAAATTAGATTTTCATAGGCACTACTCGACCAATTTTTTTAAAATTTTGTATTTTGCCATGTTAAAATATATCTCTTGAAATAATGCAAAAAGTTGTATACCTTACAGTTCAAAATTTTTAAATAAAATAATAACAAATAATGAATATTTACTATAAGGTTATTTTTCTCATGAAATTATCTTCGGATAAATGAATTTTATAATTGTTTGAAATTTTCTTTTTCAATTCGCTTATAATTTCTCGTGATTTAGCAAAACACGCAAAAAGTAAAATTAACATTAATGGGTTCATCTCCTGACAAAACTATAGGGGCCATATTTCCCAGATTGTGACTAGCCCCTATATTTTGGGGGTCGAAATTCCGAATCCATCGAGAAAAAAAAGTGTGTTTATTCAGAAAAAGTACGTTTTTCTGATTTCTTAACTTAAAATATCATCTGCACTTATTAATAAGCCTATTTGAGGCCACCCTCTCGATCCATTAAGATTGAGTCTTAGAACATGAAGATCCGATCATTAGATCAAAAGTTATTCTGGGGGGCCCGTTTTTATTGCTTACTGTACATAAAATTTGATTTGCAAGTATCACATATTTTTTAGAAGAGTAAATTAAGACATTATAATTAAAGTAGGAAGAATGCGATAAAATGAAACCATATTTAATTTAGTAATAAAAATTCTTTAATCAATATTATAAATAATCTTCGCGAATGAAGATAATTTTATCAACTGGTATTCCAAATTATAAGAAATTAACAAAATCAAAATACTAATATTTTATTTGGGGATTAGTTTTCTTTTCAAGAGTAATATTTCATTGCTTCATTACTATTCTAAGTTAACAATCTTAAAAAGTTGTACAAAATTGTATAAGAAGGTAGAGATATGTACAAATAATCCATAAAGATAGCACCAATTTAGATGCATTGACTCTATTCATAGTTTGCAACAGGCCAGATGATGTATTTTTCTTGTTTTTGAATGGTTCATAAATTTCGAAAAATAATTGGAAATTGTGATTTAATTTCTGTTCGAAGTGATGCAATCGATGACAAAAGCTACACATAATGAGTGAGTTTACTTAGTTACTTGTAACTGAGTGAACAGTTTTTAAAATTTTTGATCAATGATGGCGTGCTATTAAAATTAACTAATCTTATCTATCGACCTCAAAACCTCTGGGAGAGTAAGATATCACAGTTGAACATTTGCCAAGAAATTAAAATCTTCTTATCGGACTGATTTGACAAACTCATGTAAACTGTAATAAAATGCATGTATGTTTTTAGTTGTATAGTAATAAATAATAAATATGATCTTATAAGAACTATATAAACTGCTGTTTGTAGAAAATGCAACACCATGAAGGAATCATCAGAATCAAATGAAATTCGCAGCAAATGTCAATTATAGGATATTATGCAAATTAATAAAGTTTCAGAGCCATCGCGCGTGCGTGGCGCGCGCAGCGCCCTCTGAATTGATGCTGAAAGCGTATAAATAAAGTGCTGTAGCGGGACGTTGAAAATAGTCTATGATTATTTGTTAGTGGCAAACGTTTAGTGAGACCTGAGTATGCCTCCACGACGGAAGAATAAGAAATTCAAGCAACTTACGGAGTTTGAACGAGGGAGGATAATCGGCCTTCGAGAAGGAGGATTTTCCTATCGCGCAATAGCAGCTCGTATGCAGCGGAACAGTTCCACAGTGATGCGAGTTTGGAAGCAGTGGACCGACGAGCACCGAACAACTCGAAAAACAGGCACTGGACGACAGAAGGTGACGTCAGAGCGCGATGATCGACACCTGCTCCGCATGGCGGTGAATGATCGCACAGCTTCCTCCAGGCAGCTGGCAGCACATTGGTCTACTGCTACAGGTGTACAATTGTCGGCTTCGTCAATTCGTCGTCGTCTGCTGCGCCGTGGATTGCGTGCAAGGGTGCCATTATACAGGATTCCCCTCACGGCGGATCATCGACGGCTGCGTCGGCAGTGGGCTCTTGAGCACAGAGACTGGCGAGCTGATTGGCACCAAGTTGTCTTTTCAGATGAATCACGCTTCAATTTGTGGACCCATGATGGCCGTGTTCGTGTTAGACGTTATGCCGGTCAACGCTGCCTTCCTGAGTGTATTATTGAACGACATAGTGGTCGAACACCCGGAGTTATGGTCTGGGGTGCGATTTCGTATCATGGACGATCCAATTTGATACGAATTGAGGGTAATCTCAATAGCAACAGATACGTCCGTGAAGTGCTACAGCCCGAAGTCGTTCCTTTCCTTCAAGGCATCCCTGGAGCTATCTTTCAGCAGGATAATGCACGCCCACATGTTGCGCGGACTGTTAGAGACTTCTGTTCAGCACAACGCATGCAACTTCTTCCTTGGCCTGCTTATTCACCGGATATGTCGCCTATTGAGCACGTGTGGGATATGGTTGGTCGGCGTCTCACTCGTGATCCGCGTCCTGCAGTTTCCAAAGACGAACTGTGGTTGCGCATACAAGCGATATGGAATTCTCTTCCTCAAGCAGATATTCAACATCTGTTTGACTCCATGCCACGTCGTATAGCAGCACTTATTGCAGGCTGCACCAAATACTGATTTCGGACGCTTAATTTGTTTCTTTTGTTTTGAAAATTTCATCATTTATTTGTATCAGTACAAGTCGTTTCTGCATTAAATTTCATTTGATTCTGATGATTCTTTCATGGTGTTGCATTTTCTACAAACAGCAGTTTAAATCTATCAGTTGTGTTGACTTATTATAACTTCGGCTTAGTTAAACCACTTTATTATTCTCTCTGTGCTATCTGTATTGTTGATTTGCAAATTAATCTTATTTTAAGATTGATTTTAATGATTCTTATTTTATATTGTATATTCAAAACAACGTTACTGACTCTTATGTGTATCATATCTCACTGTAATATAAATTATAGTGTTACTGAAAAACACAATGATGGCGGCTATTTTACTGCAATTAGTGTTAAAGAACATTGAAAATGTTCAACTACATCAGGAACTATCATTGGCTTTGGCGTAGAGGAACGCCTACAAAAAACAAAGATATATGGTGAAACGAGCATCGTAAATGTTTAACTACACCAGAAGCTTTCCTTGGTGTGGGTGTAGAGGAGCACCTACCAAATACAAGGAGAGATGGTGAAACACCATTTTGGAGTAAAGTAGTTGCTACCATTTATGGTGTTCAGGTATACGAAAATCTTTTACTGTGTACATTTTCCGTATTGAGACAAAAAATTCTAAAATGAAAACTTCTTGTATGTTTTCAAGTTTAAAGACAAAAGGGAGATTTTGAGAGATGTATTCGTGTCATACATGAAATTTGGACAGTTATTATCTTTGTTTTGAAAGGGTTGTATTAGTTATTCCTAGGGTATATATTATACCAAGAACAATCTTGGTTCTTAGTGCAGCGAAGGTCCACTTTAGCGTAAAGTAGTTGCTACCTTTTTTGGTGTTACGATACATAAAATTGTTTTCAGTGAACACTGTAAAACATAAACATAGTGTTTTTATTTTCCAAATCAAAGTGATTTTAAAATTATTAAGAAACTAATAAATTTAGGGAAAAATAATTTTCTAACACATTTATTAAAAGCCAAAAATGGTGTCACACAGTGTCACAACACAACATATAGTATTTGGTGTTTCCGGCATAAACTGCAAATACAATTTTCAGTTTGAAACAAAACAACGTGGCACCATATTTAGACTAAAATAGTAACTAAGTATTTAACTATTGTTATATTTTGTAAATTTTTTTTCATTATTGGAAATTAAGCACAAAATTGTCCTATTAACAGAAACTACTTGGATACCTTCTTTCCTAATACAAAATTCATTCGTACTTCTCATTAAATCACAGCTTTTTTGAAATGCATAGGCATAAGTTATTATCATTACAGTTAGAATGAAAATAATTATGCAAATATCAGCCAGGTAATTATTATTGTTACTTAAAGACTTTTAAAGAATCACTTGCTAATAATTAACTAAGATAGGTTTTGAAAGGTTTTAAAATTAATCTCTACGTACTGTTTTAAGCAAATGAATTTTTAAGTCAGCGTTCATTTAAGTAAAACGTTACCAGGAAATGCTCATTACCAAAGAATTTATTCTGAGAATTCGAAGTTTACAAATTCGAAAACAATGTAAAGGAAAATAGAAATTTGAACTTGAAAAATAGTTTTAAAAATATTGATCGCGTTGAATGATGCTACGCTCCCGTTCACTTAACGAATAGATTTCGCTATTTGGTTAATAGGAGTCTAAAGTTATTTACTTCGATATTGTTTTGTGAAGAAGTTTTAAGTTTGTATATAAAAGTTAAGATTCTTGAAGAAATTATCATTCATCAAAACTATATGTATATTTAATCTTTTTTCGATCAAAATGAATTGAAAGAACAACTCACCAACATCATGACGCTTGTAATTTTGAACCCAATTCAAAAGACAAGGTAACTACGAGATCAAGTATTGTGAGAAATTTACCTTCGTGGAGAGCTTTTGGGGAACTTAACTGCATTTGCTTTGAATGTAGAGGAAAACCACGAAAAGCTCCCACGATTAGCCTAGCGGCAAGAGGACTTTAACCCATGACCCGCCCACCACTAAGGATATATTACGCCAGAATTGTGGCCTGTGCTAGTCGGCTGCGAATTTCGTATCTACCTGCCATATCAGGGATTTGAGCAAAGCCACCTTATTAGAAGGCGAACGATTTATTCATTGAGCCACCACTGCCCCACTATATTTTATTTTATTTTATTTTATTTTATTTTATTACTTTATATCCGTCGTTGAACAGCCGACCCAATTTCGGGTTTACGACTACTAATGTTCAACTCCGTAGCCTTGTAATTTTGAACCAATCCAGAAGACAAGGAAACTCCTGGATCAGTACCCAGAGGGATTGATTTGTTATGGGAAAGTGGAGGACTTTGCGTCTCGACAGATTTAACGTGCATCAGTCACCATTTACTAAACGGGGAGTCTTCGGCCTGACTGTGATTGAATTCACGATTTCCTGGACATGGACCCAGTACCCTACCAACCAGGCTATCCCAGCCCTCCACTATATTATATTGTAGAGTTACATAATTATGTTTTACAATAGTTTTAATTGTAACATTATATAATTATATTTTTAATCTGTGTATTGTATTATAATGGTTCATAATTATTTTACGTTTTTATATTTAAATGTTACATATTTATTTTTATAAAGAGATTCATTGAAGAATTCATATACTTTTGATTTTTTTTCATAGATATAGTGTAATAAAATCTATTATTTTTGTAATAATTTAAGACTATGTAATATAGAATAATTATATCTACAATGATATTTTTATATATAATGCGAAGAAAAGCCCTGTATAAAATAAAAATAAAAGTAAAAATATTGATCAAAGAAAAGTGGACGCGCATGATAGAGTCAGAAATATCGAGGTATTTTATTTACGGTTCTAAAGGACGGCAATAAAGGTGCAACGTAGGCTGTTCAGAACTGAATAACAAGTTTACATGTCGGCATTTAAAGTGAATGTAAAGTTCTCTTAAGATGAATGCGTCGGCAACAGAATAAGACAAAGTAATACTCGTTTCCCCTAAATAGTGTTAAATGTAAACGGCAAATATTCGACAATAATTGTCCTCGTTATGCTTCATTTTGTGATTAAAAAGGTCGTATTATTGAGTGTTGTAATCTTTTTAACACATTTATATTAGTACAATCTTCATCTTAAATGTTCATACGCTAACTGCAGTGTACTGGTTATAATTAATCTGAAGTGTACCCTAATTTTAACACTGAAGGGTGGCGTTGCTATCGCTACTGTAAATCTGAAGTATTTCATACGAGACTAGTTTTTATTTAGGAAACTTTTAAAGTTAACATTTAGACCATTTAACACTAGAAAGACGGATAGGGCCAATTTGGCCATTTTTACTTTTTGTTGCTCTATAATTCTAAAAATAATTTGCTGAAAGGAAGAAGAAATACGGAAGAACACCTAAAAAATGGGGATTTTAAAGTGATTCCTTCGGAATTGTGGTTGGTATCCCATAACCCTAGGTAAGTTTGGGTAAAAGATACCCTTTGGTAAGTATAAGATACCCCAATTCCCATAAGAAATACAAGAGTATTTTAACATATCTATACTTATTATTAATAGAGAATAAGAAACTGAATTGTGTATGAAATAATAAATGATTAAAAAGTCAGTGTTTCATTTAATAAAGAATCTTTTTAAATAAATCAAATAAAATATAATCGATCATCTATCATATGATCAAGTCTATAATATGTTTTTATTAAATTAATTTTGATTATTTTTTAAGATCTTGGATATTTAATTGCTCTATACTCAAACAATCAGGGAAGAGCAACATGACCCCTTAAGTCTTTCTATGCATACAACATTGTTAAGTTTTTCTAGTGTTAACAGGTAAACTATGAGTTTTAAAGATCATACTTCAGAAATGCAATAAAAATGTGAATAACCAACTGTGCAAATTTTGTGGCCAGGTTATATTTTTAAGAAAGATAAAAGTGTCAATTGTTTATGCTGGATATGTTGATATAATAATAAACTGTATTACATAAATATAGTTTTTTTAATAAATTACAAATTAAAAGACTCGTGATATCGAATTACCTATTTAAAAATAATTTTCAGAATTTTGCTGTTATGAATTTCAAGAAACTTAATCAAATATCAAGCGTAATTATGCTATTTAAAGAATTTATATATAATCGCTTTCTAAGATCGCTTCTATTGTGTTGTTCCCCCTTAGCAATAATTTCATAACAATAAAATACTACACGGAAACAAAACACGAACACAATATATGAAGTTGGAATGTTTGCCGTCAAAAATATTAATAACTATTTAATTCCGCAGTAAAAGTTTTTCAAATTAAGAGAAAGCTTTTGTAGGACATAAAAATAAAAAAAACTTTTATACATAAATCTGGGGAATAATGTCCTCGATAAGTAGACAATTCTTTGTCACTTTAAAAAAAAAAGAAAAAAATACAGAAGGCCATGAAAAGAAAATATCATGAAAAATGCATCCAGGATTATGGGGAAATCGTACCTGATACAACAAAAGTTATCAAACCAGATAAACCTAAAAGTTTAAATCGATAATTTCACGAATGATGATCCGGCGAGAAAAGATAAAACATTAGCATGACGCAGTTATTTATTATTGACTCAAAAATCTCTTTTCTATTTCATTGGTAAACTTCTTGTTCAAAAATATGTTCGTGAATGAAATAATCTATGTTACCATAGTGATCCATTAATTAAATATGCTCTTTTACCTGAAGCGAGGTCAGCGTTTATATTTTGAACCAGTGAATTCGTTAAATTTCTTTATATGCCACCTGTTTTCCATAAGAATACGCAGCATTTTCAAAATAGGGGAAAGAGTTGAAGGTCTAAAGTTGAAGGGCACGAATTCGCTCTTTCCCGCTCTTCAATACCGAGGAGTCCCAAGTCTGCTAATTATCGGCAGTCTAGCTCATTTGCATTGGACCATTGGAAAGTGTAATTGTATAACGGCTAAACACGTCCTCTGTTTAGATATTTCATTAGCCATGGCACGCAAACACATAATTATCCGTTTGATAGGGAAAATTGATTAAAGAGTAGAAAAGCAGGTTTAGCCTATTTTGCTCTGTTTCATTATCCGCAAAAGGTGCACGCAAGTTTTAATGCCTAGAAAAGGTTCTGGGCTTATCATTTTCAAGCGTACGATAGAGTACTTAAAGAATATTTCTAACTTGATGGGTTCAGTCTTTTTAACGGAGAAAAGAAGAAAAAAGGAAACCTGAAGATTTCCCCCATTAACTAATCAAGTTTCATTTAGGATTTTTCGGATACTTTAATGTCTTTAATTTATTTGGTTATTTTCGATATCGTCGAGAACGTTATTCCTTTACGAACGGAAGAAAACCACTTTGTTGACTTCAAGTAGTATTTTTTCAACGGGAAATCTGGGCTGTCTTTTAATTACCCTGACTAGATGCTCGGAGATTGGGGCAATTCTTTTTACTAATTACGAAAAGAAAGAAGATCGTGTAAATAAAATATGCTTGATTAATTCTAGAAAATGTACGCATGACTCAATAATAATGTGATTACATTGTGATCATTATTTAAATACTATCGAATCCGAACAGAAATGTAATAATGATTTTAATTAGAAAGCCAAAGTTTAAACGAAGTCTGCGTGAGACATTTAAAAGAAATTGAACAAATGTCTCGTATAGCGAAGAATTTGAATTTGACATTAAACCTAATCTTAGAAAAGGAATTTTAGTTTTAATTAGTCGGAGAGAGAAGTTGAATATTATTGTATCAAAAGTAAACAATGTATGTATCCCACGTAAAATTTTAATGACACATTTTGAACCAAACTCTAAATAAAATGCAATTTTGGAATTACCTTTGCCAAATTTGTATTATACAGAATTAGTTTTATTATTAATAAATAGAATGTGTTTTTATTTGGAATTTTAATCTTAGTATCTAGTGCGAAGAACAATTGTCTGGTATTGTTAAGCCGTCTTAACAATGGCATTGTAAAAGAAAAGAATTTTTGTAAAGAAATTTTTTAATTTTTAAAATAAAGAGCAAAATGAAACATATTCTTCTATTTATCAGTAGAAAGGTTCCCAACCAACATTAAGCATTCATTTTTTTTTTTTTAAAAAATGTAACATTTTCAACTGTATTGAAGTGAGGGACGGATCAGACTTCCAAAACCTACCAGTAACAGCCTAGTTGCTAACGGGCGCTTAGAAGCATGGAAAGAGATAGCGGATACAGAGAAAATTTGGCTAGTTATTGCTGGATAATGTAGCCAAAAACAAAGCCAATCTCGAGTTATTAATATTACATTTTCAAATAATCTGGCTACAACTTTATCTTTTAAAAGACCGTTAGAATTTAATATAACCCTGCAACAGAAACATTTTTGTGGTTAGCGATACAAAGCAGCTAAAAGAAATGAAGTTAAAAATAGATTTTATTATTCAAATTGTCGCGACACTGAATTAATGAGTTTTACACTTGTATTGCATTAAAAAGTTAGCCGTTACATTGATTGCTAAGAAAATAATAAAAGTATTTATATTGACTTTTTTTTTAAATCTGACACAAATTGAACGATTGATTTAATTCAATTAGAACATGATTAAGAATGATTAAAAAATTAAATTTATGAAATTAAAAATAATTTAAAAGCTTGTAAATATGTAATGCCTATAATGGCATCACTTGTGTGTTTTTTTCCACTACATTGCAACAATTTCTAATAAAAATATCTCGGTAATTGCATTGAAGCAGAGGCATGCAAAAAATGATAAATAAATAAAAAATAATTTGAAGCTTTACTATTATACTATAAATATCAGTTGACTCTAAAATTAAAATGTATAAATTAAACGTATTAAATTAAATCACTCACGCAACAGACGGTCTTTTGACCAACGAGCTCGTGGAGGTTAAAAACACTATTTAAGAAGACACTTTGTGTCTGAATTTGAAAATTGTTATTATGTTTGAGTAATGCTTTTATTAATTAACATACCTCTATTTAATCGTCGGTTTCTTACTTTTGTGTCATTGAATACTTAACCACATCGAGGTTAGAAAGTGATAATCCACATTTCTTCTGATTGGAGGCTAATTTATTTCCTTGCCACAGATACTACAAACATGTGTGGCTCGTTACGAAAGAGATTATAGTGATAGAATTCTTATTATGAAATTATGGTAAAATAATAGACAGCAGTTTATCCATTCAACTAACCATAAAGTTAATGGTTAAGAATTTGTTTTTTTACTTTATGGTTTTGAAATCACTTACAATCAATTCGTTAAAATAACTGCAAATAAAGCTATACCGTTTTGTAAATATTTATAACTAGCAGGGTTTAAATAAATCTTTAAAAAATAAAAATTAAATGGACATTGGAGCTCTGTGGATTTTCCGTCATTTATGCGTAAATGATAGTTTCGTATTCTAATAACCCAGGGCCACCAACTGAAGAGTGAAGGGTACATGAAACTCTTTATGTATTGCAGAAGTAAAAGAAATATTGTGGTGTCAACGCTGAGGTAAGAAACGTTGTTTAGCTGGCCATATGATAGACCGATTAGACCTCTAAGTTACAGTATGCACCCAGCTGTACAAAATAGCTTCATAAGGTGGGCCTAGTTGGCACTGATAGAATTCTGCTTTTAAAATCGTAATAAGTAAAAACAATCAAAAGATGTTTTTTCTCATGCTTATCAGTTTGAATAACATCTTTTTATGGTAATTGGACTGTTTCGGTTGAATATTGAAATTATAATTGAATATTGAATGGTGAAATTATAATTAAATAAATTGCTATTTAATCATTTTCTCCAAGAAATTTCAACCAGTACATCCCTGTTGGAGAATTGAATTCCTTGAGGAAAATGGTAGTTTTCATTAAGTGAAATAATTCGCAGAGCTAGAATTCAATAAGAAGTATTTATTTATTTATTTTTAAGAATATTGTTCACAATTGAAAGAAAACGCTGAACACATTTGATCCAAATGAGCTGATTTTTATCCAAGCTATTAGGGGAGTAATTATGCACTGTATTACTGAATATATATAAACAAAGAAACTATATCAAACAGATCAAAATAAGAAACTAAATATGTAAAAGTATTTTTTTTAAAATAACATTTGTCTAATACCCAGATTATTGTGCGTATAAGTTTTGCAAAACAGACACAGAGACAAAAATAGTTTATTTTATTCTACACTCTATAATACTAATTCAATTTCATTGTTTGATATTAGTTCATTCGAAAAAAAAAGTAACATGTCATTTGGATCAAAAGTTTTGATGAAAAGAATATGTAAATGTTTTATTTTCTTATTTAATTTTTAAAATTTTTTTGTCTAAAAACATAATTATTTAAAGATAGAAATTTTGAAATTTTATAGAAAGACAACGAGACAAAAATAATTTAAAGTCCATTTACTTTCAATAATGAAACGAATCTCAACATTTTGAAGAGTCGTGTATTCTTGATAATAGTTAGTTTAATGATTTTATCGATTTTCCTTAAGTACTTGCTCTGCATTATTATAGTATAGTAAACAAACTAATTTCTTAAAGCTGCAGTTTTATGTTTGAAATATTCTCTCATAGTTTTATGCTTAGTTCTATGAAATCCTAGACTAAAATAGTTGAGATAAACAATCTAGTAATAAATTTTTAAGTATGTCCTCATCTATTAAAAGCTTCTAATTATTGCAACTACCCACAATAAACGTTTAGAAATTCAAAAATTGGAGTTTTAAGTTTGAAGCATTAGTTTCATGATACGTCTTTATAATAGTTGCACGCGGACGAAAATTTAGAAATCTTTTTTCCTGCTACTAAATAAGACAATCTGATTTTTAATATATTTTATCGCTCTAATGTTAAACATAAACTATATGAAATAAAACTATATCAATTTAAAATCAGACTTTCTAATAAAATCCGAAGAAATCACATTAAATTTATAAAATATTAATTCATCCTATTCAAAATAGATAGGCAGTAATAAAATAGACATTTATTTTTAGACACGTATATTATTGAATAACACTTATTGTTTGAGCAACAAAACTATATTTGCATAAAAATTCATTCAGAGATTAGTGCACCGTTTGGTAGTATGGATTCTACTTTTACCAAATTTGATCTACTTCCTCAATAACCCTGTAATTTGTACTATTTAATATAGTTAGTGATATTAAGTTTAACTATTTCTGACAAAACTTTTAAGCGGATATCAGTATTATGTTTGTAGCCTAATGCATAAAATCGGTCATCAGAATCATAGTTTATCATTGTTACGTTTTCATTTTGTTAAGCCAATTGATGTTTTTAAAGGAAAGATTAAAAACTTTTTGAAAAAAGCATTTCTATGAACTCAGAAAAAAACGTGATTAAGGAAGAGTAACTGGTGCATTTTTTAAAATATATGCTTATTTTTAATACGCTTGAAGGAGCCTTTAAGTAGGAAAAATAAGAAGTCTCCCTAACTGAAAATACTGTAGAATGTTATTCTAAATCATTTAAATGAGCTAATTCTAGATGAGGATATAAATTGGAAGTAACTATTAGATGAAATGTAAAGTGTGAAAATAAAATGAACACATTGAATGACTTTTGATTTAATAATCGAATTTTTATGTATTAGGTCTCAATTTTAATGTTTTGAAGGCCTAACCTTAAGTGTGCTATAAATTAATGCAGGCGATATTTTAAGTTTGGAAATCAGACACTAAATAGTAAAAAGTATTTTCTATGATTAAACGTATTTTTTTCCAATGTATTTAGATTCTTGACACACAGAATAGGAGGGTGATGGCAGTGATCTAGATAATATGATCCCAACTATTTAGGAAGGATAATAAGCTTAGGCGCAAAAATGACACTTTCACGTTTTGCTTACGTTGCGTTACGTATTTTAAAACCAATAAAGTGAATAAAAAATGCAAACAATTATAAAACTTGTTTAACCAAACATGATTTCATGTAAAAAAATATGATTTTTTTTTTTTACAATTATTCTTTACTTTTTTCACATACGGTCGGAAAAACATACATATTTTTACATATTATTTAATTTACATAAGGTAGGAAAAACTTCGAAACGTAAAATGCACAAATTTTAACACTAATTTAATCTACTTAAATGAAAAAAAAAATCCAAAATTTCAATAAAATTGATCGAATAGTTGTTGAAAAAATAGTTTAAAAATGCGACTTCTTTGAGAAAGTGAAACACGTTAAAAACGAAATTAAAGGACCTAAAATTTTGATCACTCTCCTGCCTAAATTAATTGGGATCATGCTTTCAAGATTGTATTTGTTTAAACAGAGAAGGAGTGCTTTTGCGGCTGATTTTATTTCATAAATTATCTTCCTCATAAATGAATTAGCTTATTTAAGGTAAGACATCATTATTAGAGTTTTTTACTGTTAACTAAGAGTGAGTCCGAGGAAGTGAAAATGCAATCATGTTTTCTTTTTTCTGGCAATTTACTCTACGCTATTAGAATTTTAATTCTGAAATTACGGTAAAATAACCGGTAGCAGTCTGTCCATCTAATGAACCATAAAGTTTATAGTAAAGAACATTTTCTTACCTTTACCATTTTGAAACCATTTACAACTATTTGCATGGCTTCAAAATCGTAAAAGAGAAATTTAACTGGATATTGGAGCTAGGTTTTTTGTTAGGTAGTGGGCGTTGTAGTTAGGCTATGAGTTGAGTTGTGTTACAATAAATGAACAGCGGTGTGTGATTTAATTTGTTTATCTAGCCATTTCACTTATCCTAAAAGATGGGAAATTCTGGACTTTTTTGTGTTAACCAGTGTTTTGGTGCTGCTATCTATGCGTGAATGAGATCACCGCATTCTAATAGTCCATGATCACAAAGTGGGGAGTGATGGACATTGGAAATTCTTGATGTGTTGAAAGAAAATATTGTCGTGTCTCCCCTCGGACTCGAAACCCTGCAAAGAACTAAGTGGCTTCATTAGGTTAGTTGGTGAGACACAACACCAGATAAAATTCTGGTTCCTTAGCCATATTAGGGGAAATCAGTTAGTAAACGGTTTTTCTAACAGTTAACAGTTTGAGTACCATCTTATTTAGGGTTATTCGGTTGTTTTGTTTGAATAAGATAAAATTTAAAAAATTAAAAAAGTTGTTAATCTGGTTGTCCTTGGAAAAGTGGCCATTTTACTGTGAGATTTCAAACAGTGTACACTAATGAAGATGTACTTTCAGTTTTTGAATTTTTTTTAAACTTCTCAAAAAAAAACTTTGAGAACTATTTTATAACTTTTGAGATGCAGGTAATTTCTTATACTCATCAAAAGAAGTTTAAGGTTTTTAAAAATTTGAGAGAATACAGATTTAAATTACAGACAAAAAGAAGTAATATTGACCAACCTATGCCAGAAAATATAGCAATGAGCCAGTAACTTGTAAAGATAACTTTGGCTCTATTATGCAATAACTGCTTAAAATTTTGTAAACCAAGCTACCATAATTTTGTAGTGAATCGTATTTGGTAACTTATAAAAAATTTCAATTTGAATATCTTAAAAATTTAAAAAGTTCCTAGCTCTTTTCTTTGCAGTTTTTGTAAATTTTAAAAAAAGTTTTAGATTGGAAAGGGCTTTTTCACAAATTTCATTTTGCTCTATTAAATAAAGATTTATGAAAAATGATATTAAGAATCACATTATAGAGGACCATCCTCAATTAGAGTATGCTTCATTTCAGATGTTTTTACTCATACTGCCATCACCTTTTTGTTTTCCGGTCAACTATTGTAGTGAATTACATCTTGTTTGATAGTACAAAATGAAATTTATAGAAAACTCCTAGAATTCAGATCCTTCTGGAGATAATAAGACTCAAAAATATATCAAATGTGTGAAAGTTTTTATGGCAAAGGGAAATATGTTTTAAAGCCCTATTCGGCTTCAACCTTCGTGGTTGCTATTGTTCAGGAGCTGATAAATGCAACAATTTTGAATTTACTTCAGAAGTTTGATCTTACAATTTTCTAGTTTATAACATTAGATTACTTTGTATAACTTAGTATGCAATTTAATGTAGCCAAAGTGAGATGTTACAATAAAAGCTGAGGCATAGGTTCGAATCCAATTTTTAAAATATGAATGTTGTAAGACGAAAAATCTATTGTAAATGAAGATTTTTGGCAAAAATTACAAGTCACACTATGAAAGCATTTAGTATTCACTGAAGTAAGTTAATTCCCAATTAAAAAAATGATTTTAATTTAAATATAGAAATGCTTATGATTCCTAACATTGTTAACTTTAGCAATAAAAATTTTACAATCCATTACAATATAACACTAAATTTTATAGATATTTATTAAAGGATACTGAAACACGAGCTTAAGGGAAGCATCTGCTTGATATAAAGATTAATAAATTCGCCAAGCTCTCACTTTGGCAGCAAGCGCAAATATAACTTTATTACATTGATAACCTCTCTAAACTAATTCTTTATCTAGTTCAGCGTCTGTGAATTAATCTCATTTATTTAAGTTTAGTGATTGCTCTATTAAATGATTAAAATACAAAGTCGAATCAATATTTTCAATCTTAATTATTTAAATATTTATCTGTCATTATCTCGTTAAATCTAACCATAAACTCAAGCGATGCAATTTCAAATTACCAGATCCAATTAACTGATTCGTGAAATAGGAAAATGTCTCGCGCCGAAGGCAAAAGTGCTGGATCACCAAAGCGTTAACTCAAAGCTAAACAAGCTTATGTATATGCAACGCAATAATCCTAATAAATACTTCTAATACAAAGTGCAGTACTTCATGTAATTGAAACATGAAGAATTAATTCCCAACGATGAAGTGCTTTTACTGGCGCTTTGCCAACAATTTGTGCCATCTTACATTAAACTTAAACGTTGAGGAAACTGAAAAGACTTAAGTATAAAAACAACAATAATATTTCAAGATTCGTAGCACTAGTGGAGCCACATGTACCTTTGAATTGTTTATGCCGTATATAAAAATAACCTGCCTTTAAATTGCTTTTGATAGCTTGATTTATTGCTTTGCCTACGAAAACTGCCTTTGAAAGCATTACTCAGAAATAAATAATCGCATTTTACCCCCTTTTGGATTTCCCATTCTGAAAACTTAGCGAGAGAAAGATGCAAATTGCACTTAATGCCATTGTATTAAGATGTTACTATGTTCATATATCATTCAGATAGGATATTCTTGGAAGAAAATGTTTTATGCTGTTTCAATCGCTATGCTAAGTAGTATTATAACTGCCCAACCTTTATGTGGTAACAATATTTTGCATTCATTGGAGAGAAATGTAAATGGCTGGTTCATTTTGATAACCTAGATCATTTTATTCTTCATTTTATGCATACAAAAACGATAAAATGCAATATTTAGCAGATACTTGTCTGCAACAAAAATAAATCTTTGATTTATTTATAGGTTTTTCGATTAAAATTTCGATTCTTTGATTTATTTATAGGCTATATGCAAGATTTGATATGGTGAATGTTAAAACTAATAGTTATAAATATTAATATTTTTGTGTTTGATTTAGATAAAGAAATCGATGAGAAATCCATAAATGATCTGTTAAATTTTATGATAATAAAAGAAAAACAGTAGAAAAATACAAGAAAAAGGGATTTCAGCAGATTTTAGAAATTATTTTATATGATATAGAATAAAATAACAACCAGAAATTTTTTTTAAAAGTTATTGTTGAAGGGCATATGCATAACTAAATGAAGTGGTTACATAAACCAGCCATAGAAAACAATAGTACATTTTGGATACTAATATTTAACAATAATGAAAGTTGTATTTATGCACCTTAATCAAATTTCTTTTTTTACGAATCTGTTTGATTTCAAGGACAATTCTTTAAACAAAAGCTAACAAAGCAATAATGCAATATTTTCTATAGTAAAACATAAAAATCTATATTGTGAAAAATTCCGAATTAAACTATAGTATAAAGTACCGGCAATCTAGGTACCTTCTCCGTAAAATTTATTTTAGCGTTAAATCCCTTTTTATTGCAAAATATTATATTGTAATTTTTATAGTAACATTTATTTAATTAGAGTAATTCAGTGATTTTTCAGTAATTACTGCGAAAAGTAAAGTATATGTGTTCCATCAAAAATGGATTTTATGATTAAAAAAAAAATACCGGCACCCAGAATGACGGTACGTTTTACCAGAATTTTGTCCTGCGTTTTTTACAGTGTACTAAAGTAATTCGTTGTTCATAAGCAACAACTGCATGTGATCAGGATATTAAACGATTTTCTATCCTAAATAAGCTATAATTTTAATGCAGATTAATATTAGACAATGTTTAGTATTCTAATCATAGATATAAGTTTTTTTTTTCTGCTACAGCATTAAATTAAAAACATTGCTCTTCAGACATAGACTTTGATATCCATATTTTTGAAAACTCTAAATAATTTAGTTAATACTGTTTCTAGTAGTCCATTCTAGTAGTCCAGGATTCATTCCATTTTGATATATACGGGAGTTTCACTCTGAAATACACCAAGGTTTTTAAAGTTAGACTTACGAAATTTTATGAAAGTTCAAAGTAGTCGCCTCCAGCATCAATAATGCACTTTAGTTGGTGAATTTTCCAAATATTAAATAACAAAATTCATTCATTTAATAGAATCAACGACAAAAATGTATTTGAAGCCACAACAATCTTTTCTTCGGAAGGAAAACGTAGGCCACATAAGTTATTTTTTAGATTAAAAATATCCCAAAGTCACACACAGCTAGATCAAGTGAATAAGGTGGATGTCCCATTACTTTAATGTGATTTTGATCAGGAAACTAAATTGTTAATCTTGCTGAATCGGAAGATGTATTATCATGGTGAAGCATCAGTCATCTATCATTCACTTCTTGGAGAATTTCTGAAAGACATTTGGTGGTGTACAAGTTTTCTGTCACTGTCTTCTAATCTTCCAACTTATTGACCAGTCCTGTTCATAAGAGTACGGTATGCATTCCTTTTTTATTGTACGCTATCTTTTCCCTATTGTCTTCGGGAGATCATCTTCAAAGACCTGTATTATGCTTTCTTGACGCGTTTGAATTTTGAAAAATGGTATGTAGGTTTCAGAACTCGTTACAATTTTCGAAATGCTGCGGTGGCAGCTTTCATTTAAAAAATTAAAGTTTTTTTTAGGTATTCTGACACGCGCCTCTTGTTGGTGCTCAGTTAGATTAAGGGAAACCTAATGGCAAATTTTTCCCTTTGTAATTTATCGTGAATAATTTTATGAATGACTGCAAATCAACTGATAAGATCCTTCTGCATCATTTGGTAGATGCAACAATTACCATCAATTAACGTTCTCCGAAAGGTTGACACGTTATCCGCGATTACAGCTGAAAGCGGCGGCCATGAGTGTTCATCCTTAAGAGAATTGCAACCTCGGCAAAATTTTGCAAAACGTCTGAGTACAGTAGCATGATATGAAGCTTTATTTCCAAATGCTAAAAGTAGCCAATGAAAGCATTCTTTTACCCACTTCTTAATCATGAAAAATTATTAACTTAATTCCACTTCTAAGTCACAGAAAATCATAGTGCGACAATTTTGTCACGTTAGCTCCATTTTCTCTTCTGTCTGAAATTTATTCTATTTAACCAACTTGAAACTAAATCAGTAAAAATCGTCTGACATGCTAAAATCGTTTTTTATTTTCAAATTAAATATATATATATATATATATATATATATATATATATATATATATATATATATATATATATATATATATATATATATATATATATATATATATAATATATATATATATATATATATATATATATAATATATATATAATATATATATATAATATATATATATATATAATATATATATAATATATATATATAATATATATATATATATATAATATATATATAATATATATATATATATATATAATATATATATAATATATATATATATATATATATAATATATATATATATATATATATATATATATATATATATATATATATATATATATATATATATATATATATATATATATATATATATATATATATTATAAACCTACAGGTGTCATTCCTCATCCCTCACCCACACCTGTTTCTTATCGCCCCTCCTTTGTTTGATTATTGAGTCCAAATTTTAAAACTTCATGTGGAATAAGAAACAGTCATGTTGTTGAAACTCTTTTATTTGTAATTTTTTTTCTACATTTTCCTTGTTCCTTATTTCATTATGTGCTTCAATATTGAAGAAGGTTCTGGATTATTGAACCGGAACTGTAATATGTCTATTTGTGTGGCTACATTTGTGCTTAATTCATGTTATCTATATTTTATATGTAATACCAAGTACACTCTTTCTTCCTTTAAATGGCAAAGTATTATTGAGTCAATATAATATTGATTTTCATGCGTGACAGCTCGATAGATGAGGATGTTCAATCTCATACAGGAATACATAAGCAGCAAAAAAAAAAAAAAATAGTTAAGAATTAATACTGGAACACAATTACTCAAAATACAATGAGGAAATAAGTCATATAAATCTCATTTTTTCATACGTTACGCTGAGTAATTTACGGATCACTTAAAATAGCTATTGATTAATATTTTACATGAATGATTTTTTCCCTCAATAAATGTCAACGTGAACTCATTCAATTTATTAAACATATAATTATTACATATTTAATTTAATTAACATTTAATTTATCAAACATTTAACTTATGAAACATTTAGTTTATTACACATTTAACTTATTAAACATTAAATTTATATTATGAGGGGATCACCAATTTTTAGTGTAACTTGTTTAAAATTCCAATAAAAAAAATTTCATTACTACACGGATAGTTTTTAATTTTATTTTGTTAGTCATTACTTCGATAAATATAACAATATCTTCTTTAAAATTAAATTGTAGATTATATAAGCAAAATAAGTAATGCATTTATAGTATTTAATACATACTTCATTTAAAAGTCTGGCACGCATGTTTGATTGAACAACAATGAAGACGAAAAAAAAGTTTTTATATAGATTTATCTTTTATCAACAAACTTTCAACAGACCAACCTTTAATTAAAAATGAACAGAATTTAATTTTCCTTTAAATGATTAAAATCAATTTTGAGTTTCCCGAAAGTAAATAAATGTTATGTAGACTGAAATTAATATTAAAATGCTCCTAATGAACTGACTAACCGACTAAAAAAGATATTCATTGAATTATTTACTATTCATCATTAATCATCATGCCTTTTCATATCAAAAATTCATTTTTTTTCTATAACTTTTGTTAAATAGAAGAGTGAAAACTTTATTGTTTTTGTTTTAAATAATTTCTAAATGATGATAATTATAGGAAGAAAACTGTAATTTTGTAACTGTTTAACACTTAGTTAAATTGAGTGTTTAATAGAATTAATATTCTTTTATTTAACAACGTTTTCTCCAAAATTAGTTTGTTCTATATGACAAAACAAATATTCAATTAAAAGGAGATTAATATTATTTGATTTAAAACATATTTTGTTACGATAAACGAAAAAAACCGTATTCTTAAAACAAATCAAGATATGAATAATTATAAGAAATATGACAATTATAAGATGTGATTATGACAATAATAAGAAAATGTATTTTTGTAACTGATTAATAATTAAGTAAAATGGGTGTTTAAAATATGTATTATTCTTTATTATTTATTACTTATACTTTATTATTCATTATTTACTTATTATTTATTACACTCTTTATTATTACTTAACATCGGTTTTTTCCAAAATTAATTAGTTTATTTTTACACGAGAAACCAAATATTCAATAAAAAGGAAGTTAATAGCAATTGATTTAAAACTCACTTTGTCACTATAAACGAAAAAGATTTGTTTTATTCTTAAGACAAATTAGCATATTTACGAAAGAATTTACTGTAAACATCAAAAGAAAAACACAAGACATTTAAACGTTTTCAGAGAGGAAACTTTCTATAGTAATTCAAATAACAAAAGACAAGTATAATTGATGTAGCTGAGTTCTTTAGATTAACTTTATTCTAATCTCTTATATATATATATATATATATATATATATATATATATATATATATATATATATATATATATATATATATATATATATATATATATATATGACTTTATGGCTTTTTAACTTTTCTTTTAACAACTTCAGACTCTCTTATGCCTCTTTCGATCAATAGCCCATGATTCGTTGGTTTTTCAACGTTGTGGAAAATAAATCTATGAAAAATAAATTACAATCATTAATATCATATTTCATAGGATTATGTCCAACAAATAATTCTTCTCCTTTAAGCATTAATGCCGCATCTGGGCTGTCAAGCCGTTGAGTCTTATTTTTCATTAAATCGAAATTCTCTTACTAAAAGAAGCAATCAATTCTGTAAGGACATCATTGGTAAGCTGATATGGTCTTAAAAGAAAATTTTAAATCAAAGTTAGTCAGTCCAAATAAGGAATTAGATTCCTTATTTGGACTTATGTGAAAAATTGAAATTTATTTTTATTGCGTATGACTTTCTGGAAATGCACTTTATTAACATATACTATATACAGTTAAACCGATTAAAATAACACATTTTTTACTTCAATTTTTATAAAAAAAAAAGTACTCAGATATTTAGATATTAAAAAGTTGTGTTTTGCTTTATTATTTCAGTGTAATGTAAATATTGCGATAATTTTATGATTTTTCATAATAAATGAGTTTTAGAAAATAACAACAGAATATTAAATTTTGTCACAATCACGACTTTTTCTACAAAGTTATTCTCGTATTTTTCAATAAAGTGAAATGAAAGTTTCTCGTTTGCTGAAGTTTATTTTTTTATTTAAATGAAGGCTTTTCATTTAATAAAATTTTTTCGAGGAAACGTAAGCTTTTTACTCCTAGAATATTTTATGGAATATAATCCATGCACCAGTGTTTATTTCATCACTTTCCTTTCATTCTATTTGCATAACAGTGCCAATTTTTACTGAATTTCAAACACTTAGCACTATTTATTGTTAGGAACATGCTCGTTATATCTTGAAAAATTTTACATAAACTGTTAATTGCTTAATGTTAATCATTATAAAGGTAGATTATAATTTAAACAGAATCTAAAGGGATTGAAATTTACTAAGCTACATATTTTAAAAACAGAAAAATTAATAGCTAAATTACGGTCAGTTATCCTCAAAAAATATTTCATTCACCAACAGTAAAAATAACTGTAATTTTTGTCTCAAAAACTGCTGGCCATAAGTTAACGTTATTTTCACAAAGGTTATCTTCAGTTCGGAACTTTACTTTGTGTGCGATTCAGACAACTTATAAAATCAAGGCAAACAGTGGAATGAAGCGAAATAGTCTAATTCCGCGATCTGTAGAAGAATGAGAGAGTTGCGTGTTTTGTGTTAACGATGTAGAAAGAGTGCGGGAGAGATGTTCTTTAGTACCATCTGATATAGAACCTAAGACCTTTATGTCCTTAGCCCGATGTTTTAATCACCATGAAAAATGGCGTACAACCCCGAATTCAATTAGTAAGCTTTATATAATAACTGTATAAATTAATGGTCAACTATATAAATTTTTTAGAATTTTATTTCAATTACGGACATTTTTTTTTTGTCAAACAGCATAGCTGGATTATTGGTAAACTGTATTAATTCTGCTGAAGTTCGTTACAATTGCGGGAACTAGGTTTCTGTTGAAAACAAGTAGCTTGTCGTATAAAATTACTGTCAACTTTTCAAATTTTGTGGAAATTTCTGAAAGCACGGATGTCACAGTAATATCCGGAAACATTAAAGTATCAAAATCATAATTTTGGGCAAAATTTTCGAAGTTGAATTTATTATCAATTCAGAACTCCTATAATCTTAGCTTTCTAAAAAATACTTTACTTTTGTCTATGCTCCAATTATTTACTAAGTAATAGCAATTTTTGTGTAAGGTGATAGCAGTGGATAGACTAATGATAATTCTTTGAACACGATGTCTCATATAATTTTTAAATTAATTGTCTACAGTTTTTTATGAGTGTTTATGATTATAGCACACATATTTTGAACTACTGAATAAGAAAAAAATGCAGAATTTTGCATTTTGTGCATGTATTTTCTCTAAGAAGAGTGCGTAAATTTTTAAAAATTTTCTTTTTCAGCTACATTGATCTCTATCACAGCAGTATAGGCTCCTGTTTTTAATATAATAGTTCAAAACATGGTTGATATCCTTTTAAATAAAATCCTCAAGGAATTTTGTGTTTTAGGTGTTTAGAAATTTTGCTTTTAGTGTTTAGCGCATATGGAAAAAAAAGCCTTATTTTTGCCTAAAAATGGCCAATTTAAAAAAATTAATATGAATAATATATTTTTTGTTAGTTTTATAAGTTTTTACACATATGAAAAACAAACTATTTTTTTAAAAATTTTACATTAATATTAAAAAAAAAAAAATGTTGTTGAAACTAGTCGGATACCTATAATTTGAAAAATAAAAAGAAATGGATTATAAGGTTTGCAGCGTTCAGCTCAGGATACCAAATAATGATTCTTCCCAAGTTTCAAAATAAGTATGTACTGTGAAATATTGTTCTCAGCTGCGTGTTAAACCACTCCATTTGAAATATTTATATGGGATAAATTAAATTTGTTTTTTTTTTTTATTATTATTCAGTAAAATTTGACTATTTAAATAGGATAATAATTTTGAAAACATTATTCATTTTGTTAGTCAACAGTTCTATCTTTTGACAAGATGACAAAGTTCGAGACTTTGAAAAAGTAATCAGGTTTCATGAACTGAAAAAAAAAAAAAAACTTACATTTTCTATGAATTTATAAGTCGGCGGACAACTTTGGAAAATTCATCTTTAATGTTTGATATAAGGAAGATAATTTGACTATAAAATATCCGTTAAAAACAAAATAGTACCCTTAGATTTACCAACAAATCAATAATTTTATCAATCCCTATTTCCTCCTTGAAGACTTCACAGATCTCAAAAAATATCGACATAGGATGTTAAAAATAAAATTTCATCGTTGCGTGCGATAACCTTTAATGCTCTATTCTCAATCCGAACTGAGTTAAGATATTTGGCTGAAAAAATTTTAAATGTTGTTATGTAAAATTAAGATCTGGAAAAAGCGTGTTTAATTATAAATTCAGCTAAACATTTTGTATAATGCAAATATATCAATTTTTAATTCAATTTAATATTTAAACAAGAATAAAGATTGTTTTACCTATTTTACTGTGATTCATTTGAGTATTAAATGCAAATAGGATGCATATTATACATTGAATATAGTTAACTAATATGAAAATTGATCTGCAACCAAATATCAAACCAATTTCATTATCAACTATATTAATATAAGGCTGTTGCAAAGATGAAAAATTCGAACTTCGCTCTACTTCAAGGTGTTCTGGGAAGTTTCATTCATTCTATGTTATTCAGACAGCTTCTCGGTAAAATCGCATAAAACAATGAAAAATTGGCTTTTACAGAAATTACAATTTCGGCAACGAAGGCAGACGAAAAATAGGGCTCCTGAGTAATACACGGAATTAAAGAACAAGTCGTTGACTGCAAAGTTATTTTGGGATGAAGAGTTATTATGTTACTTTGCTTCTAATTTACCTAAAATACATTGGATGGTGTCTTATTTTCCAACTAGGGCTCAATTTTCTTAAATTTTGAATGTGTTTATATAAATATTCATCTTCAATGTATTTTCAATGTATTGCAAATTTGAAAATACAAAATGCGTATTATAAGTTTTATGAGGGAATTTTGAGAATATTTATCAAGATATGTGTATGTTAACTAGGGAAAAGTTGACCCATTTTACATAAAAAAAAGTAAAAATTAATTGTTATTAAAAATTGTATTAACAATAAAATATATTTGGCTTTAGTAAGTTTTAAGCCTTATCACACACACTACACTTCATAAAAAAAAAACTCCGAAGCAAATTAAGGTGAACAGTACCTGCAATCAGAGAGCCGGTACTTTTTACCGTAAAATCCGCTTTTACCGGAACATATTACGGCGCAGAAAATCAGATATCTCGTAACTTTTACAGTAATAATCATTGCAAATTCACTGAATCGCTCTTTTTAAATAAATATTACTGTTACATACTTATTTTTAGGGTATAATATAGTACAGTTAAAAAACGTTTTACTGTAAAATGGATTTTACGAATGATGAACCCAAAGTGCTTTATACCGTAATTTGATTTGAAATGTTTTACAGTGTAGAAGCGCAAGCGCTTTTCTCTGATAGAAAGTTTGTGTTTTGCCATGCAAATTTATATTCTATAAAAGGATTTGTATATCTTAAAATTCAAAATTTGTTCGACCAGTATAAAATAAAAAAATACAAAATCATAAATATTTGCGAAAAGTTATTTGATGCATCGAATTATATTTGAACAAACAAAAAACGAGGAAAACAGTGTTAATTTTTTTTAAAAATTAGTTTTAAAAAGTTTTTGAGATATAGTGAAACACGAATAAAGGTAGAATTAACATTAAGGGGTTCATTTGTTGGAGCTTTATCCCGACCAAACAATTGGAACCATACCCCCAGATCATGGCTACCACCTCAATTTTGGGAGTCACAAATCTAAATTCATCGAAAAAAAGGTAGTTTATTTAGCAAAAGTATATTTTCGAGCCTGATTTTGTAACTTAAAATATCGTCTGCATTTTTAATTAGCTTTTTAATCGGCCAACCACACGACCGAATAAGATTGCGTCCTAGAACGTGAAGATCCCATCATTAGATCAAATGTTATTCAAGGTGGTCTATTTTTATTTTTTATTAAGTAATTTTTTTTTTTGCACACTGTACATAGAATTAAATAGCAGAAAATCTGGAACCAACTTTACGACGATAAAAGTAATGGCCATTATGTGATCGATGTGAAATTTGTCTTCAATTTGTTAAAAAAAACAACTAATTTAGCGTGTTTTAATCATTGAAAAAAAGTAGTGCAGTTTGTTATTACGGCTTAAAGCATTACGTTGCAAAATATAAAACAAATTCATGCTCAACAAGACAGGTCAGAAAAAAAATTCTTTTGCTGTACTAGCATAGAGAGATTAATGTGCAAGGTGGAAAAACAAACAGCAAAGTTACCGTACTTTATTGTACACTGAAGGGCCAAAAAAACTGGTATACCTGCCTAATATCGTGTAGGGTCCCCGCGAGCACGCAGAAGTGCCATGGCATGGATTCGATCAATGTGCGAAGTAGTGCTGGAGATAATTGACACCATGAATCCTGCAGGGCTGTCCATAAACCAGTGGGAGTAAGAGGGGGTGGGGATATCTTCTGAACATCACGTTGCAGGGCATGTCGCAGTGATGTTGTAGATTTGATGTTTTACCGGATTTCCGATACTCACGGTATACTCGTGAAATGGTCGTACGTGAAAATCCAAATCCATTGCTATCTCGGAGATGCTATGCCCCATTTCCCGTGCGCCGACTATAACACCACGTTCGAACTCACTTAAATTTGTATAACCTGGCATTGTAGCAGCAGTAACAGAACTAAGAACTGTGCTGGACACTCGTTGTCTTATATACGCGTGTGCGATCGCAGCGCTGTACTTTGATTGGCTCCATACTCCTTTGTTTGCATACTCATGCCTGTATCAGTTTTTTTGGCTCTTCAGTGCAATAACACTTCTGATAAAAGAGGTCCTAATTCTGGTTATAAAATCAAAATATACGGAACCGTTATAGTAATTTTTCCGTTCATATAGAAACGGTTTATCAGAAATTCTGGTTTTCAAAATAATAGTTACAACCACACATTTTGTAAAAAATACAAAACTTGAAATGAAATTGAACGAAATAAAAGGTTTTTATGATATGTTCTAAAGTATTATGATGAAATTACCAAATATTACCACATTTTATCGCATATTATGAGACAATATTTTTTTGTAAATTTTTCAAAAATCATTCGGTAAAGTTTTTGCGTTTTCTTAAAGCCAGAAGCACGGTAAATTTCATTGCATTCCGTTAATTTTGTCCTCAGTGTGTCTTTCTTTATTCTAAAAATCTGTTTAAAAACAAAAATCAGTTTATTCAAAAGTTCAGAAAAACTTAATAGCACAAAAACAGAAATTTTACTGCAACAAACGCTAACGATTGTACGTAACATTAGTAAGTTTAAAAAAGAAGAAAAAAATATTATAATTTATATCTGATGCAAAATATCTGAGAAAAAGTTTCTCCAAATCGTAGGACTCATAAATACATGTTGAAAACGAACTGTTTGAAAATAATAAATTCAAAGAAACGATTTTTTTATAAGTTTAAATAAAACATGCTCTCTTTGAAATAAATTGTCAAGCATATTAAATTTCATAATAATTACGAAAACTGTATGTTTTTATTAAATAAGTATATGAATTACCTGCATTGTCGAAATAAAGGAATGTTTCTAAATTACATATACAGTTCTAATACTCACTATTGCGGAATTAAAATCCAAAACAAGGGACGTAAGATTTAAAGTCATGTCTATTATATTAGAATTCTCCTGGGAGAATGTATATAGTATATTCATTAAATCTGGGTCTACTTAATGCCAATTTAAATTATAATGGTTATGTAGTACGTGGAATTTCATTCTGAAAGCATTAAATAAAGAGAATTGTTCACGCTCATTTTATTATTGTACTTAATATAATGTCGTTTCAAATCTTTATTTTACAAATAATACTTTTAACTTTTACGTTTTAAAAGGAATCAAAGCAATAGCATAATTAGAGAAGAAAACTATTCTCATTAAAGAAACTTAAAAATTAAATAAAAATAAAATAGTTAAAAGAAATTAACATTTTGATGTATCATTAAATTTTTTATGATAATTATTCACACAAAAAGGATTATTCATTGGAAATCATTCCTTCTTCTTTAATGCATCAGCAGTAATTAAAAAAATTTTGTGGAATGTTGAAGTGATAGATAATTGGTATATGGAAAATGCGCTAAATGCCCAGGAAGTCCAAGAATGAGTCATATATATACAAGGTGTTCTGTCTTAACCACTCTTAATATATTATTATAGAATACTTGTCAAACATGAAATCATAAAATATGCACATTTGGTGTCACAATTTAATATAGAAATCTATCGAATGACTGATTTGGAAATGAGATCTTGAAATTTCAAAAATAATTTCATTATCTGATAAATATTGGAAGAATGTTTTTAACAGTCGTATTTTAACTTCTGTTTTTGCGTCTGTTTTTGTAGTTATTCGTTAGATATGATACTGTTTTTCTTCCTGGATTACATAAAAATTCTCATCTGAGAGCATCCTTGCTTATTTGCCTTCATTTTTGACAAGTATTCTGAAATCATATGTTAAAAGTGGTAAATACGGAACATCTTGATTATACATACTGTTGAGAATGAAATGTTTGTCTTATTTTTCTCTAATTGAGATAGTAAAATTTATATTTTAAAAACAAAGAATCTAAGAATATGTTTTTAAATACATTATTGAATATGCTTTAAGTCATGAATCATTTGGTGAGTGGTAATATTTAATGTGAAATTTAATAAAGGTTTTAACTGTAGCATTTGTAAAAGACATTTAAAGCTAATTATAGCCTCTTTGCATAGCAAAACATCAATATAGAATTTTTATTGCTAAAAGCGCGAGTTTTTGATGGGTTATTTAGTTGTCAAATGCAAACTATATAATAAAATGAATATTTTATGACAAAAAAAAAATATAAATACAAAACACCGAGGTGATTGGTGAATGATTGTTCCTGATTAACTTTATATATCTATTAAACTCATGTTACCAAATATTACATGAAATAAAGGTGTTAATTTTCATGCTAAAGCAAAGTTCATTTGCATACACATGGTATCAGTTATCTTGTTTTAAGAAATATAAATTACACAGTGGATCATTTTTATACATGCTTCGTACAAATTTAAAAATAAGAAATGGTTCTTTTTAAATTAAGGAGAATTTTTTAATGTCTTTAATTATTTGTTTTAAATATAATGTTCTAAATGTGTAAAGCATGATATGCGTTAAAAACATATCAGAAAATAAAATAATGCAATATAGATATTCAGTAAAAGTGTAATTTTAATGTTTAAAATTAGTAGTCAATTTCCATATGAATCTTACTAGTTCTCTCACATTATAAAATCAAAAAAAAAATATTGGAGTATTTTTATACATGTTTAAGTAATTTACTTGTTTTAATAAATTACTTGATTCATGCTGATTAATTTTAGAAAAAAAATGGTGTCTAAAAATTAATTAGAATTCTTCTCTAATCAGTTTTTTATCCGTTCTTTATTTTGCTATAGTAGAATTAATTCAGAGGATTATTGTTTAATTTGTATAAGTATTTTAAATGCTTTAATAAGCAGGTCATATTAAAATCTATAAATTCAAATAAATAAAGCATATAGAAAATAAAAAACTAATTATTTGAAACATACGAATAGGTACCATATAGGTATAGGATACTGGTTTTGGATTTCTTATTATCAAAAATAGGACGTAAATTCAAAATTTAAAATTAAAGTAAACAAATAAATATTTTAACTATTTATAAAATTTTAAATTCTTGCTTGGTTAATAGATTCTCGCTTGGTTCATATTTTAAAAATAGAAGAAAAATAGGTCACATTTTGTTTATTTTATTCTGATATATTCATCAGAAACAGCAGTTATATTTTCAAGTAAAATTCACTAAATCACCATTATTTATTTACTCCGCCGTTCTATCGTAAAAATAAGCGCATTATCTGGTTTTTGCAGACCAAGGCGACGATGGAGAAATTTTACTCATATTTTAAATTCACAGACCACGAAACAGGATGTGGCGGCTATCCACAGAAAAACTACTCTTAACAATGGGACATATCTTTTCGGATAAAAAAGACTTTTTTTATCGCTCTAAAAGGGAAGTAGCTTTCTAGAGTTTGGTTGAGAATATTGTGTGTGTGTTTTTTTTTTATTTGTATGGCTCTAAATATGCATTCATATTAAGAATTTATCATTAAAACTAGCGCACTTATCTTTAAGTTGAAAGAATAAATGCAGGGTTATATGAGAAGACAGTTTTTTTATTTTTATTTCTTTCTATAAATGCATAATCTTATCAACTTTCTCTTTCAAAGTCTAGTTCAAAAGTTTCCTCATAAATTATATCTTTTTATTTTAAAATTAACTTTAGACTCATAATTGTTTTTATCTTGTTTTTTTTTCGCTTAGCCTATCACTGAACCGAAATATTTTCTTAAAGCGAAAAATGTTAAAATTTATTCATTTAAAAGTCAAAAGGATTTTTAAATATATATTATTTAGGCTTATTCTCAAAACTAAAACAAAAGTTCTTTATTTAGTTTATTTCAACTTTTATGAAAGAAAGTTAGATGCAATTGTTTGCAGATTTTGAGATATTTGTAATTACAAAATTGCTTACTCCAGTTAATTAAATATTTAAGCTTTTCAAAAATAATACCGTAAAAAGTTTATTTTAATATTAAGCGAGAAAAATATGAATTTCTGCTGAACTGCGAAAGTTAGTGTGTCAACGAATATAACATAGCTTGAAGTCAATAGAATTTCAGAAAATACCGGATTTTATCCGTGCATTTCTCTACAGGAACATTTCTCAGGCTTTTCATTCAACTATTTTATATTTTCCAAACGCATTGCTAACCATTCGGCGTGATAGTTAAAGTCTCTGGCTACCAGGGATTCATCCGAGGTTCTTCTCACCGTGATAAAAACTTGGAGTCTAATTGGAAACCCCATTTTTGATCGTGGTTTAGTGATTCGAAATCTATTCCACGGCAAAGTTCCCTGATATGCTAAGAGCCAGAAAGTAATTTAATGAACTTTGATAACTTTATTTCTGTTAACTTACCGAGTTCCTATAAAAATAGAGGAAAATAATAAAGGGAAACTTTCCATATTTGATGCCCTGAGACTCTACATAGGACTCCTGATAAATGATTCCCAGAAGAATGCATGTAAATTCCCCGTATTCTTTACAGAATCCTAATTATAAATACTGTAATTTTCTACATGATTTAACATTACAAACTTGTATTATACTTCTTATATTTTAACCTTTGAAAATTGAACTTATTGTTGGAAAATGTGACTATATTTGTAATGTATTATTGACCTGCTATTTAATCAGTTAAATAAAATTAATTTACTTTTAAATAGAAAGAAATTTACTAACAGAGACATAAATAACAAGTAAATATATATATATCAGTTTATATTTATATAATTGGATATTTTTCTTACGGATAATACTGGTGCTGCTTTCGAATTTCTATTGAAACACATTAAGTAAATAACAAACGATATGTTATAAAATCGACGTAGCAACTATATTTGAAACAAATTTATTTTATACCTTTCTTTCCTCGAAAATTAATGTTAGCGAGTCAATTAAAAACATTAATTAGTCTGATAAGTACAACACAAGTTAAAATAAGCTCTTTTTTGCATCGATACATATCCAGCGAGATTTATAGGCATCAAATGAGGTATAATAAGGTTTTCCGCAATGGTTTATGGTGTCTTTGGGCGAGGACATAATATAGGAACAGTTGAGTCTTTCTCAGCTGTTCCTATATTATGTCCTCGCGCGTGAGTTTTCAAGAGTAGTAACTAAAAGAAGTTTGAAGGAGCCATATTATGGTGGTTTTATAATCTGGGAGCCTTTGGCACCTTTGAATTAGGTCTAGAAATGGATTGTGAGGCGTGGCAAGGTTTTTCTTCTGATGCTTTTCTCATCCATATATTATTTGTCACAATCTTGTAAACGGTTCTTAATATGGAGTGCCTATCATTAAAGAAATAATCAAGCGCTAGTCTTAGCTCAAAGTTTCAGTAATGTGCACCACACTGATAGTCTTACAGCGTGAGCTTCACGGCTTTTGGAAAATGTCCTGCGTCTTTGGAAGACTTGAAGTTCTAATAGACAATCATCAGTAAATACTACAGTGCCCTTCAATAACGGAAGAGACGCTTTCAGTTCTTTTAATTTTTTTAAATTTCTCAAGAATAACCAAGAGGATTAATATAAAACCTTACAGGTGTTTAGTTCATACAATTTTTCTTACTTTGCAATAAGGTTTAGCTTTAAAATGTTTGAGGGACGACTATAAATAACGAAGGAAAACAAGTATTTTTAGACACCCTATGACAGAAAAGCAAGCAATAGGCTTGTAAGTTGTATCGAGTACTTTGATTGTTATTTTCAATGGCTGCATTTTATATTGCAAATCTAACTTAATTATTTATGGAGATATGACCATTTATATAAAAAACTAATTATTTCCTATAACTTTAAAATTATTCAATGGATCTATATGCTAGATATCTATAGATAATTATCTTCAACTAATATATAAGTATTCCACCGCTGCTAAACAGCCTGAGAACGCTGCATCATGTGTTTCCATCACTGTAAAATCCCTGACATAAGTTTTCGGACAAACATTGTACGGTTATTCCGGTATCGTTAAATTATTTATGGTATTTATAGTCTCTTAATAAATGGTCGCAACTGTTAACTAACTTTGTGTTAAAATAGAACATCAGTAAAAGTATAGTATCTAATTAAAACTCACACTTAAAAATTTTACATTTACGAAATAATTAATTTTACGCTATTTCAAAATACTTTTAGTGAATGTATGTTTTTTAATTATTTTAAAATAAAAAATAATAAAAGATGTAGCAATTTGATTTAAAAGAAAAATTAGACACCAAATATTTGTTTATTCCTCAAGAGTTTATTAAAGTAAGATATATATTTTACATTTTTTTTTACTAAATAAAACTTAAACATCAACGTACCACATGGTTCGTCATCGCAAGATTCATTGCATTGTTCGAAGATGTTTCCGTTTTAGTATGCGTGGTATATATTATTTTAATCCCAATGTCAGAAGATTATAAAATGAGTTGCGAGACCGGGAATTCGAAAACTCGGTTCCAATTCCAAGGGAGAGCGATGCGTTGTATTTAGAACCAAGGATGACTTTGTAAGGCAAACTTGCCTTAACCTCAAGAAAATTCATAGAATTTATAATGCATGTTTTTTTTTTATTATTATAACCGTCGATGAACAGCCGACCCAATTTTTGTGTTTACGACTACTAATGTTCAACCATAGCCTTGTAATTTTGAACCCAGTGCAGAAGACAAGGGAACTGCCGAATCAAGTACTGGGAGAAATTTTGCCTTCGTGGAGGACTTTTTTGATGGAACTAACCAGTATTTGTGTTACATGGAGAGAAAGACCATGAGAACCTCCCACGGTTAGCCTGATGGCAAAGGGACTCTAACCCATGATCCGTCTATCATTGAGAATATTTTATGTCAGCACTATCGTCGGTTCAAATCGGATGCGGATTCATATCGACCAGCCATCGCAGGGCTTCGAATCCGGTTCATCTCATTGGAAGGCGAACTCTCTATAGCCTGTGCCATCGTGGTTCATAATGCATGTTTGATACAATCAGATACATTTGTTAAATGATAAATATTTTTAACTAATATTTTTAATTAAAATTTTAAAATAAAATATATTTTTAATTAAAATTTAAAAATAAAATATTTTTTTTTTACTTCTTACCTTTTTAAGCTTAATGGATTTCAGCTTTTCGAAACATTTCTAACTTACATTTTTTGAATAGAAGTATAAAAACACAATTCTATTTAATTGATAAACAGATAATGCTTGATATCCGAATTGTATCCTTGCTAATCTTCATTTTATTTATAATCAAATTTATAGTTCATATATTTAAATTCAAAGTTAAACTGTTTTGTGTTATAAAACGTTCTCACATTATTATCTTGACAATATTTCGAAAGAAAATAAAATTTCTTGTTATATTTATAAACGTTTATGAGCTAAAAAAACAAAATTTAACATAAAAATATTACTTTCCTAAAAAAAAATAAAAAAAATTAATAATTATTAAACTTTTATTAAAACTCTAGTTATACGCATTAGGGGGCAATATAGATGCTAGAACACACGCATGTTTAATATGAAGGAAATAATAGTTTAGTTATGAGTTCCGAGATTAATCCTTTGATGCAGAATTTTTATTAAACCTTTTTTTATACTTTTTTTTCATTATTTTGCATTAATTTAGATAAAATAAACGAAAAACATTATATTTAGCATTTCAATAATTTATGGTTATGAAATTCAGCCTGAAACACCGCTGCCTTTTTCTGCAACAAAAGTAAAATCTTCCAAACAGGACTCACTTCCAGACAATAATTTTTTAAATTTGTACTTATTTGCATCTATTTAGATCTCTCTGAGAGAAACAATAATTTATCACTTAATTTTCCTTAATTTACGAAATAAATTATTGATAATTTTTCCTGAAAATGAATGAAAAAAAAAATTCACACTACTTGAGAATTTCATGTTTTTGTACAAATATAATTCAAATAATCTAACAGATTTTTAATAACTATTAGACAGTTTATTTATTATTTAAAAATACAGAAATATATTTTACTTCAAATTAAAGCCATTTGCATCAAAGAGTTATAGTGCTAATGTCTTTCAAATATTACATAATTTTTATAATTTTTTTTTAATAAAAATCATTATATTTTTAAAAATAAAATGGTAAATTCATAATTTTGTTATTCAAATAGTTTTCATTATTATTACTAAAACTATACACACACTTAATTAAAATATTATTTCAGACATAAATAAATCAAACATTCACAAAACAGACAAAGAAAAAAGGTTTTAAAAGTTAATATAAATTTGGAATTTTTATGAAGCTATATTTATTGGTTGAGAATAAAACGTAAAAGTACAACGTTTTGAGTATAAAAAATTTTTTGAACTTTGTTTTACAAGTTAATAATACTCTTTTAGAATATTTCCAAGTTTGGTAAATTTTAGTCCAGTTGTTTCTACTTTATGGAAGTTTTAAAGAAAGAGAACTTTAAATAAAATCCTGAATTTATTGAAATTTGAAAATATCTAATAATACATGTTTCTTTCTATGAAAACGATGTCCTACAAAAAGCATAAATGTTAGTAAAAAATAAACATAAATGTTTTATCAAAATTGAAGCAGTTAAATCAAATTTTACAGTTTCAATATCTTCCAATTTTATAAAACTGTTTTTAGCAGAAATTCAGTACACAAAATAATTCTAGCTCACACTCAATTTTAAAAATTTACCGAGAGAAATAAAAAATGTTGTCAAAAAAGAAATATATATAGATACTTTTTTTCCATCTGAAATACCAATGGCTTTCGCTTTACAATGTGGATATTTTGATGAAAAGATGGAGAAAATACATTATTTTTTTGAATTGAAACACTGGATAAAGAAAGCAGAAATCTTTTTTGTCAAAATGCAAATGGAAAAATCTAGTATATTGTTATGCTTATCGAATTTGGGGGAAAGTTCCTCTCTATTTTCCCATCTTCAAATAATAGAGTGCATTTCAATGCCTCTGGTCGTTTTATTCATATCATTGCGATTCTCTTAGAACTATTCAATCTGTGCTGCTTCTGTTAGAGATGAGCTGAATAAAATAAAATAAAAAGAAGAATCTTTGATCTGTTTAATAATAAAACTACCGCATTATGAAGATGTAGATTATAAAAGGAAATGAAAAAAAAAGATAACAAAATGTATCGGAAACGACATCTCAGTTTAAAAACAGGAAAAAAATAGTTTCATGCAGGGTATCACCTGATTACAAAATTATTTCTTATATAGCGGTATGGAGAATAGGGTATATACAATTTTAAGGGATGAGACACTATTTAATGAGCACACATTTTACTGAGGATACTATTAATCATTTAAATACTGAATTAAAGAAAGGTTAACCAAATCACTTGAGATTTGATAAATGCATTATTAAGGAACTTTTAAAGACTGCAAAATTAAAAAATGAGTGAAAATTGAGGGCATTTATAACAATGTTCTTTTTTAAAATATTGACGCATAAAAGGGGCATTTATTACTGACGGTTGTCAAAATCCTGTTCCAAGACATATTTTTGATAGAAACAATAAGGTGTCGACTTAGAAGTATGTGAAAATTTAAAATATCATTTCAGGAAATATATTAATAGAATCGCGGCTCTATGTTACTATTAGTTATTGTTTAGAGAACATTAATAACATAATAAACATAAAAACCATTAACACAAATAAAAACTCATCATAATTTAATGATGCTTGTCCAGTTAATAGCCCAATCATTAAATTACGATAAAGCAGCTAATACAGTTCCTATTTGAAATGATGCCGACCGGGCTGTGTAGGGGGCAGGGAACTGTCCTTTCAACAGAAAAGTCCTGGGTTCGAATCACGGGCAAGGCATGGATGTTTCTTTCTCCCTCTGTGTTTTATGTCCTTTCTCCTTTGTGTGATTGCGTAAAAGTGGCCCACCCTATGAACGGGTTAGTGGCAGTGTGGTGTGGCAAAATTCGAATTCTTGGCCATAGATGGCGCCACTGAAAAACAACAACAATCGCACCCCCTCTTCCTAAAACAGGCATATGACAAAAAAAAAAAAAAATAAATAAAAATAAAATTAAATGACAATAATTAATAGAAGACAAAAAATTAAGATAATTTGGTTAAATAAAAGTACCTGATGTTTGAAGGCACATGATGTAAAAGTTCATAATAGGAAAACGTCCTTAGTGGCATACGATAACATTTCTGATCATGGTTAATCTAATCTAGGTACATCTTAATCCTTATGATGTCCCTTACTTCCCTTAGAAGTTTGTGGCAACATTTACGGGACAACCTGTATATATCATTGTCAAATAACGCAAAAAGAACAATAGCCAACATAGAGCCATCACCTTATCAGAAAGAATTTTTCAATAGTTAGAATTTTAACAAAAGAGATTAACACTGAGTATGAAAGAGTGCATATCTAACATTTTATTCTGAGAATTCTGTCATTAACACTCTATTTTCAGCCACCGGAAAATTCACGTAAAAAGAACCTTAAGCTAAACATATTCATCGCTCTTTTTTGAATTAAACTTCATTATTTATCTTGAATAAGTTTCATAATACAAATTGAATGAAATGCACACAGCATGAAATCACAATCGTAAATGCATGAAATCACTTGAAATCTAAAAATGGAATCTTTGATACGCCAACGTTCAAAAAATGAAGTATTTCATAAGCTAATATTTGACTTGAAATTTTTAAAATGAATTTTTAAATTTAATGCTCAACAGTGGGTAATGTTTTCCTATTAAAAGCTTGAAAGTATTCAGAGAGAACGCTGTTTAATGAGAATACTATTTACATGATTGATTAAATGAGAACAATATTTTTAGAGGGTTTATTTTAGATTATATTTTTATCATTAGGACCAGTTCTTAGTTCCTAAAAATTTATTTAAGCATAACTCTAATAAAATATAATATAATCAAAATTTATTATGACATGTAACTAAAATTAATAATAAATATAACTAAAATTAATATAAATATAAATTTAATTTTTTTATGAAAAGAGTTAGTGAAATAATAATATATTAACAGTTCTTATTTATTCTTGAACATTCCCAAGAATATTGAATCTCTTTCGATTCTTAATTTATAAACGCGAAGAACAATCTTTTAGAAAAAAATGTTTTATGTCAATTTAAAAAAAAATATTTCTTTGCTTTGCTGAAAAATTTAAAAGAGTAATGAATAAGTAAAATGTAAATTTGTTGGTTTTTTAAATAATTTACGAAAGTAAAATTTTGCTAAAAATTTAGTATGGAATAGAATACTCCAGGCAGGAGTCATAATAAAATTTCTGAACATCAATAATTTTTCAATTATAATGATATTTAATGTAAATTTCAATAAAGCAAAGATTAGAATGCACCATTTATGTAATTTAATAAATTCACCTTAGCTAATTCAGCTTACATTATCAATATTTTTTTAATTCAGCTTAGATTGCAAATTATTATTTTTTTTTAATTCTACTTACATCAAAAATTTGTATTTTTTTTTATTCTACTTACATCACATATTTGTATTTTTTTTTAATTCGGCTTACATTACAAATAATTTATTTTATTCAGCTTACTATTAAATAAATAAAATCCTTCAACATCACTTACTACTACGTGAATTAACTCTAGAAGCTGATGAATAAAAAATTATAAAAATGTCATCGTCTAATTCCATACTTAACACGTTTTTAAACTTGCTATGAAAACTCATCCTTAAATATTTAGAAAATAGCATGCATTCTTGACCAATTAGGGAAAAAATTGAGTGCAAGAAACGTAAGTTAAATATTAACAATAGTTAGAGAGTAACGTTTCATAAAAAAAAAAGTGCAAATTTTAACATTAGATGGTAATCATGGTGTAAATTGCTCAGAAAAAAGTATTATACATTAAAGGGTTGATGCAATTAAATTATAAGCCACATTTTTCAGAGGTGGCATTTTTATATCAAATTGTTCCCTTTATAGCTTTCTAAATAGATACATAGACATAGATTTACACATTTTACCAATTCTGTCAAATAACATAGGAATAGTGGTGTTTTCACTAGAAACACACTCTAATAAAAATACTCTTCTGAAAATAGTATGTGATAGCAATTCTTCGAAAATTGAGATGAGGAAGCATGCTTTCCATTAATTTTATGGAAACGTGATTATAGTAAATACTTCTACATTGCTTTTCTGAAAAAAAATTATAGTCCACAGATATAGCAAACAATAATTGCTATTATTTAAAGAATATTGGTCATATAAAGTTAAATAAAAAAATTATAAGCATCAGACGGAGAGATTCATTTTAAACATAAAGAAATTTTGGTAAAACACCCTAGTTCTAAGACCAAGAATTTTGAATAAGAGACTGAATTGTTCCTAACGGGCACTTAGGGGCATATGAAGAGATCAATAGTTGACGATTTATCGAATGATAAAAGAGTCAAAAGCAAAGCCAATCCCGCGTTTTTAATATTAAATTTTAAATATTTTGGCTACAGTTTAATCGCCAAATGTACTGTGAGAATTATTATAACCATGTATCAAAAGTATTTTTGTGGCTAGTGAAATAAAATAGCCTAATGAATAAAGAGTTAAAAATAGATTTTGATATTCAATTTAGTTGGGACAGTGAATTATATTTGCATTGAATTTTAAAAAAAGTTAGCCTTTACATTGATTGTTTGTTAAGAAGAGAATAAAATATATTTGCTTTCGATAGAATGTAATAAAATAAAATAATTGCTTTATTCCAATTAAAATTTGATTAGGGATTATTAAAAAATTTATATTTGACGAATTTAAAGAAATTTAAAAAGCTATGAGATATCTAATGCCGCAATGTCTTTAGCATGGGCACACTTTTCTTTAAGAATTTTTTTTTAATTTTAACACTTTTAACAGTCGAATTGAAGGGAATTAAACTATTAATTCAACTTAATAATAAAAGGATTCAGAATGATGAAAAAAATTAAATTTATGAAATTAAAGAAATTTTAAAAGCTAGAAAATTTGCGATATCGTTATGCCTATAATTACATGACAGAGATTCAATAATCATTATAAGACAATTTATTTCTACAAATAAAATAAATCAAGTTTTTTGAGTAATAATCTGAAATCACCCAGGTGCTTAAGAGAAGTTATAAACATCTTACAAAAATTTGTATATGTGTATTTATTTCTATGCAAAGCATTACTCGTCCTCATAGAAAATATGACATTGAATTCATTTAACAAACATAAAAGAACTTTTTTATACAGAAATAAATAAAACTCATTGTGTCCTTCATTGCATTATGTTTGCATTTCATTTGGTTCATTATTTATTAAAATATATTTTTTACTCAGAGGAATAAGACAGAAAACCTCCCTATCAATCATCCAGTATGTTCGTAAGATCCACAAAGTTTTATCATACAAAATGAAATAGAAACCCATTACTTTAGCTAAGAAAATCTTCTCGCAGAAAAAAGAGAAAAGCAGATGTTTTCTCCCACAAAATGAGAAAAAAATAAAGAAAAATACATTACAAATCGAAGTTAGAAAAAGAGAACCAATCGAAAAGCAGGCTCATCTTCAGTTCGCGTAACTTTTTAGACGGAAGATTTTGCGCGTAAATAATGAAAGCACTCGCAGGTTGCGAGTTTATCCGTATTATAGAAAGCGCGGAATCATGTTTCAGAAAAATATACTGAGAGAGCTTAACTGATCTTTTTATTTGGCACTTACGTAGTGCCGTCTAAAACTGTTAATAGGGATTTAAATGTTGAGAATAATACAAATTTACCATTAAATTTATTAATGTTATAGTTTAAATTTATTAATATTAACTTACCATTACTACTCAGATTCCTTAAATATAATTAGCAATTTTAGAATGTTTTGAAATATGCTTTTTTTCCTTTTATGCTTATAAAAAACTATAGAGTTTAAAATTATTTAATTCGTAATTTCATTAAAATTAAAAGTATTTATTTTTAATAATTAATTGACATTGTTCATATTTTTTCCTTCTCGCCTTTCTCTTTTACTTCATCTCACCTTATGCAATCATCAGATTAACTATTTGACCTGGAAAATAACAAACAACTAAAAAGCATAGCTTCAACTTCTTCCAAAATTTTTTGTAACTGAAATAAAACATATTTCAGACGAATTTAGAAAGTAACCATATTTTTAGCTCAAATAATTCTGCGTAAGAGCTTTTGAATAAATGAAGAACATTTAGGATTTTAATTTGTTTCTGTCGCAAAAGTATGTAGAAAGAAAAATATTCATGGTTAAACTGGAATAGTTAACGAGTTATTATTTTTCTTTTGCTAACAAAGTTATATTGAAATCGACTATTGAATTATATATATTTTGCTTAAATATATAGTATAATACAAAATGTATTAACTTTAAGCAAAATTTTAAAATTTCTTTCTCTCTAGTAGAATATATGATTATTTTGAAATAATATATTCTAAGTATTCAGATTTCTGATCATTCAGTTGTTTATTTTAAATTAAATAATATGAAGCAGTTACTTTCTCATCTGACACAGTCGCATACTGTTTTTTGATATCAAAGTAATCAGCTACTTTACAATTCAGTGTTAATCACACATATATAAAATGAAATGCTAATTAATCTAGTTAGAGGAAAGGATTAAGTCTCAAAAATGATTAAAATCCCTCATAGCATACAGGCATATCTGTGTTATAGAGATCTATATTTTGTAACATACAGCAATAAAAGAAGAAAATCTGTATTGGATGTGTAGGTAGAGCCATAGGTAAAATAAGAAAAAAATGCTGTATTGTACTTAATCATAAAATAGTACTAGTTTGGAAACTTAAAACATGATTTTGCATATTTTAACAAAAATATGCCATAATGGAACATTTCATATTTTAAAATATTCATATTTTAAATTATAAATATATAAAAATTCACTCACAATCTTCAAAGAGCTGGTACATACGAGTACAAATACGTGATACTTTCACATGCTGTCAAACGCCAACTTTTGGGAAAAACATCTATAAGAGATTATTCGGGATTAAGCGTGGTATTAGCAACAATATAATAATAAAAAGATAAACTCGATAAGTAATGGTAAATAATAGTAAAAATAATAATAGTGTAGAAAGTAACAAGCTTTTTAATAAAAATTCATTTAAAAATTGTGAGCAATTTGTTCTGTGCACTTATATTACAGTTTAAGTATTCAAAACGAACTTTAAACTCTGTAATCTCGAACTTCAATAAAAAATATTTACTTATAAAAAATATTATATACTTTTTGTAAATCATTTTGAAGTAAAAAAACGTGTTTCATGTAATTTTTTAATATCATTTTAACTTAATAAAATCAAAAGATATAGTAAATTCATAAGAATTTGATACTTTTATCACAGTTTGAATTTTATTGATGATTTTTAATGATTTAAATATTTATTGTTAAAAGATTCCTTGCCAATTTGCGTCAAAAATTATTGAAATGTAGCATGGTTTGAGCCCCAGAATAATTTTGAAATAAATTTTTGAGAACTAAAGTGTATTTTAGGTGGTTAAGCTAAATGGTAACACAAATAATTATAAACTTAAAAAAAAAGTGGATAGTTCAGATTATTATTTTATATTATTTTGGGATAGTTTTATGGTTCATACAATTCATTTTTTATTTTAACATTTATTGTGATATTAATACAAATGAATACAACCCTTTTGTTATGATGCTTAAGTTCAGCTTATCTATTAAAAAAAGTTCAAAAATAAAAGCTTTACACCAAAAATTTTCTGTTTCAAAATTTTGATTGTAGTTCAGTTTCTTTTTCATTCAAAAAATTTGAAAGATATTGAAACTTATCATTCTTTCGAATGAATAATATTTAAAAAAATCATTCTCAACTTCCTTTTTATAAAGATATTTATTTCATTGATGACTTTAAAGTTCCAAAAAAATAATTATATTTATCAGGAATAAAAATCATTTCACTTTATTGATTTGCTATATTTATGAAGCTTGCAGGCTTATGATTTTGCTAAATTTATGAAGCATAGCTTAACAGGATTTAAAATGTAATGAAAAATAACTTTATATTACATAAACTGCTTATGGCTTACTATTTTTTGATTTATCCATTATTTTAGAACACAATGTATATTTATATGTTTTTCGTACAAAAAACAACATTTTAGATTACATAATTTGTTTACGCTTTATAATGATTTGCTTAATCCATTATTTTAAGACGCAATGTAATTTTATATGTTTTTCGTATAAAAAAATTCAATATAAAAGCATTCATTACATTCACTAACCACATTCATTACATTCACTAGCCACACTTTATAACATTTGAAAGTAATTTTCTTAAAATAATTGAGTTACACATAAAAGTTACATTTTCAGTTTAAGTACATTTATAAGGTTCAAACCCGCTTACATTTTTAAACTTGTGTTATTATATTTATTTATCGGCACATATTTTTTTTTATAAATTAATATTGCCGGTGCAATAATAATTTTCGTTATTTTATTATAAGAGAAAAATGTGTTAGTAAATTATGTCACATTATTCGAAAATTCAGTGAATTGAATAGCGATAAATATTTTATTCAAAGATGAAGCTTTTGCATTTCATTGGTATTTTCCATTTAAGTGTAAATGAGGCAGTATGTTGAAAACGAATGAATAAAAGCCTTCAATCTCAAATGTTTGCCTCAAAATCAGATATCAGGTTATCTGTGAATACGGACATTCTTCCACAAAGAGATAAATATTTAACTCGGGCTTTTTTTTAAATGTATAATCTAAAGTATATTTTTATATCCTATGACTAAATTTTCTTTTTTCAATTCGTTAAATATGAGTGCATAATTACAAAATTAAACTATTATAAATAACTTTGAATATATGTATTCATAAAATTTAGATTTAGCTATGGGTATGTGGGAATGATACTTTTATATTCTTTTTATATCAATTTTTTACTTATTTGTTTACAAAAAGGAGAACAAACAAAAAAGAAGTTCTTTGTTTATAATAGCTAATATCGATATTTTTTTTACTATTATAGCTTCTTTTTTTCTCTCATGTTTTCTGTTTTAGTCATTGGTGCTTTTCTTTTTTAAGTCCTCTTTATTTTTATTAGTATTTGGATGATTAGTTTTACACTGATTTCAGCAAAAATTGAAAATAAAATTTGTATTTTATTTTCAAAACAATGTTATTATTTTATAAAGTTTTACGAACCTAACTTTTTTATGTCATTTCAGATTTTTTATTACCAGTGTTGAATTGCGGATTCATATCAGATTTACGATGATATCCAAATTCTACTCATTGGTTTTGTAATTTTGAAAACAAACCAGAATATAAAAGAAATCCTGTATCAAGTAAAGGGACAAACTCATCTCTGTGAAAATTTTCTGAGTGAATATTTTCACACATAATCTTGGAGTGAAAAAAAACTTAGCCCAATGACTTGCACATTCCATTAATAAGCTTTAATGAAAAACTAGCAATGTTTCCGGCACTTAACATTCAAAAATTACAAGCTGGTAAAGAAAGATGTATCTGGCTATGTTGTCTGCCTCTGTTAAGTACAATTATTCGCATGTTTTGCATACGATCTACGGGACACTACTCTGAGGCGCCCATAGATCGGCTTATGTGTCAAAATGTCTTATACGATATAAGAAAAAAGGACTTAATGAAAAAAAAACGGTACAGAACTATCAAATGGGGAGAAAAAGACAGATGATAACAGAACCTATATAAAAATCCCCCCAGCTAAGCTAAAAAGGGATTGCAGTCACAATCACAATATCTAGTTCTCACTCTAGTTCACAAATCCATGGTGATTGAAAAATTAAACCTTATCTTCAGCTTATTTAAAGATCTGTTTCATTCATCGGAGCTTTTCTTATTTAAGTCTTCTTATCAATTTATATCCATTTGGGTGTTGTTGTTTTTTTGTTGTTGTTTTTTTACATTGGTATTCCGCAAAAAGCACCGTATTAGAAATGTTGAAAACTAAAATTCTTTCAGTGAAGTTTTTTTTTATATCATTATTTTTACCAAATTTGGTGCCATTTTAAGTTAGATGGTGGTACAGATGCCTAAGAGTTGGCGCAGTTAAAAAGAAAACCCTGAACACTTTATACCTATTAACTACATTCAGCATAATGAAGCATTAATTCTCGATACACAACTGGCATATAAATAAATAATTGGCACAACTGAAAACAAATTGATAATAGTTTTTTTTTGCATCTATCAAAGAAATATGTTTTTATAAATTCAATGAACAAAAACATAAAGCATGAAATTTGAGGTCACCTAATACTGAAACTTATTTTTCAGTGTTAGATTAATTTTTTTTTCTAATTTTTCTATAAAATTATTCATCGAAGCTGCTTGTTAAGAGAATGAGTTTTCCTCGAATAGTGAAAGAATAATTTCTTAAAAGGAAGAATTTAGATTTTATGTAGCCTATTGTGGAAGATAAGCATATGTTTTATGATTATAAATGAAGAGAAAGCTCAAATTTTGTAATTGTTTACCCAAGTATCCTTACTAAAGTAGTGAAAGACGTTAATTAGCAGGCATCGTACTTTACTATCCGAAAACATTATGCGGAGATTGTGGGGGAGCTAATCGTTGTTTGCAAATGAAAGTTCTTACAATAATTGCCTCCAGACAATACCGTATATCCCTTCGTGCACGATGAGATGTTTTCTTTTTCAGAAATAGCAACCACGCAACCTCAAGTTACTGCCTTCGTCACAGCCACGGAATATTTTTTTTCTCCGTCGGTATTTTTATGATGGTTTATCACGCTACTTTGATATCAAAAAGGAATAAAAATACAGGTAGACTATCAAACTTGTGCGCAAATAAGCGCACATTTCTAAGACATTAAATCTATTCATATTGGGAAAATAAAGGAAAAGTGTTAATAAGTTACTAAATGTCTTTTATGATTGTTTCTTATTGACATCTTAAATTAATTGCGGATAGCGTGTTAGTGCCTTTACTGGCTGAATCATAATATTCACGAATTGGCGATAAAACATACTGGGAAATACGCCATAGATTATACCGAAATTTACATTATAAGTTTCAAAGACAGATACTTTTCTATGTATGAACCAATAATTGGTAATGTAATATATATGTGTTTTGTATTACCAATCATTATTTCATATAATTGGTAATATATAATTGGTTCATATAATTGGTTCATGAATTGCCTGTTTTGCACATAATTTTAGCCACGTAATTTTTCTTTCTCTTTTCCATTTTATATTTTTTTCTTAAATAAATATTTATTTTCTAAAATTATTTATAGTCAACTTCTTTAAATTATCCAGTATAATATTACCTTGCGAAAATCCATTTTCGGACCCATCCTTGGTAACTAACATATCAAACGCACTTCAGTAATACAGCAAGAACGCACTTTAAAATAAAACTCCTCCAGTTACGCTATCTCTATTTGCGCTTTTGTTTTCATATTTTGAATCATTCTTGAAAAATTTCCCGTTCATGTAAGTTCATTTGATTTCGCTACTCGTTTTATGTTCTATTCTGTTTTTTCTTTATATTTTAATTCCTGTTTTTACGTGTTATTTTTACTCATTTTGTTCTATTTCATTTGTTATAATTTGTGTAAAAAATTTTTGAGTTCTCCTCACACTATTGTATTGATATATTTTGCTTTGGCTATATCAATACAATATTAGAAAGCACTCTTTTTTGCAGATTTAATCGTGTGGGCTGATGAAAAGATTATATCTTTTTTTTCCGGATTTTTTTAAAGGAATTCTATCCTTTTATTTATTTATTTATCCCTTCCAGTTTTTTTTTTTTAATTTTTAATAATTTCCTTTTTTCCCCTTTTTTCATTTGTCTGTAATTTTCCTTTGTTTTATCTTCTTTTTGAACTTATTTAATGAGTTCTATTTACATGCAGCTTATACGCAATAAATGATACTTATTGCGTTTCTTAATTTTCTTTGTGTTTTTTTTGTATTTTTTTTTTATGCTATATATATATTATATATATATATATACATATATATACATATATATATATATACATATATATATACATATATACATATATATACATATATATACATATATATACATATATATACATATATATACATATATATACATATATATACATATATATACATATATATACATATATATATATATATATATATATATATATACACAACGATTTCTGGAGGATCAGCCAAGATGAAATTGTAAAAATGATTATCAAAAAGGATGTTTAAATTGACTTTCTTCATCTTCCTCTCATCCCAGTTTAATTTTCTGCTTTTGAAGAAAGATACTACCCAGATGTTCCTTACAAAACCCTTACATTTTCTCACGCAATTCTTGTCAGGAATGACGAAATAGCTTTTGGCAAGATTTTCTTTCCTGAAAGTGATTTCAAAAAACTGTTAGATAGAGGAAATGGCTGCACAACAAGACTGAACTTAAGTAGGGAAAGTAGGGAAATAAGTGAACAAGCATGAGTTAGGGTTTCATTAGTGCATCAGTACGCACCATCTTCGTATTTCTGGAATTTTAGCACCACTTTTTAAATTAAAAGAAAAAAAAAACAGCAGTTTTTTTCAGTGCGTAAACATTTAGTATAAACAAAAATCATTGATTCAATTTTAAAAATTTTACTTGTCAAAAATCTTAATATTAAAAATTTTTTCATTTTTTTGGAAAAAGAAAAAAAAAAGTTTTTTTTCGCCCCAATGCAATATTTTACTTCTATGCGATGCAATACTAAACTCTAAACTATATACAATGTAATATTTTCCCATATGCAATGCAGTATTAAACTGTATATACTACGCAATATTTTTCATACGCTTAGTTTATAGTAATAGGAAACCATCGCTATAGTAATAGGAAAAACGAAGAAACAAATTGTTTTTCAGTCTACTGGTGTTAATTCATCAGACATGCTATACGCTCTAAATGTAACAGGCAAGTCTTCTCATTTTCTGGGTGGTTATCTTAACTAACATTGTTTATAATTTTTTACAGTTGAGCTATAATATTGATTCAATGTTTCAAAATCTAATTGCCTGTAAATTTAAATTATGTTTCTGTTAAATATAATAAAATCTAAGCTATTTATTTTTATCGCGGTATAAAGACTCTATTATTCGACTTTGTTTCTTCAAAAAAATTAGAAACCTTTGAATATTACTATTAAGAAAAAGCTTCAATATGATTCTCAACTTTTTAATAAATGAAATGTGAAATAATAATTACTTAATATTGCTCTTTAATACAATATTTCAGAAAGAATATTCAAGATTTTACCATAATCAAGTCACTGGGTAAATAAGAATAAAAATTAAAGTGCTCTTTATAACGATATTTTAATGACAAAATTATCTTTTCAGGCATTATATATTTCGGATCATTTGAAAGAACTATTTAAAATACACTTAAAACGGTCTAGTTAATTTTAAAACAATCAATGCAAGCTCAAAACTTCTAATCTGAATAGAATAAATACATAAAACTGATTTTTCTGTTTTGTTTTCATGCTTAATTGCATGGTGTGTCCTACAGCAAATGCAAATACTATGCCAGAGTCAGATTTCGTCCTCCCCTAATTTTCCAAATCGTAGCTTGCAGGTAACTTTCTCCACCCTCTACCACCCGCGTTCATGGATGCACCATGCTGAGAGATTCATGTTTTGGTTTAATTAAAAGGCTTTTGTGTTCTTGTGTTAGAAAGCCTGACGCATTCTTTAAGTCTGATTTTAATTAATATCCCTTTTCTTTCTTTCTTTTTATCTAGATTCTTACGTCGATTTTCTGTTGTAAACAGATTGACGAAGTTGTCGGCAGGAGTATTTTCATTTTACTTGATTTACTTTTAGTAAATTTATTTCTATGCACTTCTTACAAGTTAACGATCTGCAGGCTAATGAAGTTTTCTATTTAAAAGTTTACTTACTGAATTATTTATCTTGAAATAGCTACTTTTAATGGTGGAATTTTTGCATAACAGAGATTAAAATGAGACTATGTCATTTTGCATGTTACTTTATACAATTTAATTAAGAGAAGAATAGATTTTTTTTCCGTAAAATTACCTTTTATATTCAGTTAAATGAAAAGTGTTTTCTTAAATACATTTGTCATTTTATCACATTCACAGTTTTCGCTAAATGAGAAAACAAGATTAAATAATATAAAAGTATAGATGTGAATTTGCGTCTATTTTACTAAGAATTGGCTTCGTATTCTATTGCTCTCTTGGCTTCATATTTTACTGAATATCTGAATGGTAAGAACTTTTGGAGTATTTAGTTACACTTTTACAATGTATAGTATCATATAACAGCTCTTTTAGTTAAAAATTACTCAAAATCCATTGCGCAAGTATATTTTAAATCAATGCAATACGCTATTCTGTATATTTTAACAAGGTTTTACAAAGCTCTCCGTGGAAAATAAAAAATTCCACACAAACTGGTGACATCTTTCCACCTAGATAAAAAATATTAAAATCAATACCTTATTCTCATATTTTTCAAATTTGCATCAGCCAAGATAATTCAGCATTAGAGTAAGTTTCTAAATATTGAAAAAATAGATTATAAAACTGCGGCTTTTCACTATATTCACGTTTTGCATCATTTTCAGAATAAACAGAGAACTCTGGCTAGAGACAGGCTATAATTGACCTAACGGTCATGAGTAACTGTTGAAAAGTTATGAAAAAAGAATATCATTCGCAAAAAAGCATCATTTTATGAGACTACATCGCCTTTAAAAAACAGCCTTCAGTGCACTTTTTCACGACTGGAACAAATATGTGGAAGGTAACCTGATTTGACTTTAAATGATCTGACAATAATATATTTATTAATTTACTGAAGCTTATTTAGGTCAGCATACAGGTGCGATCAAAATTTCGAAAAATGTTCGCTTAGTCACATAAAATGTATCATGATTTTGACAAAGAGATTTATAGTCTTTGTCATGTTTTAAAGATCATCTTATTGTAATTTTATAACTGGTTCTGCTGAAACTTTAAAAAAATTGCTGCTGAAGCAAAATTATAGTTTCATTTTTTAACAAGGGTTATTATTCTGTACATAAAACGTACAGTCTAACAGTCATTTAACTGCTGTTACAAATAATGAAGGACAAATAGCGTACGTCGAACTCAATGGTTTTGCACGGAATTAATATAATTCAAGCCCTATTTTACTTGAGGAAAAATGCGTAAAATATTACTCTCATTGAGTTAAAATTAAAAGCGTATTAATAAGAAATTTTTAGCAGCTCTTTAAATACGCAAAACAGAACAAGAAAACCCAATGACAGTCTTTTCAGGAATTTTTTTTATTTCCGCATATGAAATAAAAATCAGTTTAACTGTAAGTTTTGGTCTTTGGGTTTTATGAAAAATTTTAGTTTCTGGGTCTTATTATATATATATATATATATATATATATATCCAATATATATCCATCTATTATAAAAAAAATATTGGCCATCTATCCAATATATATATATATATATATATATATATATATATATATATATTGGATAGATGGCCATATTTATTTTTTGAATCGAAACAGAAAGCTGAAATCTACTTAGGATACAAGAAATGTTTATGCATATTTTAAATTTTCAAGTAGGCACTCAACATATTTTGAGCAAAAAATGAAATATTCAGAAAAAATTATAAAAAAAACACTTTGAAATTTAACAAGTAATAATATGAAAATTTCCACATTTCATACAACTAGCTATGAAAAAATTACAATAAGCTGAAAGGAATAAATTTTTTTCTTGGAAAATAAGTAAAATCAATCCAATAAGCAAAATCTAATGTACAGATTCAATCATTTAGCCTCTCTGTAAAACTGCCTGTGATGTCTGTGTGACTGAAGTTGTATTCTTGGTGAAAGATGGCATCACTGCAAAACAAGAAACACACCCTTTGCCATAAAAATTCGCTTGGATTCCCATAGCAGGCTTGCTTACATTTCCAAGTAGTGTTAGAAACAACAACAAAAATTACAATGGATTTTCCGCTGCTAAGTGAAAAATTCTATATAACCTTTCAAAACTTCTGTGTTTGGTAAAATTTCTATGCTAAATTTAGTATCCACAAATACTCCAGAAATTAACCAGTATTTTGCTATCAACCAATACTTGTATTGAATACTGAAAACATGATCTTTTAATGCATCCGCATGTCCAACGATTTAAATTTTAATTTTCCAATACGGAAATATATGTATGCGAAAATTAATACAAGTGATTTTTAAATATTTAAAAATATATTGATTCATTTTTCACTTATGTAAGATATTAGATATTATTTATAAAAGAAATTTAATGAATTGCTTATCTTTATTAAGTATTATATCTCTAACACTAACTGTCCTACAGATTTTTATAGCACATAACTCTATTTTATTTTTTGCAGTCATAATCTCATTTTAATTGTTTATATTTTTTTTAATATTGTCTGTGAGAAAATTCTTGCATTGTTTTTATTAGTCCGTCAAGAATAATTGAATTTTAACTTTCAAAGGAAAATAAACTTTTAAGAAAATAATTTGCTGATAAAGCTCTTTTGTGGTATAATATTGTGCTAATAGCAAAATTAATCTCTCATATAAAAAATCTACTCCAATATCAAATTTTCATCAACTTTGATTCTATTCAACTAAATATTCTAAATAAATTAAGGTTTATTAATGCCGGTTTTTAAACTTGGTAATTTGAAGATTTAAAGATTACTGCTTCATTAAATAATATTTAGAAGCCATTGACTTAAGAAGATTATTGGGATTAAGGATGCTTATGATTTAATGCTGGCATCATAAAGGCTTTTCATTTTTTATTTGCGACATAAAGTAAATCTACCAAACTTTAAATAACAAACAAAAAATTAAATATAATCAGAATAAGCTAAAATTTATTCCAAGTTTTATGGTCTAAACTGGAAAAGTAAACAGTTTCAGTAAAATTTCAAAGAATTGCTTCTTTATTTCATTCATATGTTGAAATCGTATTTCAGTAATATTTATCAAAAGTATTTTTCCTAGTGTCTGAAGAATTGTTTTTAAGTTAAAGAGCACAGTATATGAACTATATTATAAATCTATAAATTTAATAACTGAAGGCTTTTATACTTTCTAGTAATAGTTTTAGTTAAATAATTTCTTACTAAATCGTCACAAAACTTATTTTAAATATACTATCAGTTTTGAATTTTGAACATTTCGTCCAATATATCGTACCCACAATGTACCACCAAATCAATTACCATCAACGTTTTTTTTATATTTTATTTTATAACCTTCGTTGAACAGCCGACCCCATTTCATGGGTTTACGACTACTAATGTTCAACTCCGTAGCCTTGTAATTTTGAACCAATCCAGAAGACAAGGAAACTCCTGGATCAGTACCCCCAGAGGTATTGATTTGTTATGGGAACATGGAGGACTTTGAGACTCGACAGATTTAACGTGCATCAGTCACCATTTACTACACGGGGAGTCTTCGGCCGGCAAGGATCGAACCCACGACCTCTTGGACATGGGCCCAGCGCCCTACCGTCCAGGCTATCCCGGCCCTCCCATCAACGTTTTGAACGTTTTATATTTTATTTTATAACCGGCGTTGAACAGCCGACCCAACTTAATGGGTTTAGGGCTACTAATGTTCAACTCCGTAGCCTTGTAATTTTGAACCCAATCCAGAAGACAAGGGAACTCCAGGATCGAGTATTGGGAGAAAGTTGCCTTCGTGGAGGACTTTTTGATGGAGCTAACCCGCATTTGCGTTACATGGAGAGGAAGACCACGAGAACCTCCCACGGTTAGCCTGACGGCAAGGGGACTCTAACCCATGATCCGTCTACCACTGAGGATATTTCACTTCAGCACTGTGGTCAGTGCAAGCCGGATGCGGAATTCGTATCGACTGGGATTCGAACCCGGTTCGCCTCATTGGAAGGCGAACGCTCTATCCCCTGAGCCATCGCGGCTCTTTTGAACGTTTGGAAATTTTTATGTTTATTGCATTTTAAAATATTGTTATATAGATACTAACACTTTATAATTTTATTGCAATTTTTACTTCCTGTCGCCTAATGTTTTTCTGGCTCGAGGGGTCAGTTACGAATCCTATCATTTGTTGTTATGAATCATTGTCAGTTATGAATCATTTGTTAATTCTCGTAAATTATTGACTAAGTTCAGCATACCAGAGATCATCACATTTTAACCTTCCTCTCATTAGCGCTAAAATTATTAGGACTTCAATGGGTAATCTAAGGTACAACATGACTTGCTTCTGCAATTCTATGACATCAAATTTAAAATCGTAGCAGGATGTTGCCATTTCTGTCCTACAATTTTCATCCCATCATTTCGGTTCCGCCATTTCAATCCCGCCATTTTGGTGTCACCTTTTGGTACTTTTAACCTAATGGTCCTTCCTTTTCTGTTCTTTTAACTTTACTGGTAATCTGTAGTGCAAACTGAAATGTTTCTAAACTTCAATTGTAAAATATTTGAAACCGTAGGACGATTCGGTCCCGTTGCCGTTGAAGTCCCACCTTTTCTGTTCCACTATTTGATCCCCACCATTTCGGTTCTTTGCCCTTTTTTTCACTTTTAGATATTAAAATTCTAAAAAACTTGTTAAATATGTAAAACATTCCCATGTAATTAAATTTATTAGTTTTGAACTACTAACATTTAGCCTCTATCAAATTTTTTTTTCATGGTAAGAATTATTTGAAAAGAATTTTCAGATTGCATCGTAGGGCAGTAGTTAGCTCAGAAATCTTCATTTATTTGTTCACCAAACTTTAGAGCCATTACACATTATTACATAATAATTAACATAATTAAATAAATGATGGAATACAAAAAGGATAGTTTTCAATTAAACTTAAGAAAGTTTTTTGCTGATTAATTAGAAAATTATGGAAAAACCCTTAATTAATAAGGACGTAAATATTCTTTAGGGTGGTAAGAACGGTCATAAAGGAAAAAAAATATAGTTATTTTAAGAGGTTAATGGGGACAATAGTGACATATATAAAAAATAGACTTACTTTAGAGATGAGTCTAAAAACTTTACATATTTAAACCGTTTAAATGGAAAAATGAACAAATTAATGGTTTATAAACCGTATATTTTGGTTTTATTAGCTGAATTATGTTTTATTTTTCTAGAAATATCATTGCAATACAGCACGATAATTTTACCAGATTTTTTTCTCCGTGTACTAAACATAAAACTATGCATCATATATATTTATTGTGTTTTTTTTAATTGAAAATTTGCTTACAAAACCTAATTGTGAGGCTTAGGACAGAAGTGCCACTTAACGCATTCAAATTAAACTGTTACTCACAATATTGATGATATAATAATTTTTTTAAAATCTTTAATTGAAAGGCTTTTGCAGTTTCTAAAAAAATGAAAAAAGTATTAGAGGAATAAATTGTATAAATGCAAAAAAACACAAATGCCACATTTTCTAGGGAATGAATGATTTATGTCACCAAAACTCGCATCATTGTTTTTGTTTTCCGCAACTGCTCAGTTTGACAGGATTGATTTGCGCATTTTTTTTTTTCTTTTGAAACCAAAAGTTTTGTATCTAAAATATTTAGGATTAAGTAAGAAAAATATAAAATTTTAGTACCCTCAGAAAGTTCATTATTATTTAAAATTTCATTATATTGCAGAGAAATTGAAATTATGGATGTTTTATGCTTTATACACATCTGATATGCTTCTGAAATGTTGAATATCGTTTTAGAGCAGGTCGTATTTTACAAAAAAAGAAAAATTATCATCAGTTGCTAGCTTTCAGAAAAATCTGTAGTAAGTCGACTTGTTTTAAATGCTAAACATTTGAAATAAATAAAAAGAACTGAGTATTCCCATTTCATATTATATTCAAATTTTAGATCAATGGGTTGAAAAAGCTATAGAACGATTCCTTTATACTTAACACCAATTATTTATTTATCTACAGCAATTTAGTGATGTTACAATAAAAATGAAAAAAAACTACGGTATTTAAGATTTTTTCCTTAAAATTTTACTTTAAAAATGAATTTTACGGTAATTTGATCCGAAACTTTTTACTGTGGACTTTTTATTCTAAAATGATTAGAGTATTTTTTTTATTTTCAAAAAAAAAAAAAAACTAATTCAATTAAGGAATGATAAATTGATAAATTAATCAAATTTGATATCTAAATTGAGTTCTAAGCCAATAAAATGCAGCTAAGTTTTACTGGTAATGGGTGTTTTGGTCCCTAATGAGTTAAAACAAAAAGTTAGAGAGATCACGCAATCTTTAAATTTTGCACCTTTTTTGTTACAAATTATTGTCTTAGGAAATTGAAGAAGACATGAAAGCTGATTGTTCAGTATTATTGAAAACTGAGTGATATTTTACTGAATAACGAGTTATCATTACTGAGCAATATCTATAGCTTTTATTAAGTCATTTCCTAGTCTTTTAATTTCCCATCTTAGTAATCAGAATTAACCTGCTTGTTCAACTTTCAAGGTTCATATTTACAAGTTTAAAGCCTACGTTTGAAACGATAAAAATTGAGTGATATATCAACGGAGTTCAGCAAGTTTTTTAGCCGTTAAAACCATTGGTTATTAAAAATTTTAACAACCCCATTTGGTACGCAGTAAAAAAAAAATCTTAGAATCGGAAAAATGTGATGAAATAGCTCCAAAATAAATAATAGCAAATTTGAAAACCTCGTGTATTCAAAATTGAAACAGCATATATCCATTTTTGAGCTAAATGTATAGTCTCAATTGTGCTGTGGAGAGAAAAATGTGTAAGAGAGATTTTTGTTGGCTACCAGCAGGATTCTAACAAAGCACCTCTGTATTCACAGTAGGATGCTCTAACCACCACAGTTGTGAATTCTAGCCCAGAGAGAGTTAGCTTTTTGCAGTGGCCACTGAAATGGCTGCAATATAAGACTTACTAACTCTACCTGGACTAGAGTGTGCTACTATGATGGTCATAACAACCTACTTGCCTTGAATCTTTAGCTCGAATCCTGCTTGCAGCTAACGAATGTCTCTCTCACACACACACATTTCTCCCTACTCACAACTTTTAAGACGATGAATTTTACTCAAAAATGAGTATATGCTGTTTCAATTCTGAATACATGGGATTTTAGTATACGATATTTTTTGTTTTCGCAGCTACTTTGAAACAATTTTGACAGTGTACTTCATACATAACCCTATACCATATGCTTCCCTAGTGTTAAATTGAAAATATATATTTTTTTTTCAAAAATTACTACAAGTGTGGAATGCTTTGCATTTCATATAGTAGCAAAATATTTAAAACATGGCATTTAAGAGGTTAAAAAAGCAGGTGTGATCTGATATAGATTAGATATTTTTTGTTATATAAAGAGTTTACATTTGAAAAAAGTTCTAAATACACTCTAACATATGTTTAAAACATTACTTGTCTTCGATGATGCTCGTCTCACATCGTTGAATACTAGGATAGCTAACAACAATCTTCAACCGCCATCAGTGGAATTTGTGATCATCAATCACTTCCTCCTTAAAATTGCGTCGTAGTAATCTTTAAGAGCTACCTCTAAAATGTGTCTTAGGCATTAAAAGGTACAATGTAGTACACAAAAGTAATTTATTGTCAAATAGGCCATATATAATGTTATAGAAATGTTTTTTAACCGATTTGTAAATAAGTTTCCTTTGAGAAGTTACATTTTTAGAAATTAGTAACCACTGAATAGTTTCAAGCTTTAAGAAAAAACTTTTTTTTATAAAATTATTGGTTAATTCTGATATAAAGAATTACTTTTTTCTTAGAAAATTCAATTTTTATATGCAAATTTAAATATCTAGTTTAGAACATGTAAAACTACTTTTTGTGAATTTTTTATCTGAAATTTAGTATAAATCGTGTTAATGGAATACAAACACCTTAAGTTAATTGAGTTAGAGAAAATTGACTTAGTGTAAAATCAAGAAACTGTTTATAAATTGTTTTTTTTGTTCGGAAAATAAATTGGTGATAGATTAGTCAGAAAGAAACTGACCTAAACATCTTAAAATATATTCTTAGAAAATTATACGTTTTTAAAATGATAAATAGTTATTTGAAAACAATAAAATATTATTTAAGACAGACAGAGCCTTCAAAAATCAAAAAAATGCATTTCATTCCCATTGTTTCGGTGTAAAAAAATTTTGAACAAAACATTACTTTTAAGGCACTTAGTACTTATAGGCCTATTTGAATGCGAATTTTGACAATTATGACTTAAAAAACAAATTTAATATGAAATCAGATGAATTGGAAATGTAAAAGTGCCAATTGAATTTATATGAACAGCCTCAAAGTAGGGAGCACGCTTACCTTGTTTAGCAACAAGTTTTGTCTTCAGAATCGAAAAAAACAAACAAATTAAATTGTACGAAACCTATAACGTTGGTAAAAATTTAAAGATACCTTTTTCATAAAATTCCTTGAAAACAATTTTAGAGCGTATTATTTGAACAGAAGAAAGGAAACAAAGTCTATACAAACAACACTTGAAGAAATAAAAGGGGATCTAGACAAAGAGATTCCTTTTCAAGTGAGTAAAAAAAGTGCAATGTTGATTTAAAATTATTTTTAATTCAACATTTTAGCTACTTTTTAACAGTGTTACATGCTATTAATTTTGTTTTCGATTTGCATTGAAAAAAAAAAATGTGGTTCAAACTACTACACCAAATAGCTTGGCAATTTTTACCAAAGTGCTATAGTAATGATTTTGGTAAAATTAACAAAAAATATGGTTTTATAATGTATGATAAATTCATCATGACACCTTAGAGCATCGCAGAAAAAAAGTTACTCGGTTGAATTTATTTTCAAATTTTGTATTTTTTGTTAAATATGCGGTGATAAAATCTATAATTTTGAAAACTAGAATTTCAGGTAAACCATTATCATATAAAAATTATCTAATGAATAGTTTTATTACTGTATAATTTTCTTTTAATTAAAGAAAATTATTTTTTTACCAAAAATGTCATTACAGTACTGTAGTTTTACCAGAACTTCCTTTCCTTCGTATAGCATTATTTTTACAAATCAATATTTTCTATATGTGTGCAAAGCTCATTATATAATTAGCCACAAATTTCAAAAGATTTTAAATAGTTTCTTCTTTTCTTTGTTCCAAAAAGAATCGTATAAAAATAGTAATCGTAGTAAAAAATAACAGTAATTCAAACTGTATTCCATGCGCATTAAAAGAATCAAGATAATACCGATGTAAATATATCTTCTCTATTCCCACTTTACCCATGATTTTTTACAGCAGAAATTTCGACAGCAAATATATAATTTGCGATAAAAAGTACTAGAAATGTCAGTACTGACACTTTTTTAGCATTAATATTCTGATTTTTTTATAGTACCTTAAAGTCAAAGTAATAGTTATTTTTATTTATCAATATAGATACCCTTAAATTTTTAATTGAATTTATTAAAATCAGTAAGAAACGTTTTTGCTATTTTTTTTTATTGTGAATTTATTTTCCATCATACGGTAACAGTTTTTTTTATTACTCAAAAATATAATTTATAGGTTAATCGAAGAAATTCTAATCAAATTTTTAATTCTATTAAAATATCAAATAATTAATTCAAATGTCATTTGTTATGATGAATATAGGAAGTAAAATGTTTTTTTTCAATTATTTTTATTAAAATCGGGTATAATTCCAATAGCTCCAAAATGCGTCGAATGAAATCCAATTTTCCTACAATGAAACGGAAATAGTTTTAATTATGATTGAGCATATTATCAGATTGGCTTATAATAATGTCTACCGGGATATATTCTCAAGTGTTCTTAGTTCTCCTTTTTTCGACATAAAATATGAAAGAAAATAAATAACAAACAAATAAATATTATGACACGAGCCATAAAAAGAACAAAAGTAAATGAAAATAGAAATAAGTAAAGAAAACAGACGTAACCTTTTATCGCACTTAGATTTTGTTTTTATTCTTTTATTTATCTTCCAACAAAACTGACCAATTTTTGTCGTAAATATTGGCTTTATTTCATTTTTTCTCGTTTCTAAACGGCTTCAGTACATGATTTTATGGATACTTAAACTCAAATATTGTACTCGACAATTTCTTTTTTTAGCTAGAGGTGGAAAATAATAATCATACTTTCGACTTAACTTTATGTCATTATTGCTTACACAAAGAGTTTCACTGTCAGCTGATTTTTTATACATTTTTTTAAGACAATCAATGTTAAACCTTATAACTAAGCTGAGCAATATCCGTTAAACGATTTTACCCTTACACTTGATTCAGCATTAAAAGATTATGAGCTAAATTTAAATTTTATATTTCTGTAATGCCAATTTTCCATACCTCATAAAATATAAATTTTTTTTTTAGGAATATTTCTTTCCCAATTACTGGATTCTATGATTCCAACAAAAAAATGAGAAGTTATCTTTGTGAAGTAATCTTGTTATCTCCATGGTATTATCTTTTTGTTTCTGTGTTGTTATTTTGAATAGGTTTGTTATTCATTTTCAAGATGCAATCCAGAAAATATAGTATAATTTTAAATTTAGTTTCATTTGGAGTATTACGATATCTCTTAGACATTAACGTACATTATTAAAAATTTCTCGGATTTTTTTTTTTAAATACATCTTATTTAATTGTTATTTTATCATATTCAAACAACAAAGACAAATAACTATAAATCAAATAGTATTCAATCTGCTAACTGTGAGAAAAACCGTTTATTAACTGCTTTCACGTAATATGGTTTAACAAACATAATTTTATAGCACCAACTAAACCCGCACAATGAAACCACTTAATTTTAAGCCGATGGGTAGTTTTTATACAATAAAGGGCTTATCTGTCAATCGTAGGACCGGCAAAACGGGAGTTTGAGTCCCAGTCTAGTCACCACAATATTTCTTCTATTGCTTTCAACACATAAAGAGTTTCCAGTTTCCTGCACTTCCCAATCTGTGACCCTAGACTATTAGATAACGCTACTCTCATTCACGCATAAATGGCAGCACCATAACGATGTTAAACTATCTTCAATGTCCAATCAAGTTTAATTTTAAGATTTTGAAACCATGCTAGTTGTAAATGGTTAAGAAACGATAAAGGTAAAAAAATATTCTTTTCCGTAAGCTTAACGGTTAATTGGATGAACAGAGTGCTGGCGGTTATTTCACCATAATTTTAAAATTAAAATTTTAACAGAGCAGAAATAATTGAAAAAATCATCAGGAAAGAAATAATTATTATAAATTTTGAATTCTCATCTATCGAGTCCCGTTCATTGCACAAGAAAACGCAACAATGTCATGACACGGTTACAGAGGTTCAAATTCCAGTTGTTGTAAAAGATGGAAGAATATTAAATAAAAAGAAATTTATAAAGGATTTTTTTTCCCGATACTCTTATTCAGTCTTAATGCACTGTAAAAAGGTTTGTTAGATGCATAGGGAAAAATATCAGCTAGTGTGCCAATATAAATTTTTTTATTTCACAGAAAAAACATTTAATTATGAACTCTAGTTTTGTCAAGCAGATAAATGCTGTTATTTTAACAAAAAACTTGATTATTTTAGCAAACAAGCTCTGCTGGTTTAGCCAAAAAACTTCATTATTTTAAAAAACAAACTCTGTTTTTTCAACAAAAATTGCAGTCACTTTCAGCATTGTGATCAGGGAGAACTGTAAACAGAATTCATACCACCAGTCAACGCTGGGATTTGAACCTGGGACGCTTCATTGGGAGATTAGTGCTCTGTCCCCTAAGCTACCAAAGCTCTCGTTCTCCTTATGAAGAAAAATCTTAAAATTTCTTCAACTTCCTTTAAAAGACTAAAAGTCTTTTTGATATCAAATTCAAGGGTCAGAACACTTAAACCTATAGTGATCCACCCTTAGGAAATTGCCAGATAGCTTACCAAAAAGAAATATAACTGAAGAAACATAATAATCAAGTAGCGTATTATCTTGACAATAAAGTAGATTTACAGTTTTATTTATATGATGCTTAAAACCATAAAACTATTGTGGAAAAATAAAAACATGTATAGAAAATTATTGTAAAATGATTTGAAAAAAAGGTTAAGTTATCGTATGTTATACAAACTACATCTGGATTATTTTGTGAGAATTAAAAACATTTTACTCTGAACCATCAAATTCAAATATAATATTTCCAATAAATTATCAATAAATTGTTTTCAAAGATAATTCCACATGAAATTCATTTTTTAATAAATATTTGTTATTTAATTTAATAATGCTCGGAAAAATTTTCAGTTGAAAAACATTTTTGCATTATATTAAAAAAAAAAAAAATTAAAACATGAATTGAATTGATGATTTTCCTCTCATAAAATGAGAATTTAAATATACGCTTTTTTGAAGCCTTATAATTTAAAAAACATATATGTTTTTTTCTTCTTCTTAATTTTGGATTTTTCTATATAAAACTACATGGTTTAAATTGATGCAAAAATATGCATATCTTCAATGTTTCTATCAATATTAAAATAATTGATAAAAGTAATAAATAATCTTAAAAAATTCTTATATGCATGAATCTTTTCAATTTTAAGTATAATATGTGATGAAAAATGTATTGATTGTATCTCACATCGAAAGTTCCATAAATAAATAAAAATAATCAAAATCACAATCTCACAAATCAAAACCAATTAAAAAATGATTTATTTAGCGAAATTACATTTTTGTATTATATTTTGCAACATAAAATATTGGCTGCACCAATTAATTTCCATATTTACTGCCAACCCTTTGAAGTATAATCGTTGTATACTAATACGTGAAAATCCGATCATTACATCAAAAGCTATTTTGCTGTTCTATATTTTATTTAGCACATTTCACATAACAAATGCTACGAAATCTGAGATCATGTGTGGTCAAAAAGCATGTTTGTCCTATCTCCTGAATCTTGGACTTAAATGGACCTGGAATCAATAATTTTACGGAGTCTAACAACTAAAATATGCCTGATATTATATTTAAAACTGTTTTAGATTCAATGAGAAAATCAGCAAAGAAAATATTTTTTTTTGTTTCTTGATTCCGTTAGTAAACTAATTTAATTGTTTAAATTAACCCTTAAAACCAATATCCAATTACAATTTTAAACTCATACATTTTTAAATATCTAAGAAAGTAAATTAAATTCAGTAATTGAATTTAAAGAAAAATAAAAGAAATCTTTCATCTTCATAGGATATTTACGTCGTTTACGAAACAATTCACCTTAAAATGTGATGATGTAAATAGCTTTAACTGTTTTCTATTTAAATGATTTCAATAACACGGAAATCGGAGTATCCTTTCATTTTTAGAAGATTTAGCATTAAGTAAGTTAATTATAATTCCTTTAAATAAAATTCCTTCACTCCTTGCATGTCAATTTCTAGACGCTTGGGTTCTATTTGAATATCCAGACTGCTCTCTCTAAGTCCATGAATAATTTATATTTTTCGAAAAAGTCTTTCTAATCTTTCACAGTAAACTTCAGAAGTTATTACTTTCATTTTGTTAGTTTTATTTCGGGTTCGTAAATTTTACTGGAGCCACTTAAAGTCAGTATTTGAACTAATTAATTGATAGGGGTGTAGAATCCATTAAAGTAAAATGCAGATAAAAGAGCTTTCTTTAAGATGGGCTGCTTTGAAATTAAATATTTTGCATTCTTTAATGGTTTTTAAAATAATAATTCTCATTATAAATTTTAAAAAATGTTTTCATTGCATGTTTTTTTTATTGAGAATATGAATTCTTTACATATAAAATTTACTGAAATATATATGATTTTCCAATGACTTAGTGTTAAAAAATTTTTTTTGTACTTTTCCTTATTTGTAGACATGATGAATAAATTTTTTCTTGTTTTTCATGATTTCTTCAAAAAAGTATCAAGTCTTAAACAAATATTTATTTTCTTTATAGCTTGGCCTCATGTGTGACAGACGTTTTAAGTACATTGTCAAGGCGGATTTGCATATTTCAAATTTTAAGAACAGACTAAATTTAGTTCGATAGCAAATAGTAACCATTTAAAATTGGAACTAAAAACCGTAAAGAAAAATAAGTTAACAAAAATTTTATATTGCTCAGTTCATTAAAAACAATTCAGTCAAATCATAAAAAGTAATTAAAAAATATCAGAAACCAGTAAGAAAGAATTCAAGAAGTTTATTTATATTTTGGACAAGAAAAAGTGGATTTTCCCGAAGGTATCAAATGCATTTTTGCTGTATAAGTGAGAATCCTTGAATGCCGGTAGTTTTTATCGTAATTTGTTCCGGATTTTTTTTACACTGTACACTATTTCTATTTATCCTATCAACATGATTTTATTTTTAATAACCATTTGTTATTACACGATTGAAGAACTTAGTAAAATGATTGGCTAAGTGAATTTTTAAAAAAAAAAAATAATAAGATTTCTAGAGGAAAGTTATTTTAGATTTATTTAAATATATAAAATTAATTTATATAGCTAAATCAATTGATTCCGAAGATACTCATCAATGGAAAAACCAGCTAAGTGACATTATTTGAATATTCATTTGATGGAAGAACCAGCTAAGTGATTTGGCTATAAATAAACAACCCCAGATAATCACTTGCTTGGCATCGAACACTAAGACACGAGAAAAAAATTTTTGAAAATAAGAAACTTAAAACAGCAACTTCCATACATTAAGAAGGAATTCATATTTTTTTTCTAATAATTAAAAAAGGCAAGCAAGAAAAACTATAAAACAACTTCCATATACAACTTTTTTTATGCTTCTGGTTCGCATTAGTTGTTTCATTGTTTCATATTGCTTCATGTTCCTTGTACTCATGTTTCATATTTTTGTTCATTGTTTCTGGTTCGCAGTAGTTGTTTCATTGTTTTATGCTTTTTCATGCTTCGTGAGCTCATGTTTCATGCTTTCATTTTATTTTATTACCGTCGTTGAGCAGCCGAGCCAATTTTTTGGGTTTACGACATCTGATGCTCAACTCCGTAGGCTTGTAATTATGAACCCAGTCCAGAAGACAAGAGAACTCCTGGATCAAGTATTGAAAGAAATTTGCTTCGTGGAGGACATTTTGATGAAATTAAACGGCATTTGCGTTACATGGAGAGGATAACCACGAAAACTTTCCAAGGTTAGTCAGAGGCAAGTCAATTCTAACCCATGATCCGTCTACAACTGAGGATACTTTGCGTCAGCAATGTGGTTAGTACGAGCCGGATGTGGAATTCGTATAGACCAGCCATCACTGGGTTTTGAACCCGGTTTACCTCGTCGGAAGGAAAACACTCTATCCCTTGAGCCATCACGGATCTCATGATTTCATTATTTGTTTCTAGTTCGTATTAGTTTTTTCATTGCTTCATGTTTCCTGTGCTCATGTTTCATATTTTCATTCATTGTTTCTGGTTCACCCTGGCAATAAATTTCGTTTTTTTTCCACTTTAAACGAAGTCCCGTTGAAAATAAGTTTTGTTTTGTGGTTAGGTAACTTTTTTAGTTTATTATTATTGTCACTAGCTTAGTATTCGTTTTTCTTGCCGGTTGAAATAAAACTAAATAATCTTTAAATAGGTGTTGACCAACATCATCGGTAAGGAAATCATGCACAAAATTGAAAGAAACATGCCGACACAATTAACTTAAAAAATAACATTTTTTTATTTATTGCTATCAGTTGCTTTTTTATTGCTATCTGTTGCTTCGAAATATTAAGCGTATTTGCATATTTGGCAAATCCAATGGCAACTTTTTCATAAAAATAGACTCAGAGGAGGCAGATGAAGTCTACATATGAACGAATCACGGAGATAGTTACACTCTATTTTTCTCCTTAACAGCAGAAATTGTCATGCTGATGCAAATTATACTTTGGTAGAAACTTATCAGAGCTACATTGGCATCGGGCTAACTGCGGGAGGTTATGGTGGTTTTTTACCTCATTAATGAAAATATTCATATTTAATTTCAGAAATAACTTTCGGTGTAACAAAAAGATCTAGCATTTTGATCACAATCATTGCTTTTTAAAAGAATACTTTTTCTTAAATCGAAAACTGCCAAATTCTTGCCAAATGTGAACCGGTGTCAGCGGTGAGAAGTGATAATCACCGGTAAAAAATCTACTCCACGAAAGTTGAGTTCACGCTGCCTCTGAATTGTTTTTGATTGGTTTTCGGAATAACAAGGCTAGGTAAAATTTGATACCGGAAACTTCCAAAATTAAGTTGAAAAAATTTGTTCTATGAATATAAACATATACATATTTACACAAAAATATATAACACAGAATTATATTCGATGAATAACTTTAAAAATTCCTCCATGAAAACAACCAAATGCTACGCACAAAAATAATTAAAATCATTCCTTATGAAAGGGTTAGAATCAAATAAATAAGGCTCAAAAAATATGCGAGTTATATCTTCACTAACACACGAAAGACATAAATAGTGAGCGAAAAAACAAAAAGAGGAAGGCATAAATTTTTAACGTTCATTTACTCAAATTCACTAAAATGTCATTTAACCGGTTCTTCCACTGAGCTCTTCAATTTTGAACACAAATGATATCGCTATAATTTAGAGCAGTTTTATGCAAGAGTGTATAAAGCAGAAAGTAGCATTATAACGGTAAGGTATGGTCATCAGTGTCCCGACAGAAATAATAGTACTTTCTGTGCACGCAAAAAAAAATTAAATAATTAAAATTGAAAAAAAAAAAAAATTAAGAAAAATTAATTTCAGTGAGCAAAAAAAAAAATTTACGAACCACCCTAAATAACTTTTGATTTAGTGATCGGACGTTCTGGGACTCCATCTTAATGAGGGAGTGATCTTAAACATACTAAATAATTAGCGCAAACGATATTTAAAGTTACGAAAACAAACACAAAAACATACTTTCTCTGAATAAAAATTTTTTTTTTTGGATTTCTGATTCCCAAAACATAGGAGATAGCCGCAATCTGGGATGGGATAGCGCAATGGGAAGTATGGTCTCAATATGTTAGTCAGAAGAGCGGTGCAACGTTTGAACCCCTTAAACTTGATTATAATAATAATAATGTTGAATTTCCCCATATCTCAAGAACTTTTTAAAGGAATTAAAAAATTGAAAAATTACCTCCTAGATCTTGGGTCCAGATTCTGAACACGTTTTTTTTGTCTGATATCGTAACTTAAAAAATCGTTTACAGTAATTAATTACCATATATACCCCTCGAACTTTTAAGATTCAATTCTTAAATGTGAAGATCCAATCATTGGATCAAAATTTATTCAGGGTGGTCTGTTTTTTATTTTAAGTACTGCACTAATAATAACTAACGTTGCCGGCCATAACAATACTTTCTAATAAACCAAAACGGCTGTTGATAATTTCTTCTGTATCTGATTTTTACTTTATTTCCTAATTTATCTTAAACAGATATTCACAAATATTTGATATATTCCTTAAATCTATTCGGTAGAATAAACAAATTAAAATATTTTAGGTTAATTAAATTTTCCCCATATTTCAATAAAACTAATTTCGGCAATGTAGATGAAACATTAACAGAAAAAAGAAATTTTTATGTATTTAATATATTTTCTGAATAATTAATTTATTGTCTTATACTTATATCATATCAATTAATAAATTATACCTCGTGTGGTATGAACTACATTTTATGCAGTTTATACCAAAATTTAAAAAAAATTTTGCTCAGTACCAGTTTTTGAAACATATACATCATTTTAATTACTTGCAAGAAATGTATTTTCAATTCACAAATATGATGGAAAAATTTACAAGGAGAAAGAGAATTAATCTTTTCTTGAAGGGTTGGAAAATTACTTTTGTCTTGGTTTTTACCTCAACAAAGCTTATCAATCAGATTTCATGTCAAGCTAGTTTGATGAGTATGAATCAAGTTTGATGAATTAGATGTCAAGGGAAATTCAGAAAACCTGGAATAACAATTACAATGATTTTTGTTTACTTGAATGAAGTTCGACTAAATAGAAATTATTGCTTATTACGTCTATAACTGTAATTTTTACATGTACTATATACAAAACTACTGTAATCACAATATTTATACTTTTTAGCTTTTAAGTTTAACTTATTTTGAAATTTTAATCTGTAAAGCACTATAGTATTAGTTTTAAGAAGAATGTGTTCAGATCAATATGAAATTTGCAAATATTGGACTGAAAACATGAAAGAATATAATTGAAGTTTATTATGTAGGTAAATATTTTTTATTTAAAATAATTAATGATTTCAAAATAGGTGCCTTATCAAATGTGGTATCTATGTTTGCAAGTTGAAAAAAATTTCTTGAAAAATAATTTATCTTAAAAAAACATAGTACAATAATAACAAAAGTTACCTAAAAGTTTTTGAAAGGTTTCTGTAAGCGATAAAATGAAAAATATTGCACATTTACGTAACTTTGTTTTGGTAATCTCATAATTTCATTTTAATAAACAGTATCATCTACAATATTAAAAAAAAAACAATAATGAAATCGTTGGCATAATACTGAAGTTTATTGTTTATGTAAATATTTTTTTATTTAAAATAATTAATGAGTTCTAAATAGGTACTTTACCGAATTTCGTATCTATGTTTGAATGTTGAAAAAAATTGCTTGAAAAATGATTTAGGTAAAAGAAAACATAGTTCAAAAATAAAAAAAAAGTTACTTGAAAGTTTCTGAAAGGTTTCGGTAGGCTGTAAAATGAAAAATTATTGCATATTTACGTAACTTTGTTTTGGCAATTATATAGTTTTATTTTAATAAAACAGTATCATCTGCAATATTAAAAAAATATCGAAAACGTAGGTAATGATTTTTTCAGTACATTAATGCTTGTTTATTTATATTGGCATAAGATTAAAGCAGAAATTTTATGTAATTTTCTACATAGTTTAGAAAAACGTACATCATTTATAAAATCTAAACTTTGTGGTCACGTGCCATACATAAATATGAAATTTTAAATCAAAAACGCTCAAAAATAGGATTAAACTGTTTATCTAAAAATAGAAAGCTTAGTTTAAGAAAAAAAACATTAAATTTTTTTGAATTTCTAGCAAAAAATAAAGTGTGAAATATACTTACTTTAGATACCATTTTTTTTCTAAATTTATGGAAATCGATACAATAGTTATTACAAAGTTTTAAGTAATCTTTCACATTTTTCAAGGTAATATTTTAGATGGCCAAACTTTTATTCAATACTTCGTTTTATCAGTTTAGACACTGAAAATGTTATTCAAACAATTTTAATGAAGTTGTTTAATAACAAGGTATAACAGAGATATTGATGAAAATTTCCAATAAGATCATTCAATTTTGCAAGTGAAGTTGATCTGAATAAGCTTTGTAACTATCATGAATATTTTCGATCTTAAGCAGAATTTCATAAATTATTGTGACTCAATAAACGCAAATATTACTTGCGAATAGAATTGATTTTTGATTATTCGAATCAGATAATTGCTAGAATGGTGAATAAAGATACTTTATTTGTTTCATGTAAGAAATGAAACAAAGTAATCGAATTTTACATTACCTCGAGCGTATTTTGCGTGTCTTAAGTAATGTTTAAAACATCAAAAGTAGTAACAACAAGCTTTCTGAGTTCCGATAAGTTGTTTTGAAATAATACTTGTTATTTTTAATTGTTAAATTTTACTTACTTACAGTTTCTATGCGTCAAATTTTATATTTATTTTCAAACATTTAATGCAATTATTAAGAACAGTTGTTTAAAGTTCTATAAATAAAAGTTTCGGAAATGTATTGATACTCTAATATTTTATAGAATTAGGGTATTAAAACTACATGAAAAGTCCTAAAATGAGGTAAATCTAGGTTTTTATGTGTAAAATAAACATAATTATTTAAAAATAATAAATATAAATTTTTGTTTAACTAAATGCAATGATTACATTTATTTTTTATTCATTCTTCTTATTATTTTGTGCAAAAACTGTACAAAAACAACTAAAAGCTCTTGTGAATCAGCCCGTACAAGGTAAGTGAGATTGTTATTAATAATGACTAGAATTAAATTTTTAATAATAATAATTGTGCCTAAATTAAATGCAGTAAGCGTAAACTATTATTATAACATTAAGGATGAATATTAAATTAAGTAATTAAGGAACCAGAAAAATAAAAGAATTTTGAGCGGAAGAAAAAAAAAAGAGAGAAAAAAAATAAATTCAAAATTTAGGAATAATAAATTCATAAAAGTTAAAAACTAGTTTCAACCAGTTCTAATCTTCCCCTTATTTGGTGACTGAAGGTTCCAATCTCCACAATTCATGCACTGTGGTTAATGCTTCAACTCTTGCTCGAACACAGGACACAAGATACAGATCGAATCCATTCACTGATTGAAGTTCTTTCCTAGCATAGTTTCAAATATTCGATAAACTCATTTTCATTGCTCTTATTTTATTTAGCTTCCGAATTTTTGAATTTTTTTTTATCCCATAAGTATCCTAGTTTCAGGCGTTTTCTATTTCTTATAGCGTCTTCTGTTTTTGGATTTCTTTCGTGGTTATTTTGTAAATTAATTACATTCATCGCACCCTGTTTCCTTCTCGATTTTGATGGTATTGACCTATAGACAATGTGTACAAGTTTTTTCTGAATTCTTAAGCTTGTGTTTTTAAGTCTAGAAGTTGATGGTTGAAAAGTAATAATTAGCTGTTCAGAAGTTGATGATGGTCAAATGTAAGAATGATCTATAATAGGTTTAAAACTGTTTAAATATCTGTAAGGGTTTTATGAATAGTATTACTAATGCTTGAATCAAAGTCAAACGAGTATGCGTCTGAATTTAAAGGGTAGATTCTGGTAGCACGGAAGTCAGAAGTGACAAGCTGGTTAGTAGCACGGTGAAACTAGTCGAAGTTTAACAGACTGCCAAAGTCCTCTCGAAATTTTCCAGTTCTATGAAAAATACTACGGGTCGGTAAATATAAAATTAGGATATCGTTAAGATAATAAATTTGCAACATGTTTGAGCAATGTATATGTGATTCATAACCACATAAAATTAAAACTTTCGCCAGCCAATATTCGCTGAATAAAAATATTGGTTAATTGGTAAGTCATTATAAGAGTTAGTACATTATATTTTTGCTGCTTCTATAGTTGCTTTATTTCCCTATCCTTATTACTGATACAGCTCTTGTGTATTAAGATTTAGCGTAGGAATTGAAAAAAAAATATAAAAAAAATCAGAAAAGTAAGAGAAATATCCTTTTGGGTTATATTGCATAAATTTTCATTCTGAAATTAATGCAAAATAATCGGTATCGGTCTGCATATTCAATTCACCGTAAAGCGTAAGGTAGATAATTTTTTTTTTTTTACTTTTACGATATTGAAACCGTTTACAACTAGTATGGTAAAAAAACCATGAACACAAAACTATGTTTTTTTTTTATTACTTTTTTTTTTAATTATTTACAACTAGCAATGTTTCAAAACCGTAGAAAAGAAATTTAACAGGACATTGCAGATAATCGCAGGTCTATAATGTTGTTATCTAAGCATGAAGTATCTTATTCTAAAAGCCCAGGGTCACAAATTGGGGATTGCAGCACACTTGGAACACTCGGTGTGATGGCAATGGAGAAAATGTAGTGGTGTCAACGCAGTGACTTGAACCCCTGTTATGTTAGGCTTGAGATGGACAGATAAACCCTCTCGGATACAATATGTACACATCTGCTAGGAATTATGAGGCTTCATTAGGTGGGCCTATTGATACGATAAAATTAGTTGTCCAACAGTTTTAAATTAAAGCAGTTAATAAATGGTTTTCTTTTACAGTTAACAGTCTGAATATCATCTTATTTATGATTATTTGACTTTTTTGTTTGAATATAGTAAAGTAACAATTAAATAAATTGTTATTTAACCATTTTTCCAAGAAATTTCTAACGGCGCACAAAAAGACAAAACAGTTACAGTCGTGCTTTTTTCGACCTTAATTAGAGCGTGAATATCTTAACTGCCTTTCGCAGTTATTATTTTATCAAGGTCATTGTTTAGCTGAAATCCAATTTCATCACAGTTCCAAATGAAATCTGGCAACTCAAAAGGAACATTTTTCGGTCAATATGGATCCCCCAGACAGTATTATAAGGTTTATTTCATTGTAGCAGCAATCTTAAATTCAAAACCACAAACAAAGTTTAAAATGATTAGCAAATAAACCACGCAAGCTTGAAACAATGATAAATTTAACTATGCTAGTTTACGCGTAATGAGTTTCGCATTAAGTTTACATAAACAGCCATTTGATATCTAGATTGAATCTAAAAAATAAAAATAAAAACTACACATCATCCTTAATTTAACGTTGTGTTAAAGAACCTTAACATACAAATAAAAAAAAAAGTTCAAAAACAAGGTTTTCAATAAAAGCTAAGAATTTTTTTTTTTTTTCGTAAAGGCTTATGAAAGCTTTTATTCAATCTTGAAAGATAAAATATTGGCTTTGCAACTTTTTTGCTTTGCAGGAATAATGATTAACCAGATAACCTTATTGTGTAAATTAAAAGAAACCTCAAATTCAACGTTGGTCGTAATGCTGCTTCCCATCTAGTGTGGGAAATCAAGTAAAATACATTTTCATTTACTCGCAGTTCATACCCAATGTTCTTGCTCTGCTAATATCTTATGGTTTTCAAGTGCTTAACTCGAGATTTCTTCTCATAAATGAGGAAAAAAAAACTTCTCAATACGTAAACTATTGCATTTTTGTAGGAGAGACAGCTTTGATTTACACATGACAGCTTCTACAAGTACCATTGGTAACTTCATAGCTAACGAGAAATCGTTTAATTATTAATTTTAATTCCATACTCTATAAAACTTAGAGGAAGATGTAGAAAAGTTAAAATAATTTAATTAGAAAAACAGAGCAAACTAGCTATGTTATAAAAAAGCACATAATGCATTACTGCTCTTTTTCAGAACTTAGAATCATGGCGGGAGTAGATTACTTTTTGTCAACCACGTTATGTGGAATCTCTCCTACCGTGCTATTCCACCTAGATTCATCTTAAAGGTTAATTTTTGAGTAAAATTGTAAATATGTATTTTAATTTTTAGGTAATTTTTGTAGTTTTTATTTTATTTTTAATTCATTAAAAGTAAAAGTTATATAAATTTATATTAAAAGATTAAAAATTTAAAAGCGTATAAAAAATAAATCAGGAATTTTATTCATTATATTTTACTTTTATAATAAGTATTTATTTGATAATAAACAAATTAGTATACATATCTCTTTAGATTTTAAGTTTTTTAGCATTTAACAACAAAAAGGAATTCATCTTTCATCATTTCAGGTAGATAGAGTATTTTTTTAAGTACTTTTATTGGCCCAGGCTTGTAAAGAAAATATAGCAATAATAAAAAAGCCACAAATAAATATAAAAAAAAGGCCACAAATAAAGAGAAGTAACTTTTAAAAATATTTCCTTTTGTTATGCGTCAAAAGTAAAATTTATACTTTGTTTAATATTAGTCTATGAATAATTTAACTGAATTTTGTTAAAACAACCTAATTTAACAATAAAGGGAACACAATTCTAATAAAAGGAAAATATAGGCTTCATAACTTTTTGGGCTGAAATAGAATTTCCTTTCAATACACTCATTTCTGGTACGATTAGCATTAGAAGTGGAGATGTAATAGTCATATTTCATTTCGATTCATAATTTGTTATTTAATACCTTAGTAATTATTATTCGATCTAAAAAGGAAACAATAGACTTGTTTAATCATTAAGAGGATAATTAATGCGATAATTTTTTATTTATTTTATCGTGATATAAATATCTAACATAAGTCATATATAGTCATATATCATGCCTTAAATTCGTACAAATACAATAAAAATGAACAAGAACAACAATAATGAAATTGAGAGGCAAGCTTCTTGAATTTATAATTCCATTAAAATAAACACAATTTGTTATAAGATGGCGTTCATATCTAATGACGTAAATGTGTGAACGTGTCAAACTTATTGAGACATTTCAAATGATTGAAATGGAAGTGCATTAAAATCTGATTTAAGCAACTGCCTCCAACTGTTACATCTGTCCAAATAGTTTCACCAAGACGACTATCCAACGTTTATTCTATGCGAGCCGTTAAAGTTCCCGTTTGTGGCGGTCAATCTCATCTTGGTCAGTTGAAATAAATAGTAAGTCCAGATTTTGGGAAACTGCGTTAGAACGATCGACACTGTTCCTAGACTCGGTGATAGATGGGCCGGCAGTTGCCCATTATGGGTAGTACATAAAGCTGTCAAATGCAGTTTCTCGACCACGATGAGGGGGCTGAATGTGGCTGAGTGTCACTATTTGGGAGTGAAAGGATACTTCTGAATAGGGAGTGATTTCTACTTTTCAATAGATAGATTTGCCGTCACTAAACTGTGACTGTCTCAATATAAATGTATACGTTACTGTCAAAGCGTAAAATAAACAATTCTTTAGTTCAAAAAAGTAGGTTTGGTGAAGTTTAGCATACGTATGTAGTATAAATAAAAAATTTAAACATATCTATTTATTTGAAGTAAAATAATGCTTCATATTTGAAAGAAATATAATCAAAATTTAAATCAGCTAGGTAATTATTGTTTCTTTTTTATCACAACATAATCAATAATTCACTTTGACCAATAAATAATCTTTGTTATTTTAGCACAATATAATCAAGATTTCAGCTTGATTATTAAAGATTGTTTCTAATTTTATCATATCATAACCAAAATTTCAGTATTAGTTTGAATAGCAAATGTTTCCTCATTGCAACATGAATAAGATTTTATATTGAATAGTAAATATTGTTTCTTGTTTTATTACGATTTTTACTTATACGTATTACCTGGGTATAGCTACTTCTATTAAGATTAAATATATCAGGACTAAGTAAAAATCTTTTCATGTATTTGAAATAACTGCACTGCAATTTTGAATACTGTTTAGTTATTACAGGGTAATACATACAATAAACTTTAAAAGTGAATTTTGCGTTCATAAAATGCGTGTGAGTTCGTAGATAGTTTTGTAAACACAATTAGGGAACTTGGAACTTTAAAAGGCACATAGGTTTTTCTAAATTTAAATTTGGGACTTAAAGTTACATAGTTTACTTCAAAATTAACAGTTAAATTATTTTTTTATATTACAAAGACTCCATACAAAATAACACAAAAATTATTTTGAATTGAGATGATTTTTTATTTTTTTACTGTCAAGAAGTGACAAATTTTTTTAAATGAAAAGAAAATAAATTTGATTAAGATAACTTTAAAGGTTATAATCAAAACTTTCAAAAGTTATATTTTTATTTCAAAGCACATTTTTTAATGACTAAGTAACGATAGGAGTTCAGTGTTTTGCATCTTTTAAATAACAACGCCTCTTAGAGGTATGTTTTCTCAAAGAACGAACTACCTAAATAAGATTGTTTTTATCAAACAAAAAAGTAAAATTAATACATACAATGTATTTTTTATGTTTTTTTAGAAAAAAAAATACTTATGAATTTCCTCCAGTTATATTATTTTCAAGTTTTGCAATAATTAAACTTTTAACTATAGCCTTTCAATTATTTAACAGTTTTGAAGTATAACAGTTTATTACAAATTAACATGTTAGAAAAATGTTATTCATATAGGAATATATTTAAGATGCGACTCACTATGTTGTGACTTACTATGTGTACTTGCGACACATTAAATTACGCGCTAATTAAGTTAACAACTTTTATTTGCATGTTCAGCTTTTTTGAGACTGGCTTACAGAGTTTGAAAAAAACTTAACAGCCACAATCGGGATTTACTTAAAAAACGGGCAAATACATAAAATATAAAACACTTAAGCAAATTTTAGCAACTAACTTGAAAATTTAAGACCTTTTAACAAAGTGCGTGTAAAATAAAAATAGTCCCATGTTAATTTTACATCAATTATGTGCAGGCGGCTTCTTCGACAAATTATCCCATCATTCAACTTGGGTTAACAATGAGTATACTTTAAGTTCTACTTTACTCTTCATACATATTGCGTAATCGTTTAATTCATGCCACTGCTCTGATATTTATTTAAATGATAAGATAATTTGATTAATTTCTGGTCTTAAGCCAAGCTACAGAATTGTGCGAAAATTGCTTCAAGCATTGGTGTTTAACGTTAAGTGTATACTACTATATATATCAATTTTCTGAGTCATAATTTATTATCATTAAGTTCTCCACTAAGTCACTCTTGAGTCCAATCAATCAATAATTATTAACATTTAAGTATTAGTTTAGCTCTCAATCCCATAATCGTTTGTTTAGAAAGGATAAAAAACATGTAAAGGATTGAAAAACATGTATATGTGCTAAAGTACAGCTAACAAGATATCTTTTGTTAAATAACACTTAGGGCTTCAATTTATTTTAAAACGTTGCTAAGAATGACTAATTGATGATGCAAAAGATAATGAGTGAAGAAGGTAGAGCGTAACTCAACTCTTGGAATTGATTATCAACCGTAAATTAATAATTATTTCCTAAACTTATTATAATAAACATTAGTTGAAGAATTAAATCTGCCCTGTTCAAGTGAGATATCTAAGTTTATTATACTTTTTTCTCAAACTTGAACTGTTCGTGATCAAATTCAATTGAATGCATTTTTTTTCACTATACTCCAAAGTATTATTTCTAAATGATAAAAACATCTTAGCAATTGTATTGAATATTTTAACTTTTGTGTCTCTTGAATTAATTTTAATTAAACAGAAAGATAATGTCAATATCAGTTGCCGTTGCCTTCTTCTTTACAAAAGGGAATTCTTTTTTAGTCATTATTCATTATTGTTTTCTTAAAAAGTATTTCTTTTTCGATAATTTGCTGGAAGCTTTTCTTGCATATGTCCGTAAAATCCATTGTTTTCTATCATTAAAAATTCTTTCATTATCAGTAATTGTCGTTTCAGCGTGAGAAAAAGAACAAATAAACTTATTAAACATTTGTATTTGGAATAATTCATTGTTCGATTAGGCGGATTTAGAATATATAATGAATTTCTCATTTAAGACGAATATTTTAAAATAATAAGTCTGTAACTCGAAATTAATAATATGTATTACTTTGCTCATCCAAGTGCTAAATACTAGAATGCTTCAACTTCTTAATCCTTTAATTAGAAAAAAAAAACACATTTACAATAAATTATATTTAATTAAAAGAGCATTGCTTATTTTATAAAAGTTATATTTCTATTGTTGAGGAGTTAATTATAAATTAACTTTGTCTCTTGAAACATTTTATTATATTTCTCTAAAAAAATAGATATATATAAAATATTAATTAATTATAGTAAAATTTTAGTAAAACTTTTAGTTAATTTATTAAAAAAAATCCTAAAAAAAACATTTAAAATAATATTGTTGCTTCAAATGTTCGTTGTATAGTGTCTCCATTAAAACGTTATCAAATATTCTACTTTAATGCATATTTAATTAAAGCAGTTTTGCTACAATTTATTATTTTTTTTACTTATGTCTGTTTTAGCCATAGATATTCAATGTTTTTTTAGCAGTATGTCTCGTCTATGCCTTTTTTATATCTAAGTATGTCTTTTTTTGTGGTTTTTAGAGGTATGTCTCGAAATATCTTGTAAAAGGTAAACTGAAACACGGCTCCCAGCGAGACTCCACCTCATAACGGCCCTGTAAAAAGGCAGAACAGGTTCTGCTCTAGGGCAGAAACAAACACCAAAATATGATTTGCTCAATAAGTGTAAACAACAAACTAAAAATAAAAATAACAATGAAATGCTTTCTTGAAAAAGGGCAGCAGCCCATTAAATAATTTGTACCCTCCCTAAACTCCAGCACGTAGATTTTCAGGCATGCACTATACTCCTTATGTACGATGCAAGGTAACAACTATTAAGAGAAAACAGAGAAGTCATAGTTTTACAAGTTTGGTCAGGTAAATCATTCTTTCGGGTGGATGGGATGTTACATCTTCACTACCAACATTATGGATGTGAAACGAGGTTCGATTCTAAGACTTTAAGATAACACTTTTTGGAGCACCAACTCGAATTGTTATTTTGGACATTTTATGCACTCGGTGAACTGGCACTTTATGCATAATGTAAACAGCAAACTTCTTGTGAAGGAACTCTGCATATGCATATTTTAGTGCAAATAAGATAAATTGGGTCTAAAATATATTTTTATTGACGAATACCATTTGTAGTCGATGATTAGCGCCAGTTCGAATATGGTCTTTAATTGAAAAAAACATAATAAAAAACTTTAAAAAATGCACATGCTCTCTTTTTAATTAATATCAGCAAAAATGCTTATTTGATTTGTAAATGCTATGTTTGTGTACCAACGCAATTGGATTAGGAACTTATTTTATATTTAGTATTAATTAGAATTTCTATTAAGCAGTTAACACATTTCTTCAGCAAGTAGCCATATACTTCGACAAATTTACACGCCTGTTACTTCATTGAATTGTTTCTCATTATTTCAAAAAGAATATTAAGAAAAATAATCTATTTTTAAAAGCATTTTAAGATATTCTTTTTTAAGGTTACTTTGGTTATTAACTAAGTATACACACTTAAAGTTCTTCCCTATCTAAAAATGGTCAAATTCTTTACACTTTCTTATTTTAAACAAAACAGCACAGGCGTTATTTTAATGACAGCTGTTCTTCTTCCTAGTCCAGCGTCGTTTTTAATACCAAATAACGTGAGAATATAGTTCAGAATTCTGGGCAAAGGTCTAAAGCAATAACGAAAATGTAGAGATACCTCCTGTGTATCGAAATGTGTAGGTGTCAGAAATGTTTCACATCGTGTATCTAACTTTCCTAAATGTAATATGTCAGCTGTCTCCTCCTCAGACTCAATACTTTCTTCTTCTTACATGATTTAATTTAGGAGCTAGTTCAAGTTTTCATTAGTCACTCATTTTCGCTCAATTTTAAGGTAGACTAAATCTTTCGTTATTATTTATTCTGTAATGTAACTTTTAAGAACTTGGGTAGTTTATGAAGTAAAAAGTAGTTTAACTAGAATGTATTGAAATGTAATTGCGCTTAAGTGTGTTAGAACAACTAAATGATAGACGGGAAAATTTATCAAGTTAGATTTGTGTTCTCAGAAAGGAAAAATTAAGAAGTTTTAGGTATCTTTTCGATTTTTTCGTATATTTTTAAAAGCTTCAATTATGAAGAGGAAGTGCTCGAACACTTTAAAGTAGTTTTAAGTTTGTAAAGCTTCGACACCGCAAGAGATATGGAATAATATTATAGCTAAGTATAAAACTGATGTCAAATGTAAAACAGTCACTATAGAAAATTGAATTGTAAGTTTCAATGATTAAATTAGATAAATAAGAATGCTTATAAACCAAGTTACGTTCGTGATTATTCTTGAAAAGTAAACTCATAATAGCTACAGTGAACGAAAAGTGTATCACTCTAAATATCTTTTATTCTATTAGTCGGATTTTAACGTATTATGTACCAGGGTAAATTATGTGAAGTAATGAACTTAAAAATGCTCACATTATTTAGCTACAAATTAGACACACAACTTTTTTTTTGACAGACCTGGATTTTTGACTTGAAAAAAATGAAAGGTAATCTTACTTTGAAAATAAAAGTTCCAATACTTTAGTCAAAAGATGTATTTAGTCAGTTTGGGACCTTAATGTTAATTTCACTTTTTGAGCATTTCTCCAAATCTTGGGAGCTTAATTGGAGAATCAAAAGTTTTTTTATGCACAAAATATTAAGCTCATTTATTTAAAGATAAAATTTAAAAAACACAATTTATAATGTATTACCCAGCGAATGCATAGAAAATATGCTATTTCATTATTTCTTTCTTACTTCAATACTTATGATTTGAAGCTATAACAAAGATGCGTGATCCATCATCTCCCCCACATGATCAACAGTTTCTACACATGCATTAATTTCAATTGTATCACTTGCTAATCAATGAACACAATTATAGCGCTTTTTATTAAGTCTAAATAATAATTTATTTTACTACTAGCAAAAAATACGATAAAACAGGTATAATATAATAAAAGTGTAGCCATTCATAGTAAAGCCCCTAATAACACTGATAGCATCCACGTGTGTGTTTGTGACTGTTTTGATAAGTTGAAGCATTCTACCAGTACAATAAAAAGGCGAAAGTTCAATTGACCACCACACCCATCTTTCCCTTATATACTTTTTTACTTTTAGCACTGTTTCACTACTCTGTTTAAACACATGTTTTGCTATTTTATTGTTAATGGAAAAATACACTTAAAAAAAACAAAAACACAATTTTAAGAAGAAAAAAAAGTAAGGTACAACAGTATATAACCAGGGCTGCACTTTGCTGGCCCAGTAGGTTGACGTGTTGCTTACACTGATGATTGAGGAGCTGGGAGTGAGTTCGATCCTGGTGGCTGACAAAGCAACCGTCGTGCATACGCATCAAGGTGTACGTTAAATCTGTTGAGAATGAAAGTCTTCTCGTCGGCTGTGGTGTGGTCGTTCTGTCGCTTTTCTGGTCGTTTGACCAGGATCAAAATTACGTGAAGGTCTTACCATGAATTTCGAAAGATAGAGCCTTAAAAATGATGCTTGAGGCTTGTCCATGGTTTGGTGATGGTATATAACTTGAGTTATACAACACTATGGTTTGTGTTGTAACCATAATTTTTAAAAGTCAAATGTTATTCGGATCAAACTAGCCATTGGCACCACTTAAGCCACGAGATATAATTTAAGATCATGCTTGTGAAAATAGCAATATAATGGGTATAAAAAAGTCATTTAAACCATAAATGACTCATAACAGAAATAGTATGCGTAGTGACTGTTTTAGTGAACTAAAGCTTAGTGAAAATACTATGAAGTGAAAAAAAAAAAAAAAAAACTCAAGTCATATCTTTCACTTGCGCATTTTTCAATTGTTTTAAAATTTTATCCATTTGGAAGATATAGTTCTCATAAATACATAAAGAAAAGTTCGCTGTTTGAATGTTTGTAAATATTGTTAAAAAAGAAATATTATAAAACTGCAATTTTACTATGCATTAAAGTATTTTTAACAAAAAAATTTATATTTTCATATTAAATAAGATGTATTGAAACAGTTTCATAAATTTATTTATATTCCCTTTTCTATGAATAACAAAAGGCAAAAATTCTTCTTCGTTAAACCATACTTCTATTCATATTTTCTCCAAGAAGATTTAAGAAGTTTATTCCTTCATAATTCGTATTTATCGTGCTCTACTCGTCAAACATTAATAAGGCAACATACTGATTTGTGGGTCATCAAGTTTTCGTAACTTGATCCTGAAGCAGTAAGTACTCCTGAAAAGGATAGAAGCTGTTTATCAGAAAAGTGCTCGTAGATTAATCTTCAGCCTGTTTTAATCACGGATTAACATCAGTCTGTCATCCCTGAACCACGTCCAATCCCCAGGACCAACTTTCTAAGCCTTATAATTAACCTTACGATCTTGGTGGTTGAAAACTTACTCTTAATATATTCATTTGAATAGAGGGATACAGTTTCTACACATAGTGGAGATACATCAAAGAAATTTATCATTAAATAGTTTTCTATTCTAAGATAAAATGTGAAAATATTTGGTCACAAGATTTAAGGTAAAGGATCAAATATCTTTCGTTAGTTTAGGAAGGAGATAAAGCTTTCATAAATAATTTTAAATATGTCTTTGTATATTTATAAACTAATAATTAATTTATCAGAGAAATTACTTAAATACCATCTTTCATTTCTTGGCTAAGGACTGCATTGAGTTGAGTAATACGAAGCGATAAAATTTTTCAGTATACTTATTTATCAATAAGGAACATATTTATTGGTCAGTGTAAGATTTTATGTATTTTAAAGATATCTCTTTAACTAGCAAAGTGAAGCATAACAAAAACATTTTAAATACTGAAAACAAATAAAGTCAGAAAATAAGCAAAGAAAACCAACAGTGCGCTATTTATCAGTCTTTTCTGACTTCATCATATGTACTTTCTGTCCAGCCCTCCATCCTTTAGTTGATCTTGGCTATCTGCGCAACATAGTTTTTCTGTATTCTTTTCACCAGCTATTTCTCCAGTTCTTGATTTTCACATTCCATAATTCCTCCTCAACCGAATTTTTAACACTGGGGAGCTCCAGATTTTACTTAATGTTCTAAGAACACCCAATACTTTCATCACTCGGGATGTAACATCTTCGTCAGATCCACCTGTGGTAGACACTATTGAACCAAGATAACTTGAAGTATCAGAATTAGTATCTTCGATATATAAGTTTTGCACTTTGCGTTTAGTTACAATGCTACTGTTTAATTTCATTTTAGTTTTTTTCCAGTATTTTTCTTTAGGCCTACAATTTATGCAGTTTCGGTCTCTAGTTTGCGAAAAGTTGTGTTGTCATAAGTTGTAGAGATGCATGTGAATTCCGACAAATTTTCTAATTTATTTTCCAGAAATTATGGAGGCAAAACTTATCTGTAGGCTATTAAATATATTTTCCCCCATGTCCTTCCTTTTGATTGTTTTTTAGCTAAACTAGATCCACTCTACGTAAGCACAAAAATATAGCCTTCCAGTTGAAGGCTGTTGGTAATCTATTCAAAGCAACAAATAAGTGAACCAGACATAAAGCAACACTTTCTAGAAGAGAGAAGGACTCCACATGGGTAACCATAAACGAAAAATCCAATCATTTAGTTGTTGTTGTAGTAGTTCATTTACGTCGCACTAGAGCTGCACAGCGGGCTATTGGCGGGGCTATTAACATCTCCGAAGATGATCTGAAGACATGCCATCACAATTTTGATCCTCTGCAGAGGGGATGGCACCCCCGCTTTCTGGGAACTTTGTCTTAACGATCAGTTCACTGCGAGTCCCAATCATTTAGTAGTTTGAATGTTGTAACATATTTCTTACTTTCCCCTAATGCGCAGTTTATGTCAGTAACTAACTACTAAACTATATACAAAATTGATCCTACAAAATTGATCCGTGAAAAGGCTTTCTTTTTTTTTAGGAGGATTTTCAGAAAAAAACTGGTTAAATACCTCTAATATAGTTCAAGGATATATGTATGATGAATGTGATTAGAATTACAAATCTGTAGCTCAAATTAAATCATTTATTTAACTGTTATTTATTGTATATTAAAATCTATTAATGAGATAAACTTGTTAGTCTAATTATCAAAAAATACACTTCATTCTAATGAATAAATCAGTCAGATATTCTTCCGTTAAACTTTTTATTGAAAAAGATGAAAAGTTTTTATTAACTCACATTAATTTTAAACAATAAAAAATTAATTTTTTTTTTTATAACGCAGTAACTATCTCCCAACTGATCTCTGATGTCAATTCAGGAGACATTTCTAAAAGTATACGCTTTAACTCATTTTTTTACAGCGTTTTAATTATAGCGCTCCAAAATAAAATTAAAAAAACGCGTATAATGGTATAAAGAAGACAAGTAAAAAGGAAAAACCTCCAACCCACCCTCATGTGAGCCAATCAAGTAGGCTGAAGCTTAAAAATACCTTTAATTTACCTAATCCCACGGCGTTAACTGAGGAAGTTCAGATGAAGAAATCATTTTTCTCTGTCGTGTAGTAATTAATGATTACCTAGATCTTTTCACCTCTTTCTGAGCCCTTATCAATTATATGGAAGAAAACCACGCTTAATCCTTTGAGACAGAGCCAGTACTGTCGAAGCATTGTCTTTAAAAAACGTAAGAATAAAAAATACTCTTCACGGTAATTTAGGGACTAAATCCTCATTGAATTTTGAAATTTTCTTTGAAAGGATAAATTTCAGGATTATTCTAGACACTTTATACTTTAGTATTTCCCTTTGTTTAGTTTTACACGTTGATCAGCTTTATTGGATTCCATATTCGACCCCTGTTTTTATTTATTCAAATGCAAATTTGCATTAAAAATTTGATATTCCTATTGATTGACTAACTTTAGTTCTATAAGGTTAAATATATCATATTAAAAATATATTACTTGAAAAATAAAACTGTTTTCATCTTTTCGAAACTTTAGACTGTTTTAATTCGCCGCTAATATGGAATTTTTAGTCTTCATATTTGATTAACAATTTCAAGTTTTTACGAACTAAATCTCTCTATTCCCCCTTTTATTATTTCAAAACAATAAAAAAAGCTAATCGAATAAATTCAAATGTAAATTGTATACGTTTTTTTTCTAAACTTTTCTTAGTGCAAAATCCAAGATATTACAAATCAACTGATTTTTTTATGAATGATTTTGAAAATTTTTGTAAGTACTATAAAAAATAAAGGGTTAGAAAGTCTTGAGAATCTGTAAGAAAACAGCCATCAGTAGTCTGATGCGAAATTACAGGAAATTGGCGTAAAATTACTGCACGAAAAGTTTTGTAAAAATAAAGAATTTTTTTTTTAATATTATAAAAAAAAAGGAAAAGACAAAAAGTAAAGAGAAGTTCAGAGTAAGTGCACCTCTGAAATTTACTTTCCGGATATTAAACTAAAGCCTTTATCAAACGTTATACTTATAGTACGAGGAATCAAAAAAAAATGCTAAAACCGTTGATAGTGAAGGCTCTAACCACCATTCCTTACAGGTGTAGTTACTTATTTTTTAAATAAACAAAAATAAATGAAACAGTCTTTTTAGAGGAAAGCGGAGAAAATCGTATTTTTCGAAACTATCGGACAAAAAAAAAAAGGTAAAAAAGAAGCCTTTATTATATGAAATTTACTGAATTTAATTCTTCCTTCTCACTCAATACAAAATTTTATTATAGTGAAATGTATTTGATAACTCAGAAACCCTGGTTTATTTATATATATATATATATATATATATATATATATATATATATATATATATATATATATATATATATATATATATATATATATATATATATATATATATAATATATAATATATAATATATATATATATAATATATATTATATATATATATTATATATATATATTATATAAATCTAGATTTTAATAAGCTTCCATTTTAGTTACTTAGATTAAAGATGTTCCTCATTAAGCCATGTTGGCTCAGTTGCATTAAGCTTCTATTGTGAAAAAAAACTTCGGTTTGATTCCCGGTGTTCCGAGAAAATACCTGCTAGATTACTACTGGGTACCATTCTGATTGGGGAGCAAATGTAACTGATGCGAGCTGGCCAACCACATTGAAACTGTCATACCGTTGGTCCTGCAATTTTGGAGCTTTAACTTCCGATACTCTCTGACCTACAACGGCCTCTGCGGAAACGCTGTACTATTATATATATCTCGTGACTGGTAAGAAATTGTCACGTGCATTGTTATAAATGTAATTTTAATAACTACACAAGCTATATTAACACAAACAAGTTAAACTTCAAAGTTCTACAATGATAAATGTAATTGACTTCTTGTTATTAGAAAAAGAATGCTAAGGGAAAATAGTGCTTCTAATTATTCTTATCCTCGAGACAAATTAATTCCTTAATGCAAGAAGGAACAGAAACTTTATTACCCTTAATGATGGGGATTTTTATGAGGGGAAACTGAAAAAGTATTTCTCCAATGCTTCTCCATATTTTCAGTTGAGCAGCTAATCCCATTCAAAATTCTTTCCTTTCTGTTACTGTTCTTGAAATTAAGGGACAGTTGGGGACATGGTGTTTTGCAAGACGGGAAATAACAAGATTTCATAATTGTGAAAATTTACTAGAAATTAGATATAATCAATTTTAGTCTATGAATACGTAATTCCATGCAATCAGAACAAATGTTTACAATGAATAGCAGTTTAACTGGTTTTAACACTCGGTTGTTCTTATTATATGCTATTTATAGTTTATATATTAGTATTTAAAACTGCCTACAATTATAAATGATTGACATAACTTGACAATTTTTCATCAATCTAGCTTGTATCTAACGTGCCTTGATTGTTTCACTTTAATGAAAATTAAAATTTCTGAAAATAGTAGAGATTTGATTTATGGAAGCTACAGCTTTTTTTAAAATTCATTTACATTCATAGAGAAAAATTTAATCTTCCTAACCCACCAGTAATAAAATTTAAAAATTCATTTTAGTAATGGATCTATTGTATATTCCCAGAAAAAAAAATTCTGGTAAATTTAACGTACTGTATGGTAATGGCATTGCTTGTTAGAAAACTTAATTGCAATTAATTGAAACATAAAAACAAAAATTAAAATACACAGCATTTTAACCATTCATTTAACAATTTTTCTGTTCAAATGGTAACTGTTAGTGTTCCATGGGTAACTGTAAGAAAATTCATCTTTTCAAATTTATAGTTCATATTGTCCCATATTAAATAAAAATTGCAGAATTCAAAAGTAAATGTAACCGAATAAATGGTTTTTATGCCATGCTCTAAAGTATCATGATAAATTTGCAAAATTTTTCCAGATTTAATAAATTTGATCACATGTTATAAAAACATATTTTATTGTTGATTTTATCAAAATCATTACTAATGTGCTTAGGTGTAAATAATCGATCTTTATGGTGTCTGCATAGAGCTATTAATACTGTAAATAATTTTATCGTATTCAGGTAGTTTTGGCCATACTTTTTTTCTCAGGGTAGTTGTTATTTAATAATACCAAAAATAAGCTTTGAAAAGAGTAGCGTAAATTATTTGTATACTACATGACATTCATTTCTTATTTTAGAAATTTTAAATTTAACCATCTCTGCACTTTTCATTTCAAAATATATAATATATTTTTTAAATATGCAATTTCTTTTTGAAAGACGAAATAAAGAAAAAACTTAGTTTAATTTTAAATAAAAAATTGAATCTGCATAAGTAAAGATTGTTTTGCATCTTGGACAACGAAACTAAATTTATTTTCTCAAATTTCAATAAACTTGACCTATTCTTTAGTAATCAAAAATTTTATTTAATAAAAAAAAGACATGAAATATTGTTATAGGCTTTATTTCCTCACATTTTTAATACGTATTGTAATTTATTAAAATAGCAACTCATAACTACTTTTTTTTTCTAGCAAAGCATAATTAAATGTGTCATTCCAATTAGTTATCCAAGGTTTAAGAAACTTTAATGTGAATTAACATCACTTTATTTAAAATCTTTTAATTCCATTTAGGCCCAACATTAGACAAGTTCTATAACACAGTGGGGAGAGATCTGAATTGTTATACCGGCTCAAAACGTTGTCGTTCATAAAGAATTAATAATTTTCAATTCGTTATAGCTTTAGAACGGAAAGTGGATCTCTTCTTTCGTCTTTTTCATTCTGAAACAAACTATTTTAATTTTAAATAAAATGTTTTTAATGACAAACACCGTCCCCTAAGTATTTGAAAATAATAAAGTGATTTGGATATTAAAATCGCTATAGTGCTTACAAGTAATACTATTAAGCGCAAGTAAGCTATTGGTTGTGATTTGGTATGATTCAAATGATGATTCAAAGACAATACTGGCGCACACACTACACTGCAAAATTTAAGCCCGCAATGGAGAAAATACTAGGAATCACCCAGACTCTGCACAACGCTCCCTTACTGCCTAACCATGCAAGTTCTTTTCCAGTTCTGAAACCATCAGGGAAATTGCATCAGAGTAGATTAAGAAGAACTAAGGAACAATCAGAGAGTCTGATTAGACAGGTAGGCTTCAGCACAGGGAATTAAGCCTTACCTCAAGTCAAAGTAGGCTTGGGTTATATTATTACACCCACCACTCTGACTGGACGGCAAAGATTAATTGAATATTATATCGTAAGATTTTACTGTGTTATATTTTTGTTCTATTTAGGGAGGTTTTTCAAACACTTATAAAAGAGTTGTACGTGAATAAAATATATCTCGTTAAAGCTATGAACAGCTTTGAAAATTAGCAGTCGATAATTATATTTTAGAAGTTGAATTAATTTATAGGGCACACAACTGAATTAAAATGATAGAGCTCAACTATTTATTTTTACATTTATTAAGAAACTAGTATACGGTCCCTGTGTACTGTCTAGTGCAATGGGGAGTAAGAAATGTGTAAAGGACGAACCATTCGAACGGAAAAGCGGGATACTTTTCTAGTTGTTTCAGCGATACTGACTAGCTTCGGTTCATCGCCGCGGTATACTTTGGCGTCAAATGGAGTCATCCAAAGCAGGCGTGCTCCATCTAGGCGTAGACAGGAACAAAATTTTTCTTCTCTCTCAGATTCCAAATGAGTTCCATTAGGCTGCTGGCGTTTACATGTCCTAAAAACGTTTTCAGTTAGGATTCCAAATTATCTGATCACAGGCAACGAGATTGTAGGGTGACATTAGAGACCACTGTCAGGTCTTTATCAACTTTTCTCGACTCAATAATGCTTAGAATAATATAAAATGGATTTTTTCTTTAGAGAAATTGCTGCAATCTGAGAAAAAAAATCCGTTACGTGCTACTTCTTATTAGATGATTTTTTTTTCCTTTCTAGTAATCTAAAAATTTGCTGTTGTTAACTCTCTGATGTTTCTCAGGACCGGCAAAAAAAAAAAAAAAAATGAAAGAATGAGATAAATAAAGTTTTTATCAAGAATAATAAAAATTTACCAAGTTTGTGATATACTAATGCTAAAAAGAAAATATATTGTCAAATTTACTAAGATTTCTGTGAGATAAAATACTAGAACATGTTTCTTACATGACCTTTTTTATTTCCCATGACCTTTATAAAAGAGAAAAAGAATTTTAGCTTGGTTTAAAAAACCGAAATATCACACTTTAATTTTAAGGAAAAACTACTTTTATAAGGAAAAAATTATTTAATATTTTTCTTTATTTTTTATTATATTCATTATTTTATTAAAGAGAAGATAATAATTTGCTGCAAAACTAAAATTTGAAAATGAGATCAGGTTCTGTTTAATTTTTCCAAAAATTTAGGTTTTGGTAGAATATATATATATATATATCTTAGTTTTGCATAGTAATTCAAAGCGAGGAGTTATTTCACAGAATTTTTTTTTATATATTTTTAAAACAAAGCAATAAAAGTTTCTTAGAAGTTAAAACAGATTCATATTTTTAAGTTTTTAAATATCTGAGTACCATTACAATATATTTAATTCCCTTACGTTTATGATCTTTTTATTCATCTGACTTTCATACACATACAGATTTAATGCAAATTTTATTGCAAGTAGGCAGGCATTTTTATGAAATAGAAAAATACGTTTAAATGTTGTATTAAATACAATCATTATGGAATAATGTCATTTCTCAGTGTCTGGTAACATATTAAAAGAAATTTAAAGTGTCTAGACATTCAATATTAGGTACATGAAAGCCATATTATGAGACTCACTGTAAACCATTAATCGAATTTTACATTACATGTTATGATTAGCTTCCCGTTCACCAATATTACCTTATACCACGATAATTAAGTCCTATGACGTTAACACTAGTTCTTGGCAGTGACTAATTAAGTGATCGAAATAGTTTGGTTAAAACCATGTCAAGCTTAATGTTATTCACTACACAAACACTGAGAATGGTTAAGAGTAAGATTTTTTTTCCATAAGAAGAATTAGGTTTCAAAACCACTTACAAGAATTTACAAGAGATATCAAATTATGCCTTAGCATGGAATTTAAATTTGAATATATGGTTTGTAATTTTTTCAGATATTTTTTAAAACCTTAGTTATAATGGGATATAAGTTTTAATCATTCACATGTCCCCTTTTTTTCTCTTCATAAAAAACAAAAATTTTCGCATTTTATTAGATTGATACACGGAGTATGGGAAGAAAAACATGTTAATACGCGTAGTCGTAATTTGTATAAATATGACAAGTAATTGCTGAACTAGTATTTCATTGAAGAAGTTAAAAATCTGTATCTAATTTGCAAAACACTTAAAAATGTTAGTTTCAAAAAGGTAGAAAAAACAGATACGAATCTAATAAAAAATCAGTCAAAATGCAAAGTCATGCAAATTCTTCTTCTGTGCAAACTCTATGGAGAAATAACTTCATCTGGCTATAATCTGTGAAAAAAAATATCATTTCAATACTCATACGATCCAATTTAATTTAAATTTCCTTTACATTTTCATTTCAGCATTTAATTTTGATTTCAATTCAACAAATGAAATGTTGAACTGAAAACGGACAGCAGTCGGCAAATGCCATACCAATACTTGCACGATTCAAACCAATTTAACATTTCTTTGGATTTCTATTTGAATTCAGCATTTTATTTCGATTCCAATTCAGAATATAATTTCGATTCCAATTCAGCATTTTGTTTTGATTCCATTTCAAAACTCAAATTCAGAATTTTATTTCGCCTTCAATTCAGTATTTCATTTTCATTTCAATTCAGCAAATGAAACGCTGAACTGAATATGAACAGCAATCGGCAAATGCCATATCAATACTTGCAGGATTCTATTCAATTTAACGTTTCATTTGAATTTCTATTCAAATTCAACATTTTATTTTCATTAAAATTCAGAATTTCATTTCGATCTCAATTAAGCATTTCATTTTAATTTAAATTCAACTTGTTATTGCCATTGAATTCTGCGCTTCATTCCAATATACCATTTTAAAAAAGTATGTTGACAGATTTTAATGCAACTCATTAAAGTTTAATGTTTATTTAAAACTTAAAATGCACAAAAATGCTTAAAAAAGAATAGCAAAACTCAAAATAAATTAATAACTACCTATTCTTATAAAAATGTTTATTAAGAAACTCTAGGTAGTGCATTTATTGATTGAAAATTAGAACTGTGAAAGTTACAACCTCATTTTAAAAGCCAAACAGACAATTATGAACCGTTCTAATACCACATTAATGCCACAAAAATTGCACCGTGTAAGTTACAAAAAAAGTTTTTGAATGCCTTAATGAGTGCTTTACATATTATGATCCTTTCTCCATTCATGTACAACAATAAACAGTGACGATCACGATGCCGGAACTTACTTTGTCCACTAAGTGTTTTAGTTGACAGTTTGACGTGTTATAACAACGCATTCAGTTTTTTATGCTTCATATTTAAGAAGCATAAAGGAAAATTTTGTTAACTTTAAAAATTTATTGCTAGTCTTTTTCTCCTTCATTAAAGAAAAGACTTAAGAGTTTAAGTGATCTGGAAAGTGACTAGCAAACTGAAAAATACAAGGCTCAATTTTTCTATTTTTTTTTCTATCATTGGTTGTTGAAAGCTAGTATTTTTTGAAATGGTTCAAAAATCTTGTAAGATGCTTTAAAAATTTGTTTGTTTGGCTTTGTTCAAAACATTAAGTATATTTTCATAAACCGTTAAGCAATTTTGTTTTGGGCAGTATGTACTAGATTTATGTTTACGGTAGTTTTAATGACAGTTTGTGTGAGGAAAAAATAAGTCGTTATTAATTACCAAAAAAGTAAATAAGTTTTGAGAATTCCATATAATTTAGGGATTGCGAAAGAATTTAGATGTAAGGTTCTTACCATTTGTTTCAGAATATTTTTGAGCCGCATTTTTTTCTTGCTATTGATCTAATGAACTTTTATCACTTTTTAAATGAATATAAATATAAAAATAAAATAATTATTCTGCATGAATGATATAATTATTACATAAACAATTGTCTTCGTGAAGAAATCGTAAAGTAATTAATTATTTAAATGTTGGATATTGTACAATTGGTCAAAGGAAAGTATCTGAAGAAAAGTAATGTGGTATCTTTAATACATAAACAAAAATTTAAGAATTTATTATATTTCTTTATTCTTATTTCTGCATTATTTAAGTACCTTAATAAACATTTAAGGTAGAGTAAAATATTGAATTCCGTAAAAAAATATTTTCAAACAGCACTTGAGAAAGTTAAACCGTTTTGCTTTGATTGGTGTTTTTATAGAGTTATTTTTGCAGCAGTTTTAACGCTAGTTTGATTACAAATTAAATTATTCATTTTTGTAGCTGTTCAATAAAACTTTTTCTTTTTATGTTGCTTTTTTAAATTTTTTTATGCAGAATACGCTAATTACCACATTTGCTCAAGGTATAACCTTTTTTAAATCATTATTTTTTCGGAGTTTGATATTTTGAAGTAAACACAAGTTCCAAAATCCTGAAATGTCCACGACAATGTTTTTCAGTTATTGATCCACTTACATAGGCTATGTCTTATCGCTTATATTTGGAATATTATATCCGAATCTACCACTTTGTGACATCTAACTCTACATTCAACTGAACTTGCTTATTGTTTAGGCATTCCTTTTCTTATTATTACTTATTTTTGCTTGTTTTTATTATGTATATTTATTTCGCGATTACAATAAAATTAAATCATAAGTAAATAGCCTTATTTATTCCCTTCTATCAAACAATAAAGTTATAGTTTTCCAAACTCATTATTAAGGAATTCAAAAATGTGATGATGTACAGTTAAGTGAGAAATATTTACTGTGCCCTTATTTGTTTTTTTGCATTAACTGGCACAGTTTTATAACTTCTTTTCATTCTTTGTAAATATAGATTTCATAAATTATAGGTTTCAAAGAGAATAAAAAAAATCGAAAATTAAAAACTATTCCCATTATAATTTAGACTTGATGGTTAGGTGGTTGTATTCACAGAGCTGCCATTGTAAAAAAACTATAATCCTCATTGGCGGCTTGAAGTCTAGCCACCTTAAGATTGATGGGTTCCATGTTGCATGATACGTATAAACGTAAATTTTTGAGAAATTGGTAAAGTTAATACGCTTTATATGTAAATTTCATGTAATATTAACGGAATGGAATTTACCATTTACCCTTCAGTAAGATTGCTTTCGTATGACAAATAGTGTATCAATCCACCTCTTTAAACCAAACTGGAGTTTATGAACAATTTCTCGAAAGCATTGTACAACAACTCAGATTCTTTAAAAATTATAAATCTGATAGCTGAAAATGTTGAAAATTTCGTCAAAGCAAAAAGAAACCCAGGTATCAGCAAGTCCCTCAAAGTTCATCACAAGGACTCACATTTTTACTTCTTATCCGATCAGTCTAGTTCTTAGGTCTCTAACAGTCTTCTTACAGTTCAATCTGTGAAGACCATGATGAAAGTTTTCCCTACGACATATCTGTGTTAGAGTATTAGTATAAGAGTTGATGAAGGGCTGAATCTTCACTGACTACTGCTGGACACTTAAGCATATCATCCCAATTACTCAGTACAAATGCAATTTTATAGATTCAAATTGAACATTTTACATTAAGGAAGTGTTTTTAAAATGTATGTCTTTTATGTGTGCATTCAATCGAAATATATCTATGCAGCATAACTATGTCATGTGAATAATCTCACTATTAGTTAACGACATGCTCATGCTGACTCCATGTAGCAGTAAATTGTAATAATTAAATATAAATGGTTGAAGAATATAGAAGCAGTGGTTGATAGAGAAAAATGGCTCACATATTTTGAATTAGCATATTTCAATTATCAACGAAAGTGTGCTGGACATCCAGTATATTTTAAAATTTGTTCATCAAGGAAATTGTAGGTGTTTGTACTTTTTATACAAATTGCATATTTGTAATCCTCATTCAAATTTATTAACTTAATAGTTGTTTAAAATGAAAATAATAAATTGTTAATAATAAATAAATTTTATAAAAACTAAATTTAAAACAACAAAAATATCGTTTATTTTTCTATATCTTTAATTATAAACCAATTTTGATTTAAAATAAATTAATAAGAAACAAATCTAAGAGAAGTAAAAATTACAATTCTCTTTGTAGTCTTACAAACATTTATGGTAGAATGACAATCAACTTTATTTCAATTAAAGTTTTAGAAAATATGTTTAAAAGCATAATAATTCAAATATAAAATCTGCTTCTATAAAAATATGTGTATAAACTTTTCATATCCAATCTTGAAAAAAAAATCACAGATTTTAAATAAATGTTGAATTACGTAAGATACGAAGACATAAATCAATGAAATCTTTTCTCCAAAAACATCTGGTTTCAAGTGAAAAATTGATTGCGAAGTATTTTACCGACATTGGAAGTGATGGAAAAATGAAAGAAAATATCTTGGGTAGTCACATATCAAAATTTATATTTGTAAAAAGCCTCATTTAAAAAAAAATGATAAAAGGAATCCAAGAGATACCTATATCAATAAAAAAAAATTTCTTTTCAAAAACCAATGTAACCTATCAAGATTTTTATTTTCAAGAATTTCAGGTACATATCACTATTTATAAAAAAGTATTTCACTCAAAAACTTTACTGAATTTCTTTAGAGTTAGAAACATATCGAATTTTAAAAGAGTTTCGTTTCTAGGAACATATTGATAGAAAAAAAATCCATCTTAGAAAATTTCCATTCTTCTAAAGAATTTTTTTTTAAAAAAGGAACATTGTAAAAACTGAATGATTCAGTTGTTCATTCCATGAAGAATGATTCTTTGATTAATTAGAAATATTACAAATAATATATTTTAAGAAAATAGGAAAAAGAAGGGTATTATACAGCTCTTGCCTTTTTCAATCTCTTTGAAATAGCTTTATGCTTTTAGCTCACTAAATTCCCTATCCACATAAATTCCCTATCCAAATTTTCAAATGACTGCAGTTAAATTTTAACAACACGTTACTGCTTATAGTGCCACCTGATAGAAATATACAGTTTCACTATACACTATATATAGAAATACACACTAAAGGAGTACTTAAATTGTGAACAGTTCGAGATATAGGAAAAACGGAGAAATACACAGTTGTAGAGCATTATTGAATTTACCTTGCATCGAACACTGATTCTTAAAAAGATAAATATGCATGTGTTTGTTGGTGATTTTTGCTGTGAATAATAAAACGATTGGGCAAAAAATGACCTAGCTACCAGAAGTTACATTTAGTTCTTGTACAAGGCTTGGCAGTTGTTTGAAAACAAAAAATAAAAGTATAATGTGATAGCTATTAGTTCTACTTCGAAAATCGCAAACCTACTGTATATTTATTAAAACAAATCGTGAAAAACAAGTGCACGTTTTAAGCGTTCTGTTCTTTAACATTAATATTCCAGGCGTATGATAATATTATAGTGATGTTCTACAAAGTGCAACTTTGCTCCCCCCCTATAGCTTACCGTTTTGGAGAGATGAGCACTATCCAGTTCGCCATCGGTTCACGGTAATCACTTTGAGCCACCGGTTCACTATAATGCAACATTAACCATGCACAGTAAAACCAACTTATAGCATTTTTACACTTATGGTTGAACCCATTTTAAAGGTAAAATGGTGTATATGAACATTAGTATGCAACAAATGTGTACCATGCGCAAAAAAATAAACGGACGACCCTGAATGATTTTTGATCTAATGATGGGATCTTTACGTTCTAGGATTTAAACTTAATGGTTTAAAGGGGCAACCTCAAAAATGCTAATTAATTAGTGAAGACGATATTTTAAAATACGAAATTAGACACAAAACTTTATTCTCTGAATAAACACACCTTTCTTCGATGGATTCAGATTTTTAAAGGTACAGGGGTCACAATAACAGAAATATGGTCCCCATAGTTCCGTTAGGAGACCGATTCAAAGTTTGAACCTCATAATGTTAATTTTATTTCTTGCGTATGTCGCCATATTTCGAGAACTTTTCAGTAATAAGACATAACATTTTTTGCAACACTTTAAAGTTTCTAATTTTACATGGCAAAATACATGATTTGAGTGAAATTGGCTAAATAATTCTTGAGAAATTGAATTTTAACTACACGTTTTTTTAAAAAAAAAATTGATTTTTCATTAACTATTTGACCGAATTCGCTCAAGTTTTGTAATTTGCCACGTAAAATTACATACTTTAAAGTGATGTACGAAAATCTATAACTTACAATTCAATTTTTTTCGATTATTATTAAATAAACGAATAAAAAATAATAAATACTTGCTAAAATTTGTTTTTTTTTGCACGGAATTATCTGTGACAAACGAATTATTAATTTTGTACAAAATCTTCGATTTCCTGACCAAACTATGAGGACCATATTTTCCAGGTACGGCTAGGGATCAGAAATCCGAATCCATTGTGAAAAAAATATGTCTATTCAGAAGGCGTCTGATCTTTGTGTCTGATGTCGTTTCGTCGACTTAAATATATATTCTGCCCTAAATAATTAACATATTTGATGTTACACTTTCGTTCATTAAGAATTTGAGTCATAGATCATAGAGATCATAGAACGCAAAGAACAAAAAGATCATTAGATCAAAAGTTATTCACAGTGGTCTGTTTTTTTTTTTTTTTCTTTTCTTTTCTTTTGGCGCACTGTACATTTTCTTTTCTTTTTTTTTGGCGCACGAACATTTAAGCTTTATTACTTTTTCAAATCATAACTGTTAAATTTATAATAAAAATAAAAAGTTTAAAATTTTAATGTGACTTAGTTTTGATGTTCGAATTATTTGTTAGCTAATCGGAGAAGAGTACTTCTTTAAAAGATTTACCTATTTTATTGAAAAAATTATATTCGAAATATAATTTAGCTTAAGAATTGTAATTAAAAATTTATACCAATGATTTTTTTTAATTTTATTATTATAAAACTTTTGAAATTAAATTAATACGAAGGAATATATATAAAGTGGATAATATATAAAGTAGCAATCTCAGAACGGCAAAAATAAACTTCTACAAAATGACCCAAATTTGCATTATTTGTTATTTTCTTGCTGAAATTCAATGTTGTGCTATTATTTACAAACAAAAAGATGTGAAGTGGACCTGAATACATTTAAATGCATATTTAAAAATTAATAATTTGTAATTTCCAAAGTCATTATGTTTTCACTTTGAGACCAAGTATATCGTGTTCGTACAGACTGAAATCATTTAAATTAAAAAAGTGCTTTAAAACATACTAATTATTCATATTTCTAAATATTTTAATTTAAAAATGAATGTTTTATTTACAAATCTTCTAAATTGCTTTTTGAAATTATCTTAATGCAAATATTTGTATCTGAATGGCTGTTTACTTTTTAGTTTTTGAAAATAGTAAATATTTTAATTGAAATAAATCGTGCTTGAACTAAACATTATTGAGTTATATTTCATGAATTGAAAGTCCGTTTTTTTTTAAAAGTCAAATATTTACTTGCTCTTAACTTTCAACATTCGCAAGTTTCATGTGAGGCTTTTAAAGCAAAAATTGATGGCTCATTTTTTCCTCTTCACTTAAACATAACAAACGGTTTAAATTCTTGTGCCCAATCAAATCTTCTGTGCGAAGAAAAAATACAGTTTTATTGTTTGTTTTTTTAAATTTTATATATCTACATTTTATTGACAAGTTTTCATGTAAATTTTGATTTTTTAGATAAAGACATTAAAGTACAATTTTCATAATAATTGAAATATTTCGCACATTAAAACAAATGTTTCTCGTTTGAAATTTTAATGTCAGTGCATTTTAATAATTAATTCCATTTCTGTATTTAATTTCTGTGCTGTAATGCATAATATTCCATTACTATCTGATATTAAATATGTTTGTGCATTATATTTTATCTATATGAATGCTTGATCAAGTAACCCAAGTATATCGAGACTGGTGATCAACTTTTGCCACTCACTGCTGCTTGACCTAGAAAGAAGGAAGTTCTGTCCTAGCCACTATTGCATTCTTTAATTATAATAAGCCCCATATTCATTAAATATAACAAATAATTAACTTCATTGAGCCCTCTGTTTGGAATCTGTTATCTATTTAAAATTTCTAATGACACTTGGACAAACCAAGCTTGCTAGCTATTGGCATTTTGTGAATTAAGTCAGGAAGGTGTGCCTTATATTGGACAAGAGAGCACTGCAAGGGTGAAAGTACGTCTCAGCTAGGAACACTACCGATAGAGGGCAACACCATTCATTCGGGAGGTTACTTCCTCTTTTTTGACATAGATCTGAAGGGGAAGAAAATTTTCTCCAGATCCCTGTACCGATGTTACTGTTCAGTGAACAACCTCAAGACTTTTGATTCCGCAAATTCTACGAGCACGTATGTCTTATGTACTAGGTGAGTCTTAGAGGATTCGAGAATCAATCCCCGGAATCTCTGGATCGAAGTCCTATTCTCTAAAAACTGGGCTACCACGGCCCATGTATTTCTATACATAGATATTCTTGCTTTAATTACATAACTATTTTTATATTAAAATTTTCAATTAAGCTCTGAGTTACATGATATTTATTTGCAAATAAACTTTTATGATACCGAAAGATTTATGGGGCTTTTCTAGCGTAAAATCGAGTTTAATAAATTATTCAATATTCTGTATTGAAGTTAACAAAATAAAATTGTGGAAAATGTTTTGTCTCACACAAAAACATTTGTAATAAGAGCTGTTGAAGAAACGAACAGAAAAGAGTTACAGAGTGGCTGTTTATGAGGATACTTTATCGGAAAAAAATTATATATAACTCTGAAATGAATAATATCTAATAGTTCAAATAATAATTACTAAAACAGGCTTTACTATCAAACGTTGTATTTTTAAAATAAGAATCGTAACATTAATGATAATAATGCTCTATTTTTTTAAAAAAAAAATTGAGGGACTAGAGCAAAAAATAATTATACTCAGCAACGATTTATGATATGCATTTAAAATATTATAACTGCAGTAAGGGAGAAAGCAATGTTTCATTAAAATAAAATTACACTAATAGGAGAAAATAACTTTCGTTTCAAATATAAATTTAAAATATAAATTCAAAATATATTTATCAATTCAGCTGCAAAAACATTTTTTCAGTTTGTCAACAAATATAAACCTGTATTGATAACAATATTATTAAATATAATCAAGTAAAAGTCTTTCTATTAAAGAGAGTATGAAATAATGTTTTTCTTTCAATATCAGTAGCTTTAAATCAATAAAGTAAAAAAAAAAAAATCATAAATTCTTTAATAGAGAGATAAAAAGTAATTTACTTGGATGTAACTCTCTTAAAAATTATTTCTTAAACAATTTATAAGTTTAACAGAAATATTCAAATAAATAAACAAAAAAGTGGTATATTATTTTTGCAGAAACGCAATGAGATAAAAAAGGGTACATGAAAGGAGTATAATATGTCACACGATGAAGAAATATAATTGATATATTAATGTATGGATTCAACATAGATTAATATTGTATTGTAAACTAAAGAAATTTAGAAATACAGTAGTTTCTAAAATTCCTGAATTCAAAATCTTTGTGCTTATTTACCTAATGCATATCACATAAGTGGAAAAAAATAATAAAGACCAAAAAAATAATAAAAAATATTAAAAAATTTCAAAAGTAATAAAAAAATAAACATCTATAATTCAGGTAACTTTATCATAGGAGCAATTTAAAAATACTTAAAATATTATTTTTCGTTAATAAATATATTATTTCATTTTTCTCAAACTAAATATTATTGTCTCAAAATATTTACAAGCATGCTGAGAAGCGAACTATTTTTTAAAAGCAAAAATGCTCAATCCAAAATAAAATATTACAATACCGTAATCAACAAAAAAAGTATTTCTTAAAGTTCGGTTAAAAACTAAACTTTTCATTCAGTCCTATCTTCAAATCTTCAATTTAAAATGAAGTTTTTTCTTTTAAAATTCATTTTAAAAGTGTTTTTGTTGTTATTAATTGATAGAAAGAAACTTCAAAGTTTTCGTTATCTAGATTATAAGAATAGTTGGTGACCGAATCACGAGTAAAAGAAAAGAAAGACTGATTAAACGGGACTCTAGGGCACTATGCAATCTTCTTGGAAACCTCTCAAGCCCTCAAGATCCCTAATACTTAGAGAGAGTATGACTTAATACTTTGAGAATCAGAAACAAGGAAAGGCGTAGAAACATTGAGCTTCAATCATCCTTCGTAAAACCTAAAATACCTTTTATTGACATTTTTGTTCAACTATAAGACCACCTAATCATATCACTTTTCATGAGTTATGACTGTTGAGAATAGAGAGATGATTAATGATCCTGATTATTTTTAAGTCATTTTAAATTTAGTCTTTAAAAATGTTCTTAAACTTGCAGGTTAACTGTCCTTCTTTGGTAAATGAAAAAAAATATATATATAAGTGGATGCTTAAATTGTTGAATTGTCATGAATTGAGAAATAAAATATTAATAAAGAAATAATTATATTTACATTGAATAAATTAAATTTGCAATACTTACTTTCTAAATTGATTATTAATTTAAAATTACATAAAAAAATTATGCCTCTTGATGCAAAATCATAGTTTCTTTCCTAAAATAATTTTTAGGTATAACGTCCTTTTCCTTAAATTTCCACCATTCTGTTTAGCATAATATTTGAATTTTCGTTTGACATTTACGTCATTTATAATAAAATCACTTATAATTTATAATTATATATTTCAGTTTGACATTTATTTGTCAATTTTAAAAAAGTTTTGTACATAAAAACAACAACACAAAATAGTTTTAAAAGCAATTCAGACAAAACTCATTGAAAAAAATTGAGTATGCACGATGAAATGTGTAAGTATAAAAAAAAAAAATTGCATAGTTCAATTGATTTTTATCTCATCATTGTAGGAAAATGAAAATATAACCTCATTAAAATCATTATCAAAAATACTTGAACATACTTATAAACTTTTCTTTCAAAATTCTAAAAATATCAAAATGCTTTATTTTTATAAGGAAGACTTATTTTATTAGTACAAAACAATGTATTATTTAGTAGAAAACTATTTGATACTTTAGAATAAAATTCAACTTTGTTAAAATATAGGAAGAGGCAAGTAAATATTTATTATTTATTGCTTTAATATCTTACCATGAATACATACTTTTTATCGATTTAAAATCTTACCATGCATACATATAACTTAAAATTTTAAATCAATAAAAGATTTTAAATCAATAAGTCTTCGTTTCCATCACATAAGTTGAGACAGATTAGTTAGATCGTAAAACCTTTATCAGATTCTGGAATGCCCCCTTAAAAATTTATAAATGTGAAGTTTAGCATACATCTTTTGACAAAAATTTATTTTACTACATTAATTGAAACTACACTGTGCAAGTATAATAGATTTACAGATATGTAGAGCGTGGGACAATTTCACCGTTCTTCTATGCACTTTCATAACCTAATCTCAGTTTTAGTAGTTTCAGTTAGTTCAGTTAGTTTTTTTTCTGTTTCACATTATTTTAACTCTAAATTCTCTGATAAAGTCTTGTCATTCATTCATTTTTTGCTTCAATATAATAACTTTTCTATTTTTATTTGTTGTTCTAATATTGTATTGCTTTGATCTCCATTTAATTGTTGTTTTTAAATTTAAGCGTTTATTTTAGCACATTCTGAAATAAAATAGCAGTTAATGGACGGCAGAAAAAATAAACAAAATCAAAAGTTAAAAACTTTTGATAAATTACGTTTATTTTCTGAATTTAATACGGATATAAATTTATAGCCAGCAACGGATATATTACTAAAATTTCTATGGGCATATAAAACTGCTGAAATGAATGAATACATTTTTGCCTCAGCTAAAGTTGGTAAACAGTTGCCAAATATAGATACGGATAGTTGCAAAAATAAAAATTTAAATGTTAGCCCTATTTTAAAAAAAAAAAATCCAAAACAGGCAGAAAGAAATAGTGGTGGCCATTATTTACAAACATTATTGATAGCGTTATAGGAAATTCTTGGAGGTTACATAGAATTTCAAGTAGCTCAAAAATATCCCTTATAGGCTTTAAATCTTATATAGCTATTGCCCTATTAAAATCTGAATCCAAGAACAATTCATCTGGTGAAAGTTCATTACAAGTTACCCATTCAAACAATGGTTGCTCATCACCCCAGCTCTACTAATAGAAGTATAGACTGATAGAATCGGACATACAATAAATGGGCATAAAAAAAAGTCAACAGACGATGTAAAGTGTGCAAAAAAAACACGATTAATTTATGCCTCAAATGCAAAGTCAATTACATTCATAATGTTTTAAAAGCTTCCATTAAAAGAAGTAGAAATGTGAAACTAAACGAATTGTTCATTGATCTGGCCAATGGTGCGTATAAGCACCATTTAATTTCTTAAATAAAATTTTATTTTTCATGCGCGAAACTTATTTTTTTGTCTTAATGAATGTAGTTTAAACACAATTCTCTAAAAATAATACCTCATTTTATAAAATTTCTTTCTTTGGCCTAAAATGGGTTAAGTTTTATTACAATGCTCTAAATAAAATAGTTTTCCTTGCACGTAAGAAAATCTAAATTGGATTGACTAGTTTGGAGTAATCTAAGAAAATGTAACTTATTTTTGCATTTTTTTTTTTTTTTAATCTGTTTTTCAAAAACCCACCATTTTGTGAAAAAAAATATTTCGATTATCTTTCAAAAAGAACTAAAATTATGTAGTTTAAAAAAAATTGGAATGGAAATAAATTTTGATGATTTTTTCTACCAACTAGTACAACAAGTTATGAATAATTAAAATAAGTTGTAAACATTGCATTTTATAAGGACGAAGTTTTAAAATTTTGTATTTGTAACATGATAAAATGACGATTAAAATATGAACACAATAAATAATATGAGAATATAACAACAATTTAAAATATGAGATTAAAAAATTATACAGTTAAGTTAATCTTGATTGTTGAAAATATAATCATAATCCTTTTTACAAGCTTCTCATTTTATCGTATAACCTAAATTTCTTCAACGTTTTAAAACTTTGATTTATTTGATGATATAAGACACACACAATTAAGGCAGATAAATGAAATTTGAATTTGTGTAAAATAAAAACTTCTAAAAATAGAAGAGGCTCATAGTTTAGTATTGTCTAATAGCGGTCGAAAAGTCAATAAAATTAAAAATTTTATTTATAAGTTATTTTTTATACTATTTACTAGCGTCTTAAAAACATATGTAAGTAAATTTTCAAGAAGCTAGTAAATGTTTTTTTTTTTAAGTTCAAAAAATAAATTCAGCTACGTTTTATCAAATAAATATGAAACGTTTTTCGGGAAAAACGGTTTTGAGTTCTTTTTAAATAATATTTGCTGAAAGTTCTTATATATTGTTTTTACATTTCAAAATCTTAAATTACAATTTATATTCGTACTCTTCCGATGAGATATTGGTAACACTTTAACTATGGTAAATTTTATTATTAAAGTAAAATTTTTATATATTTCTATTAGATAATGAAATAAAGTAAAAAATGAAGCAAAAAATAAAAATAAAAATAAGTTGTCTAGGAATGACCTCAGATATGGCAGTGATGGAAGATGTAAATCCCTCATGGACATAGTTGAAGCCTGCTTATTCTTAGTATTTTCTTAGTGTTTTGATGCCTTATCTTAAAAGGTCGGATTTGGTCATATCTCAATGTCATACTTACTAACAAATCCCCAAAATGATGGAGATTTCACACCAACCATACGTTAACATTTCCCTTATGTATACAAAGAATAGTGGGACATTTATTCAAGATATAAATTATTTTGCAATACTTTTATTAAACTCGACGAAAATCTTTAAACCTTAATATTTTTTTTTTCATTTATTGTTAGTATTATTTGTAAATTTTTTTTTGAAAATGAAGTATTTCATGTATACTTATTTAAAGAAGAAATGCATTGTGTGCAAACATAATATTCGTTTTATACTGAATATATTTTTGTAAAAGTAATTTTTTATTTTATTTTGAATAGTCGTGAAGTAGGGTTTGAATACTATTTTATTTAACATTATTGCATAAATTGAAAACTATTTCAACAAAAGAAAGACGTTACTTTGTGATACGTAGACGAAAGAAAAAAAACAACGTGATGAAAGCACAGTTAAAAGTAAATAAATTGACATAATATAGTTTCAGTTCTATAAACAAGATACTTTCTCAGTGTCATAACTAAGGACATTCAGGAAGGTTCTTGTTGGAAGATGTAGAGCCCTCATGGAAGCCTGCTTTTATAGTATTTTCTTGGTGTTTTCGTAATATTTTCTTTTTGTTTAGCCTTATCTTATAGGTCATATTTGGTCATATCTAACTGTAATACTTCTAACAAATCTCCAAAATGATGGAGATTTCACAACAATGAAGTTAACATTTCTCTAATGTACACAAAGAGTAGTGGGACATTCCTTCAAGATATAAATTATTTTGCAATGCTTTTAATAAATTCGACTAAAATCACAGAACGTTAATAAATATATTTTCATTTATTGTTAGTTTTAAGTGTACAGATTTTTTTGAAAATGAAGTAATGTCTAGAAAAATTGCATTACATGCATTACATTATATTCGTTTCAAATGAATATATTTTTGTTAAAGTAAATTTTAATTTTACTCTATGCTGTCGTGGAGAATTGTTTTATTGAATGTTATTATATTTTACATAATATGAGAGGACTGGTTATCCGAATTCCATTTTACCGGATTGCCCAATTATCCGGATCATTCAAGGTTCATTAGTTTTCCTCACCTACTTCAAAAAGTAAATAAATAAATCCTAAGTGTTTAATATTTTCAGAATGTTTGAAACTTATGGAAAAATTACTTGTTTTGTCCATCTGTGTCCTTTGAAAGAATTTCACGTTATTTACACCCAGTAACAATGTGGGTGGCAAGTGGTATCTGATAAGGCAACGTGGTTCTAATTAAGTTGTAAAAAATTGAACTTTTAAACATGCCCTTTGTAAATATGTTATAATAGGCACAGCTACAATTTCAAATGCATTTTTTGCATGCTAAAATCTTACTCTCTTTTGGAAAATCCTGTTTTACCAGAAACGGTCTCCTGAGTATTC